>BSBK01003294.1:600000-1135000 GCA_027943335.1 Chamaecyparis obtusa | reverse complement strand
TTAATAAACATGCTTGGTTCCTTGGTCGCTTGTGTGGTATGAACTAATTCTTGGGCGATGAAAATGCCATCTAGGATCGATCTATTGGCTACGAAATCCGTTTGTTCTTCTGAGATTAAAATCGGTAGAAGAATTTTAAGTCTGTTCACCAGACATTTAGATAATATCTTGTAAATAGTGTTGCAAAGTGATATGGGTCGAAAATCTCCTGATTCAATGCAATCATTTTTCTTGGGAATAAGAGTGAAGAAGGTATTGTTAATTTTTGATAAGATAGTACCTAAGTTCCTAGTTTCCTCCACCGCTTACCAAATATCCATTCCCATAAAGTGCCAGCATTTTTGGAAGAAACCCATCTGGAAACCATTAGGTCCTAGGGCTTTGTCTGGCTGCATTTGGAATAATGCAGTCTTGACTTCTTCCAAGGTGAATCTACTATTCATCATGGTGTTGTCTTCATCTGTGATCAATTTAGGTATGGCTTTTAACATCTCATTCTGTGCTTGAAGATCAGCTACTTCCACATTGTTAAGGAGGGAATTATAAAATTTTGTGATGTGAGCTGTGATATCTTTAAGGTCTTCCAAGAGTTTCCCTCTCTCATCCTTAATCTTGGAGATCCTATTAATATTCCTCTTTATGTTGGTTGATTTATGGAAGAATTTAGTGTTAATATCCCCTTGTTTAAGCCAGGTTTCCCTAGATTTTTGTTTCTAGTAAATTTCCTCTTTGAGCAGAATTGAATTGTATTTAACCATGAGTTCCTTTTCCTTTAGATAACTTGCTTCGTTCATCCCTTGGGCTATGACTATGTAATTAAGATTCTCTAATTCTAGTTTGGTTTGAATTTTCTCCTCGAAGATGTTATTAAATTTGTTTTTGTTCCATTCCAGGACTTTGTTTTTAATTATTTTGAGTTTATTAACTAGACTGTACATCTTAGAGCCCTCAACTATTATTTGGTTCCACCATTGTTCCAATAGGTTGATAAGTTCTTGGTCCTGGAACCACATAAATTTGAATTTAAACAGATTCCTATTAGGCTTGCAATCCTCCGTAATGGTCAATCTAATGGGGAAATGATCCTATCTAGCATCTGGAAGAATCTTTACAGTTAAGAGTTGGTCAAAATTTTCCATTTCTCCAAAAAACAAAAATCTGTCTAATTTTTCTGCGACATGGCTGAATCCTGATCTTCTATTATTCCACGTGAATGACCCATTAATGGTTTCAATATTAATTAGATTATTATCCATAACCCATTGACTAAAATCTTTTTGAGATTGTGAAATGTACTTGGACCCACCAAATTTTTTGTTGGTGTCCAATATAGCATTAAAGTCTCCTCCTAGGATATGCGTCTCTATTTTGTTTGATTGGAGTATGGCCTGGACTTTCTACCAGACCCTTCTCTTATCTGTATTTAGTGTAGGACCGTAAATGTTAATGAAATTGAATTTTAGGTTAGATTTAAGGCTACAGATCCTAAGTACCATCCAATTGCTGCTACTAGATAATACTTGGGAGGAAACTTTCTGGAGGTCCCATAAGACTGCTAAGCCTCCTGAGGCACCTGCTGCTGGTTCAAATACTAACTTCCATATGCCAAATTTATTATTTAATTTCTTACTTTCTTCCATGCTTAGTTTAGTTTCTTGTAAGATTATTATTTTTGAATCAAAGTTTTTTAGATAACTCTTAATGAGTCTTTGTTTGTTAGGGGTGTTTAGGCCCCTAACATTCTAGGATGTGACCCTCATTGGTCCCTAGGAAGGCACTTCCCCTTCTTACTATTCAGAATGTCAGAGATCTTCATTTGGTTATCAACATTTCCTGCTATATTTCTAAGCTCAATAAAAGATTTCCTTCCCCTCTTCTTTTTGATCTTGTCTATTTTGGAAGATGATAATCCCTCCAGATTAGTGGTAATTCCCAATTCTCTGTCTTCATTTGTAATACCGAAAAATCCATCAATGTTTTCTAAGTTGTTCACTACATTATCCTTGAAAAGGGGAGGGGAAACTGGGGTTTCTATATGAACTTCTTTACCAGACCCTTTACTTGGATCAATGAGTGAATCTACCACTTCAATGTTCTCTTGTTCATAGGATTCAATCATCTTAACTAGGTCATTGCGGTGGGTTTTTACAGGGGTTTTGTTTGTTGATTCCTCAATCTCTTGTAGACTTTCTAAAGATGCATCATTATCCTCAGTAGAATTTTTGAGTGCTAGAATGTCTCTAATTAGTACATCCTTCTGATATCTAAGCTCTTCTTCGTCGCTCATTTCATTTATAAACATGTCTAGTAGTTCATTAGTTAAGGATTCCCCTATATAATCTGTTATAATCTTAACTTCCTTGTTGCATTTTTCCTCCTTAGAGGAGTTATCTTGTGATGGTACAGCTAGAGGGGCACCTATTTTGTCCTCTTTGGAATTAGGGGACATTGAAGGAAGATTAGCAGGAACTGACTAGACTGTCTTTTCAAGAGACTGGAGTCTATCTCTATTTTCTGGTTGGATTTCAATCTTTGCAAGATCCGGATTGACATGGTTATCATTCCAAGAATCATGCTTGCTAATTTCAGCAAGTAAATTATGAGGGTTAATATTCTCCACAATTAAAGATGAAGGTTCCTCAATAATCGAAACTTGATTACCATTAATCTCAGTTACCTTATCAAGCTGGCAAAGAGGTTCGGCTGATTGAGGGGGTGGTAGGATATCAGTGGAACTTTCCTTTACTTTAGTGATTATAAAGCTCCCTTTGCTTGAAAGAAAGTTGATTTTAACATCCAAGCTCTTATCTAGAAGATTAGTTGAAGTTTTGGGTTTCATAGTATTAAGATTAATTTGTAAGAAATCTTCCATGATAGTTGGGTTAATGATGATTGTATTGGAATTAAAACATAAACATATATGAGGGATGAAACACTAATGTATATTCATCTTTACAATGATAATTTTCTCAGATTTGTTTGGCAAAGTTTCACAGATTCTAATAAATTTACCTATTTTGTTACCAATTTTGATAATCGAATCTATGCTAGCAAGTTCTATTGGCAAATTTCTGAGGGAGATGGCTCTTTCCACTACAAATTTTTCTAGGTATAGCAGATTGAAAAGAGGTTTCCAATTTGTTACAAAGAAGGTTTCATGTCTGAATTTTAAATTAAGACTGTCTACTACAACCTTTTTTATTTCTAAATTTTTACAATCTATCAAGAAGAAAAGTCTATGAGGGCAATGATACTTACCTCACATGGGAGCATTACCTCTAGGGCTTCAGTGATGTCTAGTAAGCTTGCTCCAGCTCCTTTCCACTACACAATAAGACCTATTTCTATATAATAATTCTATTTCTATGCTATGGATTCACTTTCTAGGATTATTCTGTTAGATTTATATTTAGAGCTTGTCCTATCTCTATTACAATCAAACAAAAGCTTACTATTTCACCTATGAGGTGGAGTATAGATAGAGGTAGATACCTTTAATTGTTCATCATTCAAGATATTGGATTTATGCATTAGTTTCTTACCAGCTAATCTACGGTGAGGGGGGGAGTAAAACCTTTCTTTGTCTGTGTGAGACTTTGAAGGAATATTTGCACTATTCTCCCCAGCCGCGGAAAACCCTGATCTAGTTAGGATTTTAGTAGAGGAAGGGGGGATGTGAACAAGAATTGATCCTATGGTGCACTTGGGGCGCTCATCCTGGAAGTTACCCCTTCCCAAAACCCTGTTGTGGATGTGGGGTGGTGAATAAGATCTAGTATTTTGAGGGCACTTTTCCAATCTCAATGAGTCAAAAGGATTACTTAGAGGAATCTCCAATCTCTCAACAAATTGAGATCTTGCCTTCTTTTTGCTTTTTACACCTTGCCCTTTAGTGTCTTTCAACCTAGCAGCCCCGGGATTTGACTAGGCCACACGAAAACCCCCTCTCCCCAAGGCAGTAAGGGGATCATTGGATTTCTTAGCTAAATTAGCTCTGGGTTTTAGGGCCCTCACAATCCCATGGTTGCTTGAGATTTGCAGTGCATATTTTGTCTTAGCAAAATGAGTCAACTGACTGTCTAAGTCCCTTACAGTAAAGACTTTAGCAAGTCCATCATTAGTGCATTCATCTGGTTTCTTATTTATGCAAGCCCTAGATCCTAGGGTAGGTTTATTTACCAAGGGATCTCGCACTTTGCAGTTCAAAATCTCTTTTGGTACCTTATTTTCCTCCAAGATTTTCCATTTTTGTTTGGCTATAAAGGTTTTTAGATGATCGTAGTTAGGGCTTAGAAATCTCACAACTTTTTGTCGACAATCCACTGTTCGATGCCCATACAACCAACAATTATAGCAGTAGCAGGAATATCTAGTGTCGCTAGTGTCCTCATTCAAAACCTTGCTTTGTGCGTCCAAGTTTAAATCCTTCCGCAACTTCTTAATCTTGGGTTCACATTCTGTAGTGGACTGATCGCAAGCACCATCCATGTCTGAGAGTGGCCTAGAGTTTGAATCACGGCGTGAAAAGAAATCTCTCCATTCATTTAGTCATTTTTATTATTAGGGTGACTAATTATTTAGTCATTTATTTGGTCATTTTACTCGATGACCAAATTGGTCATTTATTTAGCCATTTTAGTTGTGATTTTACCTGATGACCAAATTGGTCATTTATTTAGTCACTTATATTTGTGAATTGCAAAAAATGGGTAGAACATGATCAGTTTTAGTCATGTGACTAAAAGTTTTAGTCATGTGACTAAAAGTTTTAGTCATGTGACTAAAAGTTTTAGTCACCTAGTCATTTATTGCCCAAATTTTACTAGTGATGGAGCCTCTCTTCTCAAGATACAGATGGTCAAAGTTGTTCAAAGCAAAGAAGTTAGTACAGTGTTTGTAGCTAAAAATTTAACTATTTTGAAATCTAGTCAAAGTGGTCTCAAATGGAACATCTCATCAAGATGAACCTAAAAACACCTTGAATCTTAAAAAATGGAGCCTCTCTTCTCAAGATACGAATGGTCAAAGTATGGTCAAAGTAAGGAAATCAGTACAGTGTTCGTAGATAAAATTTTTAGCAGTTCAAAATCTGGTGAAAGTCATCTCAAATTGAAGATCTCATTGAGATAAATGAAACAACACTTTGAATCTTGAAAAATGGAGCCTCCCTTCTCAAGATATGGATGTTCAAATTTTGGTCAAACCAAGGAAGTCAATACAATGTTCATAGCTAAAAATTTGACCATTTTAAAATCTAGTGAAAGTGTTCTCAAATGGAAGATCTTGTTGAGATGAACCAAAAAACACCATGAATCTTGCAAAACAGAGCCTCTCTACTCAATGTATAGAAAGTAAAAGTTTGGTCAAAGCAAGGAAGTCAGTATAGTATTCATAGCTAAAAATTTGACCATTTTAAAATCTGTTGAAAGTGGTCTCAAATGGAAGAGCTCATCAAGATGAACCAAAAAACATAATGAATCTTAAAAAATGAATCCTCTATTCTCAAGATACAGATGGTCAAAGTTTGGTCAAGGCAAGGAAGTCAGTACAGTGTTCGTAGCTAAAAATTTGACAGTTTTAAAATATGGTGAAAGTGGTCTCAAATCAAAGATCTCATCAAGATGAATCAAAAAACACATTGAATCTTTAAAAATGGAGCCTCTCTTCTCAAGATATGGATGGTCAAAGTTTGGTCAAAGCAAGGAAGTCAGTACAGTATTCGTAGCTCAAAATTTAAACATTTTGAAATCTGGTGAAAGTGGTCTCAAATGGAAGATCTCATCGAGATGAACCAAAAAACAACATGAATCTTGAAAAATAGAGCCTCTCTTCTCAATATACAAACGGTCAAAGTTTGGTCAAAGAAAGGAAGTCAGTACAGTGTTCGTAGATAAAAATTTGATAGTTTCAAAATCTGGTGAAAGTGGTCTCAAATCAAAGATTTCATTGAGATGAACCAAAAAACACCTTGAATCTTGAAAAATGGAGCTTCTCTTCTCAAGATACGGATGGTCAAAGTTTGGTCAAAGCAAGGAAGTTAGTACAGTATTTGTAGCTAAAAATTTGACAGTTTCAAAATCTGGTGAAAGTGGTCTCAAATTGAAGATCTCATCGAGATGAATGAAAAAACACATTGAATCTTGAAAAATGGAGCCTCTCATGTCAAGATATGGATTGTCAAAATTTAGTCAAAGCAAAGAAGTGAGTACAGTATTCATAGCTAAAAATTTGACCATTTTTAAATCTCATGAAAGTGGTTTCAAATGGAAGATCTTATTGAGATGAATGAATAAACACCATGGATCTTGAAAAACATAGCCTCTCTTCTCAATATACGAACGGTCAAAGTTTGGTGAAAGCAAGGAAGTCAGTATAGTATTCGTAGCCAAAAATTTGACCATTTTGAAATGTGGTGAAAGTGGTCTCAAACGGAAGATCTCATCAAGATGAACCAAAAAACACCATGAATCTTTAAAAATGGAGTCTCTCTTCTCAAGATACGGATGGTCAAACTTTCTTCAAAGCAAGAAAGTCGATATAATGTTTCTAACTAAAAATTTGACAGTTTCAAAATCTGGTGAAAGTGGTCTCAAATCAAAGATCTCATCGAGATGAACCAAAAAACACCTTGAATCTTAAAAAATGGAGTATCTCTTCTTAAGATACAGACAGTGAAAATTTGGTTAAACCGAGGAAGTCAATATAATATTCGTAGCAAAAAATTTGACCATTTTGAAATCTTGTGAAAGTGGTCTTAAATCGAAGATCTCATCCAAATGAACCAAAAAACTTCTTGAATCTTGAAAAATGGAGCCTCTCTTCTCAAGATATGAACGGTAAAAGTTTGGTCAAAGCAAGGAAGTCAGTACAGTGTTTGTAGCTAAAAATTTGATAGTTTCCAAATCTAGTGAAAGTGGTCTCAAATCGAAGATCTCATCAAGATGAACCAAAAAACACCATGAATCTTGAAAAATAGAGCATCTATTCTAGAGATACAAATGGTCAAAGTTTGGTCAAAGAAAGAAAGTCAGTACAATGCTCGTAGCCAAAAATTTGACCCTTTTGAAATTTGGTGAAAGTGGTCTCAAATTGAAAATCTCGTCAAGATGAACCAAGATACACTTTGAATCTTGAAAAATGGAGACTCTCTTGTCAAGATATGGACGATCAAATTTTTCTCAAAGCAAGGAAGTCAGTACAGTGTTTATAGCTAAAAAATTGACAGTTTCCAAATCCGGTGAAAGTGGTCTCAAATCGAAGATCTTGTCAAGATGAACCAAAAAATACCTTCAATCTTAAAAAATAGAGCCTCTCTTCTGAAGATACAGATGGTCAAAGTTTGATCAAAGCAAGGAAGTCAGTACAGTGTTCGTACCTAAAAATTTAACTACTTCAAAATCTAGTGAAAGTGGTCTCAAATTGAAGATCTTGTCGAGATGAACCAAAAACACCTTGAATCTTGGAAAATGGAGCCTCTCTCCTTAAGATATGGATGGTCAAAGTTTGGTCAAAGAAAGGAAATCAGTACAGTGTTTATAGCTAAAAATTTGACCATTTTCAAATTCTAGTGAAAATGGTCTCAAATGGAAGATCTTGTCAAGATGAACCAAAAAACACCATGAATCTTGAAAAGTGGAACCTCTCTTCTCAATAGACGAATGGTCAAAATTTCATCAAAGCAAGAAAGTCAGTACAGTGTTCGTAGCTAAAAAATTAACTATTTTAAAATCTGGTGAAAGTGGTCTCAAATAGAAGATCTCGTCGAGATGAACCAAAAAACACCATGAATCTTGAAAAATAGAGCCTCTCTTCTGAACATAAGAAGGATCAAAGTTTGGTCAAAGCAAGGAAGTCAGTACAGTGTTCGTAGCTAAAAATTTGGCAATTTGGAAATCTGGTGAAAGTGGCCTCAAATGAAAGATTTCATCAAGATGAACCAAAAAATACCATGAATCTTAAAAAATGGAGCCTCTCTTCTCAAGATACGGATGGTCAAAGTTTGGTCAAAGAAAGGAAGTCAGTACAGTGTTCATAGCTAAAAATTTGACAGTTTCAAAATCTGGTGAAAATCCTTTCAAATCGAAGATCTCGTTGAGATGAACCAAAAAATAGATTGAATCTTAAAAAATAGAATCTCTCTTCTTGACATATAGATGGTCAAAGTTTGGCCAAAGCAAGGAAGTTAGTACATTATTCGTACCTAAAAATTTGACCATTTTGAAATCTAGTGAAAGTGGTCTCAAAAGGAAGATCTCATCGAGATGAACCAAAAAATATAATGAATCTTGAAAAATAGAGCTTTATTCTCAATATACGGATGGTCAAAGTTTGGTCAAAGCAAGGAAGTGAGTACAGTGTTCGTAGCTAAAAATTTGACCATTTTAAAATCTAGTGAAAGTGGTCTCAAATCGAAGATCTGGTTGAGATGAACTAGAAAACACCTTGAATCTTAAAAAATGGAGCCTCTCTTCTCAAGATACGCACCGCCAAAGTTTGGTCAAAATTTGGTCAAAAAAAGGAAGTCAATACAGTGTTTGTAGCTAAAAAGTTGACAGTTTCAAAATGTGGTGAAAGTGGTCTGTTCTCAACATATGAATGGTTAAAGTTTGGTCAAAGCAAGGAAGTTAGTACAGTGCTCGTAGCTAAAAATTTGACCATTTTAAAATTTGATGAAAGTGGTCTCAAATAGAAGATCTCATCGAGATAGACCAAAAAACACCATAAATCTTAAAAAATGGAGCCTCTCTTTTCAAGATACGAATGCTCAAAGTTTTGTCAAAGCAAGAAAGTTAGTACAGTGGTCGTAGTTAAAAATTTGACAGTTTCAAAATCTGGTGAAAGTGGTCTCAAATCAAAGATCTTCTCAAGATGAACCAAAAAAAATCTTGAATCTTGAAAAATAGTGCCTCTCTTCTCAATATACGCAAGGTCAAAGTTTGGTCAAAGTAATGAAGTCAGTACAGTGTTCGTAGCTAAAAATTTGACCACATTAAAATCTGGTGAAAGTGGTCTGAAATCGAAGATCTCTTCAACATGAACCAAAAAAACACCTTGAATCTTGAAAAATGGTGCCTCTCTTCGTAAGATACGGATGGTCATTGTCAAGATGAACCAAAAAAACCATTCATCTTGAACAATGGAGCCTCTCTTCTCAAGATACAGATGGTCATTTTTTGGTCATAGCAAGTAAGTTAGTACAGTGTTCGTAGCTAAAAAATTTTCATTTCAAAATCTGGTGAAAGTGGTCTCAAGTCGAAGATCTCGTCGAGATGAACTAAAAAACACCTTGAATCTTGATAAATAGAGCCTCTCTTCTCAGGATACAGATCGTAAAAATTTGGTCAAAACAAAGAAGAAAGTCTAGTATTTGTAGCTAAATATTTGATAGTAAAAGTTTGGTCAAAGCAAGGAAGTCAGTACAGTGTTCATAGCTAAAAATTTGACCAGTTTGAAATCTGGTGAAAGTGGTCTCAAATAGAAGATCTCGTCAAGATTAACCAAAAACCACCATGATTATTGAAAAATGGAGCCTCTCTTCTCAAGATATAGATGGTCAAAGTTTGGTCAAAGCAAGGAAGTCAGTATAGTGTTCGTAGCTAAAAATTTGACAGTTTCAAAATCTCGTGAAAGAGGTCTCAAATCAAAGATCTCATCGAGATAAACCAAAAAACACCTTGAATCTTAAAAAATGGAGCGTCTCTTCTCAAGATACGGATGGTCAAAGTTTGGTCAATGCAAGGAAGTCAGTACAATATTCATAGCTAAAAATTTAACCATTTTGAAATCTAGTGAAAGTGGTCTCAAATGGAAGATCTTGTCGAGATGAACAAAAAAACACCATGAATTTTGAAAAATAGAGCATCTCCTCTCAATATACAGATGGTCAAAGTTTGGTCAAAGCAAGGAAGTTAGTATAGTGTCTGTAGGAAAAAATTTGACTATTTTCAAATCTAGTGAAAGTGGTCTCAAATCGAAGAGTGTTCGTAGCTAAAAATTTGCCCATTTTCAAATTTGGTCAAAGTTGTATCAAATGGAAGTTCTCATTGAGGTGAACCAAAAAACACCATGAATCTTGAAAAATAGAGCCTCTTTTCTCAATATACGGAGTGTCAATGTTTGGTTAAATCAAAGAAGTCAGTATAGTTTTTGTAGCTAAAAATTTGACCATTTGGAAATCTAGTGAAAGTGGTTTCAAATGGAAGATCTCTTCAAAATGATCCAAAAAACACCATGAATCTTGAAAAATGGAGCCTCTCTTCACAAGATGCGGATGGTCAATGTTTAGTCAAAGCAACGAAGTCAGTATAGTGTTCATAGATAAAAATTTGACCATTTTAAAATCTAGTGAAAGTGGTCTCAAATTGAAGATCTCATCGAGATGAACCAAAAAATACCATGAATCTTGAAAAATGAAGCCTTTCTTCTCAAGATATGGACGGTCAAAGTTTGGTCAAAGCAAGGAAGTTAGTATAGTATTCATAGCTAAAAATTTAACCATTTTGAAATCTGGTGAAAGTGGTCTCAAATAGAAAATCTCATTAAGATGAACCAAAAAAGACCATGAATCTTAAAAAATAGAGCCTCTCTTCTCAATATACAGATGGTGAAAGTTTGGTCAAAGCAATAAAGTCAGTACAATGTTCGTAACTAGAAAATTTGACCATTTTGAAATTTGGCAAAAGTGGTCTCAAATGGAAGATCTCGTCGAGATGAACCAAAAAACACTTTAAATCTTGAAAAATGGAGCCTCTCTTCTCAAGATATGAATGGTCAAACTTTGGTCAAAGCAAGGAAGCTAGTAGAGTGTTTGTAGCTAAAAATTTGACCATTTTAAAATCTGGTGAAGGTCGTCTCAAATGGAAGATGTCATTGAGATGAACCAAAAAACACCATGAATCTTGAAATATAGAGCCTCTTTTCTCAATATACAGAGTGTCAAAGTTTGGTTAAAGTAAGAAAGTAAGTACAATTTTTGTAGCTAAAAATTGGACCATTTGGAAATCTGGTGAAAAAGGTCTCAAATCGAAGATCTCATCAAGATGAACCAAAAAACACCATGAATTTTGAAAAATGGAGCCTCTCTTCACAAGATATGAATGGTCAATATTTGGTCAAAGCAAGGAAGTCAGTATAGTGTTCGTAGCTAAAAATTTGACTATATTAAAATCTAGTGAAAGTCATCTCAAATCAAAGATCTCGTCAAGATGAACCAAAAAACACTATGAATTTTAAAATATAGAGCCTCTCTTCTCAAGATACGGACAATCAAAGTTTGGTTAAAGTAAGGAAGCTAGTACAGTATTCGTAGCTAAAAATTTGACCATTTTGAAATATGGCAAAAGTGGTCTCAAATAGAAGGTCTCATCAAGATGAACCAGAAAACACCATAAATTTTAAAAAATAGAGCCTCTAATCTCAATATACAGACAGTCAAAGTTTGGTCAAAGCAAGGAAGTCAGTACAATGTTCGTAGCTAAAAATTTGAGCATTTTAAAATCTAGCGAAACTAGTCTCAAATAGAAGATCTCATCAAGATGAACCAAAATACACCTTGAATCTTGAAAAATGGAGCCTCTCTTCTCAAGATATGGACGGTCAAACTTTGGTCAAGGAAAGGAAGTCAAATCAAAGATCTTGTCAAGATGAACCAAAAAATACCTTGAATCTTAAAAAATGGAGCCTCTCTTCTCAAGATACGGATGGTCAAAATTTGGTCAAAGCAAGGAAGTCAATACAGTGTTCGTAGCTAAAAATTTGACAGTTTCAAAATCTAGTGAAAGTGGTCTCAAATTGAAGATCTCATCGAGATGAACTAAAAAATACCTTGAATCTTGAAAAATTGAGCCTCTCTTCTCAAGATATAGACTGTCAAAGTTTGGTCAAAGCAAGGAAGTCAGTATAGTGTTCATAGCTAAAAATTTGACTATTTTGAAATCTGGTGAAATTTGTCTCAAATGGAAGCTCTGGTTGAGATGAACCAAAAAACACCATGAATTTTAAAAAATGAAGCCTCTCTTCTCAATATACGGATGATCAAAGTTTGGTCAAAGCAAGAAAGTCAGTACAGTATTTGTAGCTAAAAATTTGACTATTTTAAAATCTGGTGAAAGTGGTCTCAAATCAAAGATCTCGTGAAGATGAACCAAAAAATAGCTTGAATCTTGAAAAATAGAGCCTCTCTTCTCAAAATACAGATAGTCAAAGTTTGGTCAAAAGAAGGAAGTGAGTAAAGTGTTCATAGCTAAAAATTTGACCATTTTGAAATATGGTGAAAGTGGTGTCAAATGGAAGATCTTGTTGAGATGAACCAAAAAACACCATGAATATTAAAAAATAGAGCCTCTCTTCTTAATATATGGATGGTCAAAGTTTGCTCAAAGCAAGGAAGTTAGAACAGTATTCGTAGCTAAAAATTTTACCATTTTGAAATCTGGTGAAAGTGGTTTCAAATGGAAGATCTCGTCAAGATGAACCAAGAAAGACCATGAATCTTGAAAAATGCAGCCTCTTTTCTCAAGATACAGATGGTCAAAGTTTGTTGAAAGCAAGGAAGTCAGTAAAGTGTTTGTAGCTAAAAATTTGATAGTTTTAAAATTTAGTGAAAGTGGTCTCAAATCAAAGATCTCATAGAAATGAACCAAAAAACATCTTCAATCTTGAAAAATGGAGCAGCTCTTCTCAAGATACGAATGACCAAAGTTTGGTCAAAGCAAAGAAGTTAGTAGAGTATTCGTAGCTAAAAATTTGACCGTTTTTAAATCTGGTGAAAGTGGTCTCAAATGGAAGATTTCATTGAGATGAAATAAAAAATTCATGAATTTTGAAAAATAGAGCCACTCTTCTCAATAAATGGACAGTCAAAGTTTGGTCAAAGCAAGGAAGTCGTATAGTGTTCGTAGCTAAAAATTTGACCATTTTGAAATCTGGTGAAAGTGGTCTCAAATCGAAGATCTCGTCGAGATGAACAAAAAAATACCTTGAATTTTTAAAAATGGAGCCTCTCTTCTGAAGATACAGATGGTCAAAGTTTGTTCAAAATAAAGAAGTCAGTATAGTATTCGTAGCTAAAAATTTGAATATTTCTAAATCTGGTTAAAGTGGTCTCAAATCAAAGATCTTGTAAAGATGAACCAAAAAACACCTTGAATCTTAAAAAATAGATCCTCTCTTCTCAAGATACGAATGATTAAAGTTTGGTCAAAGTAAGAAAGTCAGTACAGTGTTCGTAGCTAAAAATTTGACCGTTTTGAAATCTGGTGAAACTGGTATGAAATAGAAGATCTTCTCAAGATGAGAAAAAAAACATCGTGAATCTTGAAAAATGGAGCCTCTCTTCTCAAGATACAGATGGTCAAAATTTGGTTAAAGTAAGGAAGTCAGTATAGTGTTCATAGCTAAAAAATTCACTATTTTAAAATTTGGTAAATGTGGTTTCAAATCAAAGATCTTGTCAAGATAAACCAAAAAATACCTTGAATCTTGAAAAATGGAGCATCTCTTCTCAAGATACAGATGGTAAAAGTTTGGTCAAAGTAAGGAAGTCAGTACAGTGTTCGTAGCTAAGAATTTGACCATTTTGAAATATGCTAAAAGTGATCTCAAATGGAAGATCTTGTTGAGATGAACCAAAATACACCATGACTCTTGAAAAATAGAGCTTCCGATCTCAATAAATGGACAGTCAAGGTTTTGTCAAAGAAAGGAAGTCAATACAGTTTTTCTTGCTAAAAATTTGACCATTTTGAAATTAGGTTAAAATAGTCTCAAATGGAAGATCTCGTCAAGATAAACCAAAAAACATAATGAATCTTGAAAAATAGAGCCTCTCTTCTCAAGATACGGATGCTCAAAGTTTGGTCAAAGCAAGCAAGTCAGTACAGTGTTTGTAGCTAAAAAATTGATAGTTTCAAAATCTGGTGAAAGTGGTCTCAAATCAAAAATCTCATCGAGATTAACCAAAAAATATATTGAATCTTGAAAAATGTAGCCTCTCTTCTCAAGATATGGACGGTCAAAGTTTGATCAAAGCAATGAAGTCAATACAATGTTCGTAGCTAAAAATTTGGTGAAAGTGGTCTCAAATCGAAGATCTTGTCTAAATGAACTAAAAAATAACTTGAATCTTGAAAAATGGAGCCTCTCTTCTCAAGATATGGGATGGTCAAAGTTTGGTCAAAGCAAGAAAGTCAGTACATTGTTCCTAGCTAAAAATTTTACTATTTTAAAATCTGGTGAAAGTGGTCTCAAATGGAAGATCTTGTTGAGATGAACCAGAAAACACCATGAATCTTGAAAAATAGAGCCTCTCTTCTCAATATACAGACGGTCAAACTTTGGTCAAAGAAAGGAAGTCAGTACAGTGTTCGTAGCTAAAAATTTGACCGTTTTAAAATCTTGTGAAAGTGGTCTCAAATGGAAGATCTCGTCAAGATGAACCAAAAAACACCATGATTCTTAAAAAATGGAGTCTCTCTTCTCAAGATACGGATGGTCACAGTTTGGTCATAGCAACGAAGTCAGTACAATGTTCGTAGCTAAAAATTTGATAGTTTCAAAATTTAGTGAAAGTTGTCTCAAATAAAACATCTCATCGAGATGAACCAAAAAACACCTTGAATCTTGAAAAATAGAGCCTCTCTTCTCAAGATACGAATGGTCAAAGATTGGCCAAAGGAAGGAAGTTAGTACAATATTCGTGGCTAAAAACTTGAGCATTTTGAGATCCGATGAAAGTGGTCTCAAATGGAAGATCTCATTGAGATGAACCAAAAAACACCATAAATCTTGAAAAATAGAGCCTCGCTTCTCAATATATATATGGTCAAATTTTGGTCAAAACAAGGAAGTCAGTATAGTGTTTGTAGCTAAAAATATGACCATTTTGAAATCTGTTGAAAGTGGTCTCAAATCGAAGATCTCATCGAGATGAACTAAAAAACTACCTGAATTTTGAAAAATTGAGTCTCTCTTCTGAAGATACAGACCGTCAAAGTTTGGCCAAAGCAACATAGTCAGTATAGTGTTCCTAGCTAAAAATTTGACTGTTTTGAATTTTGGTGAAAGTTGTTTCAAATGGAAGATCTTGTTGAGATGAACCAAAAAACACCATGAATCTTAAAAAATAGAGCCTCTCTTCTCAATATAAGAAGGGTCAAAGTTTGGTCAAAGCAAAGAAGTCAGTACAGTGTTCGTAGCTAAAAATTTGACCATTTTGAAATCTGGTGAAAATGGTCTCAAATGGAAGATTTCAGCAAGATTAACCAAAGAACACCATGAATCTTGAAAAATGGAGCCTCTCTTCTAAAGATACAGAGGGTCAATATTTGGTCAAAGCAAGGAAGTCGATACAGTGTTCTTAGCTAAAAATTTGACTGTTTTGAAATCTTGTGAAAGGGGTCTCAAATCGAAGATCTCGACGAGATGAATCAAATAACACCTTGAATATTTAAAAATAGAGCATCTCTTCTCAAGATACAAACGGTAAAAGTTTGGTTAAAGCAAGGAACTCTGTACAGTGTTTGTAGCTAAAAATTTGACATTTTCCAAATCTAGTGAAACTGATCTCAAATCAAAGATCTCATCGAGATGAACCAAAAAACCCCTTGAATCTTGAAAAATGGAGCCTCTTTTCTGAAAATTCAGACTGTCAAAGTTTGATCAAAGGAAGGAAGTCAGGACAATATTGATAGCTAAAAATTTGAATGTTTTGAAAATTGCTGAAAGTGGTGTCAACTAGAAGATCTCATTTAGATGAACTAAAAAACACCATGAATTTTTAAAAATGGAGCCTGTCTTCTCAATATACGAACTATCAAAATTTTGTCAAACCAAGTAAGTCAATACAGTGTTCGTAGCTAAAAATTTGACCATTTTGAAATTTGTTGAAAGTTGTCTCAAATGGAAGATCTCATCAAGATGAACCAAAAAACACTTTGAATCTTGAAAATTGGACCCTCTTTTCTCAAGATATGGACTATTAAAGTTTGGTCAAAGCAAGGAAGTTAGTACAGTATACGTAGCTAAAAATTTGACTGTTTCAAAATTTTTTGAAAGTGGTCTCAAATCGAAGATCTTATCAAGATGAAACAGAAAATACCTTGAATCTTGAAAAATGGAGCCTCTCTTCTCAAGACATGGACGATCAAAATTTGATGAAAGCAAGGAAGTCAGTACAGTGTTCGTAGCTAAAAATTTAACCATTTTCAAAATATGGTGAATGTGGTTTCAAATGGAAGATCTCATTGAGATAAACCAAAAAACATCATGAATCTTGAAAAATAGAGTCTCTCTTCTCAATATATGGACAGTCAAAGTTTGGTCAAAGCAACGAAGCCAACATAGTGTTCGTGGCTAAAAATTTGACCATTTTAAAATCTCGTGAAAGTGGTCTCAAATGGAAGATCTCGTTGAGATAAACCAAAAATCACAATGAATTTTAAAAAATAGAGTCTCTCTTTTCAATATACGGATGATCAAAGTTTGGTCAAAACAAAGAAATCTATATAGTGTTCGTAGCTAAAAATTTGTTTATTTTGAAATCTGGTGAAAGTGGTCTCAAAATCGAAGATCTCATCGAGATAAACTAAAAAATATCTTGAATCTTAAAAAATGGAGCCTCTCTTCTCAAGATACGGATGGTCAAAGTTTGGTTAAAGCAAGGAAGTTAGTACAATGTTCATAGCTAAAAATATGACAGTTTCCAAATATGGTGAAAGTTGTCTCAAATCGAAGATCTCGTCAAGATGAACCAAAAAACACCTCGAATCTTAAAAATAGAGCCTCTCTTCTAAAGATACGAAGGGTCAAAGTTTGGTCAAAGCAAGAAAGCTAGTATAGTGTTCGTAGCTAAAAATTTGACCATTTCAAAATATGGTGAACGTGGTCTAAAATTGAAGATCTCGTCGACATGAACAAAAGCACACCTTGAATCTTGAAAACTAAAGCCTATCTTTCCAACATACAGACGGTCAAAGTTTGGTCAACGTAATGAAGTCAGTAAACTGTTCGTAGCTAAAAATTTGACTGTTTTCAAATCTGGTGAAAGTTGTCTAAAGTAGATCTCATCGACGTGAATGAAAAAATATCATGAATTATGAAAAATGGAGCCTATCTTCTCAAGATACAGATGGTCAAAGTTTGGTCAAAGCAAAGAAGTCAGTACAATGTTCATAGCTAAAACTTTGATAGTTTTGAAATTTGTTGAAAATGGTCTCAAATCAAAGATCTCATCGAGATGAATGAAAAAATACCTTCAATCTTGAAAATTGGAGCCTCTCTTCTCAAGATACGAAAGGTCAAACTTTGGTCAAAGCAAAGAATTCAGTATAGTGTTCGTAGCTATAAATTTGATAGTTTCCAAATCTGGTGAAATTGGTCTTAAATTGAAGATCTCATCAAAATGAACTAAAAAATATCTTAAATCTTGAAAAATGGAGCCTCTCTTCTCAAGATACAGATGGTCAAAGTTTGGTTAAAGCAAGGAAGTCAGTACAATGTTCATAGCTAAAAAATTGACTATTTCAAAATCTGGTGAAAGTAGTCTCAAATCGAAGATCTCATCGAGATGAACAAAAAAACACCTTGAATCTTGAAAAATAGAGCCTCTCTTTTCAAGATACGGACTGTCAAATTTTGGTCAAAGCAAGGAATTCTGTATAGTGTTCGTAGCTAAAAATTTGACCATTTTGAAATCTGGTTAAAGTGGTCTCAAATGGAAGAACTTGTTGAGATGAATTGAAAAACACCATGAATCTTTAAAAATTGAGCCTCTCTTCTCAATATACGGACGGTCAAAGTTTGGCCAAAGCAAGGAAGTTAGTACAGTGTTCGCAGCTAAAAATTTGATCATTTTGAAATTTGGTGAACGTGGTCTCAAATGAAAGATCTCATCAAGATGAACCTAAAAACACCATGAATCTTGAAAAATGGAGCCTCTCTTCTCAAGATACGGATGGTGAAAATTTGGTCAAAGCAAGGAAGTCAGTACAGTGTTTGTAGCTAAAAATTTGACAGTTTTAAAATCTGGTGAAAGTGGTTTAAAATCAAAGATCTCCTCGAGATGAACCCAAAAACACCTTGAATCTTGAAAAATGGAGCATCTTTTCTCAAGATGCAGATAGTCAAAGTTTGGTCAAAGTAAGGAAGTCAGTATAGTGTTTATAGCTAAAAAATTGACAGTTTCATAATTTAGTGAAAGTGGTGTCAAATTGAAGATCTCGTTAAGATGAACCAAAAAACACTTTGAATCTTGAAAAATGGTGTCTCCTTTCTCAAGATACGGATGGTCAAAGTTTGGTCCAAAAAAGGAAGTCAGTATAGTGTTCGTAGCTAAAAATTTGATAGTTTCAAAATCTAGTGAAAGTGTTCTCAAATCGAAGATCTTCTCAACATGAACCAAAAAACACTTTGAATTTTAAAAAATGGAGCTTATCTTCTCAAGATATACATGGTCAGAATTTGGTCAAAGCAAGGAAGTCAGTACAGTATTCGTAGTTAAAAATTTGTCCATTTTGAAATCTAGTGAAAGTGGTCTCAAATGGAAGATCTCGTCAAGATGAACCAAACAACACCATGAATCCTAAAAAATAAATCCTCTCTTCTCAATATACAGACGGTCAAAGTTTGGTCAAAGCAAGGAAGTCAGTACATTGTTCACAGCTAAAAATTTAACCATTTTACAATCTAGTGAAAGTATTCTCAAATCGTAGATCTCGTCAAGATGAACCAAAAAACACCTTGAATCTTTAAAAATGGAGCTTCTATTCTCAAGATACGGATGGTCAAAGTTTGGTCAAAGCAAGGAAGTCAAAACAGTGTTCGTAGCTAAAAATTTGACCATTTTAAAATTTGGTGAAAGTTGTTTCAAATGGAAGATCTCATTGACTTGAATGAAAAAACACCATGAATCTTGAAAAACATAGGCTTTCTTCTGAATATACAGATGGTCAACATTTGGTCAAAGCAAGGAAGTTAGTACAATGTTCGTAGCTAAAAATTTGACCATTTTGAAATTTGGTGAAAGTGGTCTCAAATAGAAGATCTCATCAAGATAAACAAAAAAACACCATGAATCTAGAAAAATGGAGCCTCTCTTCTCAAGATATAGATGCTCAAAGTTTGGTCAAAGCAAGGAAGTTAGTACAGTGTTTGTAGCTAAAAATTTGATAGTTTCAAAATTTGCTGAAATTGATCTCAAATCAAAGATCTCGTCAAGATGAACTCAAAAACACCTTGAATCTTGAAAAATAGAGCCTCTTTTCTCAAGATACAGATGGTAAATGTTTGGTCAAAGCAAGGAATTTAGTAAAGTGTTTGTAGTTAAAAATTTGACAGTTTCAAAATCTGGTGAAAGTTGTCTCAAATCAAATATCTCATCAAAATGATCCTAAAAACACCTTGAATTTTGAAAAATGGAGCCTTTCTTTTCAAGATACGGATTGTCAAAGTTTGGTCAAAGTAAGGAAGTCAGTACAATGTTCGTAGCCGAAAATTTGACCATTTCAAAATCGGGTGAAAGTGGTCCCAAATTGAAGGTCTCATTAAGATCAACCAAAAAACACCTTGAATCTTGAAAAATGGAGCCTCTCTTCTCAAAATACGGATGGTCAAAGTTTGGTCAAAGCAAGGAAGTCAGTATAGTGTTTGTAGCTAAAAATTTAACTATTTTGAAATCTGGTGAAAGTTGTCTCGAATGAAAAGTCTTGATGAGGTGAACCAAAAAACATCATAAATCTTGAAAAATAGAGCCTCTCTTCTCAATATACGGAGGATCAAAGTTTGTTCGAATAAGGGAAGTGAGTACAATGTTCATAACTAAAAATTTGACCATTTTGAAATTTGGTGAAAGTGGTCTCAAATGGAAGATGTCGTCAAGATGAACCAGAAAACACCATGAATCTTAAAAAATGGAGCCTCTCTTTTCAAGATACAGATTGTCAAAGTTTGGTCAAAGCAAGTAAGTCAGTATAGTGTGATAAGGCATATTAATGTCATACTATAGAATGGCATAGGATAGTATTTGCTATACCTTTTTGCTGCATTTTTGATACATTTACCAAAGAACTCTTATTATTTTTTGCTACTATTTGGCATGCTGCCAACAGATATTTAATATGGTTTAAACATACTTAATATCCTAACCCTTAAAGGCATAGTACATTGGAATAGCGAATGTTGTTTTGACCAGGTCTGGAGCATTCAACCATATAGAGTTCTGCCCGATCTTCCTGCAGCCTTCAACGAAAGAACATTCAATGTAGCACCTATTGAAGGAGCAAGGTGGCAGTCTCTGTGATGAGTTAGGTGGCATTCTAATTTCTCCGAGAAGATCTAGGGGCAAATGGAAGTTGGATTTGTTGTCACGACAATTCTCTCCTCCACTTCGGGATTAATCTATTTTGTTTTTAAAGCTTCCCTTCTTTCTAGTTATTAATATGTTAATAGAGATCCGTCTATTTCTATGGTGCAATGAGAAGTTAGTTAGAAATTTTTCCTTTAAATAAAGCCCTGCTCCTGTGTGAGCACAACAACACACATAGAGGGCATTGTTGAATATATAGAAATAGTTTTCAACTAGTTTCATGGTGTTTTGAAAATTCTTTACTTTGATATTCAATCAATAAAATGAAGTTTTGATATTCAGTTGAGTGCAATTGTGATTTAGTATACTCATCTAAGGGGGCCCACTTGGTGAGAAATCCACAGTAAAATAGAATCATAGTAGCTAGAAGCATTTACTGCATTTCTATTGATTAAGTACTCAACACTGAACTGCTCTTGCAGTCGAAGCTATAGACCGGCTAATGCCTCCTGTAGCCAAAGTCATAGAACAACAGAAGTGTCATGGCATAGTTTGTAAGAATTTGCATATCTTTTTGATAGTTATATTTTTATATCTTTTATTCCAACACTTACTTTTCCACAAACTTCAGCTTAAGCATTACTTTAGTATTCATTTCCTAAAATTGTAGTATAGGTTTCCTTCAACATTTACTTCCTGTAGCAATGATAATGCATGGCTAAATGATACTTGGCACATATACTTTGCTGGCCCATTTCAAGTGATACATCCTTGGTTTGACTTACTAATTGAATTTCCATAAGGATGATAAGTTGCTCGGTTGGATGTCTAATCCCTGAGTTCAAAATTATACCTAGTTTCTGAGCCTTTATAAGAAGTGATCATTTTTGGCACCGCTGCTGGGGATGGTGCCAAACCAAGTCTTCACTAAGCCATTCTTAGACTTTTTTTCATTTCCAATTTGTTAGATTACATTAATTTTAGGGGAATTTTGTAAACCACCTCACTCCCTACTATCTGTATGCATAACCAAAGAAGAGACGCCAGAGGATGGTACTTGCCAAATCAATTCAATCACCCATTGGAGGAAGAAATTTCATTTGTTGATGCCACCGTCGACCTCCCTGTAACTACGTCATCCTCCTCATCCTTTGAAGAAGTGCAGGTTGATTCTTTTGACATGAAACTTGAAATTAACGAATTTGCAGACATCTTTGCTCACCTGAGAGCTCATTTTCCTGAAAACCAAGTCAATCAAGAAAACTCATTATAGCTAGTCGTATACCAACCTCCTTATCAGCCACCTCTGTGACTTATAAATCCTACTAGGATGGCTAATCCCCCTGCTTTTCCATTCCCCATTTCTGACCAGCGAGACATCAACAACCTTAAGAACATACCATATTCTTCCTTGCCAAAATTCTATGGTTTAGTAATAGAAGACCCAGATACCTTTCTTTTTGAGTTTGATATCTTGTGCAGAAGTTATGACTACACCACTGATGCTCACAAGCTCAAACTATTTCCTGTGACTCTTAAGGAGTCTACTTTGTGTTGGTTTATGGGCCTAGGATGGGATTTTGTCTAGGATTGGGAAAGAATGCAAGAAGCATTCCTGACTACGTATAAGGAATATTGTCAGGGCACTGATATGAAAGGAGAAGACCTTTTTAAAATCACTCAAAAAGAGGATGAGTCACTTGAAGACTACATCTTGCGGTTCATGTATAGTCTACAAAGGAACACAGAGCATGAGCTTAATGAAGAATCTCAGAAGCTGCTATTTCTCAGAGGAATACAAGATGGATGCACTAAAGCTTTAGATTTGATTGCAGGAGGAGATATAACTCAATTCCAGGGATACATGAATCTACCTCTTTAGGCACCGCAATAGCAAGCACTCTTACACCACTAGCTGCTAATAAACAACCTCCAAAACCAACCCAATTGCCTACGCAGCTGTAGCCAAACCCGAATAATAGGCCTCCCGCACCTCAACAAAATGTGTATAATACTGATCAAATGCAGTATCCTACCTATGCAATCACCCTTGACAATATACACCTATGGTTGAGGACTACTCTTCCTACTCTTGAATAGCCAACAATAACTGAAGTATCCCAAGAGGAGCCTTTCCTAACAAAAAATACAATCCCTCTTCCTGCAACGCAACCTATTTCTAATCAAAGCCCCCTACTGGGCCACCTTTTCCATAAAGGTTACAACCTACTAATCCTAAGCTTGCTTCAGAAACCAAATTTAACATCCTTGATCAATTAAAGCATGTCAATGTCCAAATACCTTTATTCCAAGCCGTCAAGGATGTTCCCACTTACAACAAAGCCATAAAAGAAGCCTGCTTTAAAAAGACAAGTTGAAAAAGAAAATATCCTCAGATGGTACATGTGTTAGGAAAGCTCGCTAACATTATGTTAGGTAAGCTTACCATCCCAAAATATTCTAACCTAGGTAGTCCTATTGTTGAAGTCATTATTAATGGGACCACCATTAACAATGTATTGGTAGATCTTGGAGCATCTATAAATGTTATGACCAGAGATATAATTCAACAACTTGGTATATATAACCTCTGAACCACTCCAATTGTTCTGTAGCTCATAGATAGTTCAACTGTAAAGGCTGATGGCATGATTGAGGATATAATTGTTGACCTTGCAACCTAGTCATGCCCAGCTGATTTCATGATCCTATCACCAAAGACCACATTAGGAGGGTATCCAATTATACTAGGTAGGCCATGACTAGCAACTGTTGATGCTCATATTGGTTGTTGCTTAGGGGATATGACCATTTTTTATGGCCACCATACTCAGACTCTTTTCCTATACCCTCCTACTCAACCCCAAATGGAATTAGACTCACCAATCTAGCCTGACATAGGAGAATAAGCTGAGGTTATCAATTTAGTGTCAAAACTAATGATGATACAAAGGGACCCCTTCCTGTAGCTTTAGGATGAAGACAAGGTCATCACCAATATCCTACAAAATTATTATGGATCCAGTTTGGATTCTCTGGGCTATTCTTCCAAAGACTGCTCTCTGCAAGTTTTAAACCTAGATGGCCAATGGTCATCTCCTACAGCTAAAGAACTATATCACCAATTGCTTCCCCATGAGATATAGGTACCCTCATTTACTGATGTATCTATGATAGAGCTAACTAAGCAAATAGAGGTTTCCCCTGAATGTTACCTGAACATCAATGGAAAATTAATTACACAACAACAAACATATTTAACTAAGACACTAAAGGCCCATACTAGAGAATTTTCTTGGGAGTATTCTGATATGAAAGGTTTGGATCCAAAACTATGCACCCATTAGATCTATCTAAAAGAAGATAAACCTCTAGTAAGGTAGTTCCAAAGATGCATGAATCTAGCCCTAAGAGAAATTGTTAAAATAGAATTGCAAAAACTTCTCAACGTTGGACTCATTTACCCAATATCTGACAGTCAATGGGTTTCTCCATTAGTTATTATGCCCAAAAAAGGAGGTAAATAGTGGGTGTGTGTAGACTATAGGGAACTCAATAATGCAACCAAGAAGGATCATTTTCCCCTTCCATTCATTGACCAAGTCCTGGATTTTCTAGCAGGGAAAAAGTACTTTTCTTTCCTAGATGGATATAGTGGGTACAATCAAATCCGGATCTTTCCACAAGATTAGGAGAAGACAACTTTCACTTGCCCTTGGGGAACTTTTTCCTATTTTGTTCTTCCATTTGGTCTTTGTAATGCTCCAACAACCTTCCAGAGAGTAGTCATCAGCATATTTGCTGATATCTCTCATGACTATATGGAGATCTATATGGATGATTTCACCACCTATGGTGAAACCTATGAAGAAGCTTTAAGCAATCTCGACAAGGTCTTGAAAAGGTGTGAAGAGCATCATCTTTCTCTTAATAGTGAGAAATGATTCATGATGATGCAAGAGGGGATAGTGATTGGCCACTCTATATCTATAGCAGGAATACAAGTGGATCCAGCCAAGATTGAGATCATTCAAAACCTTCCCACACCAACCAAGAAAAAAGATGTCCGAAGTTTTCTTGGACATGTAGGATACTACTAAAGATTTATAAAGGATTTCAGTAAAATAGCTAGTCCTCTTCACACTCTGCTCACTAAAGATTTTGAATTCAACTGGACCACAGACTGTGACACAACCTTCCTACAGCTTAAGACAATCCTTACCACAACCTTAGTCTTGCGCAGACCCAAATCAAAACTTTCATTCCATACACACACTGACACCTCAGATCATGTCATCGGAGCTGTGCTGGGCCAAAAGGAGGATTCCATTGAACATGCTCTATACTTCATCAACAAGAATCTTCAAGGCTTTGAATTGAATTACACAGTCACTGAAAAGGAGCTCTTGGCAGTCATCTTTGCACTCAATAAATTCTGCCACTACATCATAGGGTATCATATTTTTGTGCATATGGATCATGTAGCCATTAAGTATCTTGCTAATAAACCTGATATCACAGGTTGCTTGGCTAGATGGCTTCTCTTATTGCAGGAGTTTGATATCGCCATAGTGGACAAGCCAGGAAAATCCAACATAGCCACAAATTTCCTCTCATGACTGCAGAACACAGATGAACCTCAACCTGTTGATGACAACTTCCCTAATGATCATCTATTCTCTATTTTAGCTAAAACACCCTGGTATGTAGATATTGCCAATTACTTGGTCTCTCAAAAGGTACCTCCCTATTTCTCACCAAAAGAAAAGAGGCTTCTAATGGAAAAGAATTTCAATTTTTCATGGATTGTTGATTGTTTATTCTATAATGGACTTGACCAAATATTGAGATGATGTGTATGGGAGGATGAAACTTATGACATCCTTCATGCATGTCATAATGAGCCTTGTGGAGGACATTTTGTAGCTAAGTGAACAATAATTAAGATACTGAATATAGGATATTATTGGCCAACACTCCATAGAGATGCATTCAACTATACAAGGAAATGTGACCAATGCCAAAGGATGGGATGCCCAACAAAATTTGATGAGATGCCCCTCTTTCCATAGGTGGTAGCCACTCCCTTTGACAAATGGGGATTACATTTTGTAGGCCCTATTACTTCAGCTTCCAATGACAATTCCTACATCCTTTTATGCACTGACTATGTGACTAAATGGGTCGAAGTCTGAGCCATGAAACATGCTCGAGATAACAAATTGGCTGAGTTTCTATATGAAGAGATCTTCACATGCTATGGTGTTCCAAGGGAGTTGGTTATTGATTAGGGTGCTCAATTCAATTCCACATTGATTAATGCACTCATGAATGAATATAAATTTTTTAATAGGACATCCAGTCCATATCATCCATAGGTGAATGGGCAAGTTGAGGTGACCAATAGGGAACTAGAGGCTATCTTGACAAAAATAGTGCAGCTACATAAGAAATATTGGAGCACACAGTTGCAAGAAGCTATGTGGGCCTATAGGAAAACATGGAAAACAACAACTGGTTTCACCCCATTTGAGTTGGTTTATGGGAAACATGCTATCATGCCCATAAAATTTGAGCATAAAATATTACGAACAACCTTACAGTTAAACATTGATCTTCCAGCCGCACAATGTGATAGGATCATGCAGCTCAATTAGCTAGATGAAATGAGGAAAGCTGCTTTACAACACACTAATGTGATCTAGCTACAATGCAAACGGTGGCATGATTCACACATTCTCAATAAATGATTCTCTCCTGGCAACTGGGCTCTCTTGTATGATTCTCACTATCAGGACAACCAAGGTAAGCTCACTACCCACTAGCTAGGTCCCTTTGAAATAGAGACAGTTTATGCTAATGGTGCAGTTCAGCTATCAATAATCAACCCAGCAAGTTTCAAGTTGTTGGTTAATGGGAATAGACTCCATATGTATCATAAACTACAAACAAAAGCTGAGTTCCTATGGCAGTTTGAGATTTCTCCTACCGATACTGCACCTCTTGCAGCAAATCATGATCTTTTGACTGTTGACCCCACCACACATTTTGAACCTCCTCCAACTGAAGACATTCAAAAGGCATATGGACCTCCTCCTGAGAGAAATTCTCCTACCGTAGCATGAGCCATCAAATCATCACTTTAAATCTACATATGTGTAGTCATAATAAAGTTTTCATTCCTTGCGAAAATATTCTTTTCCATAATAAAAGATCCATCTCATTACCTTTCTCATTACTTCACATTCATTCATCATATCATGTCTTTTCTACCCCATACTTCTCATTGTATGATACATGTCAGCTGATATTTTTGGATTTTGGTATTTATGATACATTCACATCAGGTATGTGCGATTATCTATTCTTTCAAATACTTTGTACTTATTTATCCATCATTATCTTTTATGTTTCATTTAATATAGTATTTATATCCAAGCATGGTTGTACTTTTAAACCACACCAGTGAGGAAACTTGCATCATTTTCATAGGGGGTAGTACATTGGCATGTGATTAAAAATTTTTGGCCATGATTTTGAATTGATTGTCATTAATAGCCCATAAGCCGCAAGCCTGATCATTAATCCACTAACCTTGGATTTTAGTCTCTTTTATAAAACCTTGGAAACTAAAGCTCACTTCAATATTCATAGTTTCTGTGTCTTTCATTTTTCACCCTTACCACAAATAGTAAAAATTTCTAAATTAAGTCTTGAGTAAGGATTTTTGGGAGCTAGGAATTGTGAATGGATTGAAGTCAAGAACAGAGGGTTGTAGAGATTTTTAACAAATATGGGTGGACAACCTATCTAGTCAGAGCCAACAAATCACATGTCACTATTGTAGGATCAAGTTAGTGTTCGTGAGTTTAATCACGTGGGTTGGCTAGTTACTTCATCAGCTTAAATGGTTATCATGAGGCTGTGGCAGTCAAATTCCTATGGACATTTAGCAATGACATTGCATATGTGAAGGGGTTGAGAATTGAAGCTTCTAAAGCACAAATAGTAGAAGTCTCTGGACTTCCTGCTATCGGAGAGCATTTTTCGCATGGCACTTATAAATTTGGCATCAATTTGTGATGGCTATGTGTCATAATTGTGACAGCCATGTGTTGCAATTGCGATAGTAATAGACGTCGCTATTTTTTCATCACAAAATATGATGTCTTTCCATTTCTATCACAATTATGACTTCAATCCATCACTTGGGAAGCTGCATGCGATCATGCGATAACCGTCGCATGTGCAACGAATACCCGCACAACTGCGATGGATTGTCACATGGTCGCATGCACTTGGGAAGCCACATGTGATCATGTGATAACCATCGCAAGTGCGATGAATACCTGTGCAATTGCGATGGCTTGTCACATGGTCGCATGCACTTGGGAAGCCACATGCAATCATGCGATAACCATCACAAGTGTGATGAACACCCAAAGCAAATGCGATGGGAGTGGGCATCACCTATATAGCACCCCCGTCGCAACTCACTGTGTGTGCGTTGCAATTGCGACAAATACAAAATAAAATGAAAAAAAAATTTCTGGGACAAATTACCCTGTTTCAAGTACAAATTACCCCCGTCACAATTTGCCTATGATTAAAGAGTCTAGTGGAAAGACTGAGTGTTAGTTCTCTTTGACTATGAAGAAAGTTTGTGAAGTTGGAGTTTAGTTGAGAACCTTGTTCTCAAAGAACACTCTATCTGGTATATGAAATATGATAGAGTAATTTTTTTGAAGAGCCTTTGGAACACTTGAATCTCTATGCCAGGTATATACCAAGATTGGTGAGTGACTGGTTTGTCATGGGAATAGATTTGAAATTGGGAAGGACTGGAACAAAGTAGAAAGTTTCACAAGTGATGAAACTATCAAAGAACATACAGAAAATAAACTGGCATAGTTAGTGGGAAAGGAGGTACACAAGGTATACAAGAACCTGTCATCACTGACAGAATAATAGACTATGAATAACATTGTGAGGAGTTATGGGTAAATAATGTGTTGAATGTTTACAAAAGACTTGTTCATTCAATAGTGTAGAGCTTTGGTAAGGAGTGCCCTAGCATAAGCAGGGGTAGGAGAGTTTGAATTCTCACACAAAGTTTAGTTGAAAACACTATTTTTCACTGTGGATACCAAGGCTCTACATCACATATATCAGATATAAATGGCACAAGAATTAGGGGCTAACCTACCATGTAGATGGTGATGACTGGCTATCTTTTGCTGGACTTTCCAGACCAACAACAGCCTTCAAAGAATTTTCACTCTGAGTGGAGATATAGAACAGAAGTTCACCTAAGGCTACCATAGAAAATCTTCTCACTTTTTCCTTCTTATCTCGAAGAGCATCAGTTAGCACTGAAACTATACCTAAACTTGCCACTTCATCTTCAATAATAGTTGCATGTCGAATCAACAAACCCATTACTGAAACAAGCTAAACATGCAAAGTAGTTGGTTTAGATATTCTTAGCATCTTAACAAGCATGGACAATACTAAACCATTGGTTAAGATGTTGGTTGCTTCCACATTGCTACTTAGGGTTTCCAAGTATTTTAAGGCATTCTATTTTTCCCCAAGAGTTGTGCTACTACCAATACTAGAAATTATACGACCAAAGAAACCTTCTAGTAAACCTTCTAGTTTATCTTGTGAGAGTTTCAGGAACTTAGAAGCAGGGAGGGCATCAAATGGACATGTGCGTGCATCAAGCATAGGCTCAGTAGCCTTATCAGTTTTCCTGTTGACCATAATTGGCTTCACAGATAAATCAGATGGATGCCATAGTGCTTGTGACAAATTAATGGAGACTTTTGAAGGATCTGCATTAGCTGGAGACATGGAGACCTCTTTAACCATCTCAGCAATGAAGCCTACAGACCTCTGACCTCATCTTTGAAGACCAACACCAGGAGGAGTTGCAGCAACATCTTGATGGTCTGTATGTGAACAATATTCCACATCTTTCGAGGAATGACATTCAATACCCTTACTATCTTGTGATTTATCAGTTGACACCTCACAAGCATGGCTTTCTTGTTGTTCCTGGTCATCTTGCATCTTAGTAGTTGAGTTAGATTGCATTTGATGCTTAACTTTAGGAGTAAAAGCTCCAGAAAGGGCATGCACTCCTATGGTGGGATCATGAGGAGGCTGAAAGAAGGAAAAAAGGTAAGTCTAAAATCACTTCTTGGGATAGAATGGTTTCAAAAATGAAAAGTAATTTCCTTCCTAAAGATTTTGAAGTTCAAATGCATAAGAAGATGCAGGGCTTAAAGCAAAAAGACTTGGATGTAAAGGCATACACAGATGAGTTCTACAAACTGAGCATGAGATCAGGTTTGGATGAAGAAGAAGTTGTCAAGGTTGCAAGATATTTAGGAGGTTTGAAGTTTTCCATTCAAGATGAGTTTACTACTGCAAATCCTAGGAGTGTGAAAGAGTGTTATCAGATTGCTTTAAGGATAGAGGAGAAATTGAAAAGGAGAAGTGAAAGACACAATGCTAGGGGAGGATCTTCCATGAGAGGAAGAGGAAGAATAACTCAAGTTTGGGAGGAGAAGGACAAAGGTCCTAGTTCAGATTCTAGAGGAGGACAAAATCAGAGAGGTGGTAGGAGTGGAAAAGGAAGGGGGAGTGGTTTGTTTATAGGTACATGCTTCACATGTGGAAAGGTGGGGCATCAATCCTACCAGTGTCCTGACAAAGAGAAGAGGGTACACCTGGTCTAGGAAGACAAGGAAGAAATGCCAAAAGGTAATGCAGACCTTGAGACATGAGAATTCTTAATGTTTGGGAGAGGCAAGGAATGGACACCACAAGTAAGTATTTTCAAGACAAATTGTTTGATACAAGGTGAAGTTTATAAATTAGTCATAGATTCAGGTACTTGCAGCAATTTAATTTCATGGGATGTTGTCAATGCATTGAAGTTGCCTATTCAACACCATCCTAAGCCATACTATGCTACATGGGTGGAAGACAATCAAAATTTGATAGTGCATCATCAGACCATGGTAACCTTTTCAATAAGTGAGTACACTGATCAAGTACCATGTGATGTTGTCAATATGAACTATGCACATGTCATCCTAGGTAGAACTTGGCAAGTCTCTAGGCGAGTTGCACATGACTGCTACACCAATGTTTATACCTTATGGAGTAATGGAAAAAAGATTCAATTGACACCATTACCTTGCAAAGGGCATGAGTCTCTTCTAATAGGAAGTATTAAAGGACTTGATACTGGTCAAACAGAGGATAGAACAAAGATAAGACAACAAGAAGTGATGAAGGGTAAAAGATAGAAAATACTGAATTCTGTGACAGGGGTAAGGGAAGAATTTCAAGGTGGTGAAGGAGTAATGGTGGGTGATTGGTACTGTCCTATATGAGGACATGATAAGGATAGTAAGGAGATGAAGAAACATTAGGTGAAAGGACAGTTAAGGCACTATCATAGGCAGGCAGAAAAGAGGACTGTTCAGACAGTAATGAATATAACTAAAATAGCAGGGGTGACTACCTCAAAGGTAAAGATTATAAAGGCTAACCCATGTTTGAAGTTTTTGCATGCAAGTAATAGGAAGAGAGGGCATTTTACATTAGGGGACCTCATTCCCAAGCATCAAGTGCAAAGACATGGAGAAAGAGCAGTCATCAATGCAAGACAATGTTCTTGGGACAAGAACAACTTTCAAGGTGGTGAATTTGATGCAGGGGCATCATATGCTCTTCATGGGCATAGTGGAGATCTAGGCCATCAAAGAGATCATGAAGCATCTCATGTCATCAATTGGTCAATCCTAAAGCCAATCATGGCATTTGAAAGGACAAAAAGTTACAATGTTGGATGATGTCTTGTTAACATTCATATTGCAAAAGTTGTAATTGATCCCTGGAAGAGGATCTAGAGGATGTTTAGGATAGAGAAGTCATTAGGTAGGGTCTAGTAGGATGTTATAACAGTCTCAAGTCATTGCATAAGTTAAAATGTTCAATAAGTTCATTTAAACATAGTTTGTTGCTTATAAGTAGTATTAGTTTGTTTTATGCTTAATTGAGCCTCCCAACTACCTAAAGTTGGTTGAGGCAGGTGGGGGGAAGATTAATAAATACCCAAAGGACCATTGTACGGGTAGATTGAAGGAGGACAATTACTGCTTTGTACAGACTATCTCAAACAGTGAATAATAGCATTCCATTTTGCACTATTTCATTGGTATCTTGAACTTTTCTTTGGTTTTTCTTGTCATGAATATGAATTAGGAGGGTTCTTATTGTTACATGGTTCACTGTTATATAGATTTCAAATTGTTTTGAAGGATTTCACATGCCACTAACATTGTAACAAATAGATTTCTCATAGTTTTGGGGATAGTTTTGATTTCTTAGTGAATAATGAGCCTCTCATGATCTTCTAGGGCCCAGGAGGCATGAGAGGAATGTTGTCTAACATGTACAATATTATCCTAATAGTTTATGATGCAGAAATACTAAAAGGACAGCGAGAATGTTGAAGACAAGGGAGTGTTCCAAGAGGAAATTGATGGCTAACATGTAGCAGCAGAAGATTTACCTAAAGAAGAGGGTTGTGTGATGACTTGGAAGACCCTAGGGTGTTGATCTAAAGGTGTTTGAAAAATAGTTTTATCTCCAAGGTGAGTGGAGATAGGATTTTGGTGAAACCCTCATGAAACAAGGGTTTGGAGAGCCTATAAAGGTGAGTTGAATGATTCTTGATGAATGTGACTAAAATCATTTGGATGTAGTATTTTTATGCTATAATATGATTGTGCTAAGAATTTGGAGTGGTGAAGAGTGAGATAAAACATAGTTTCTTTGTTATTTGTTTGATTTTGATGCCATTTGAAGGCCACATTGTGAAGGAAGTACAAATGGGTCCAAAGGAGTTGGGTTTAAATTTGACATATTTTTTGCATCCCTGAAAAGGGTATCCCAAAATATAATTTTTTTGTCTACTTGTTTGGAAGAAGTTAGGGAAAAAGGTGGAAAATTGGTTCACGAGGGCTAATTGGGGTTCACAGGGCTAGAAGGGGATTTGAAGAGTTCTGTCAAATGGGTATTGCTTTGGTCCACAAAATTGGTTGAATCCCATTGAATATGTGTTGTGAACTTGATCTAAATCTATATTGTCCATTTGGAAGCCAAGTTGAGTCATTTTGGGTATTTAGCCTCTAATAGGCCTAAAGGGTTAGTAAGGAAAGTGCATTGTTGAAGAAACATCTATACTATTTCTACCACATCTGCATGCCACTCTGCATCACAATCAACACTCAAGTTTCTATAGACCAATTGCAAATGCCCATAACACCTTCCAAGGAGAAAACAAATGTAGGATCAAGTTATGACATTGCAGCCACTGCTACAAATGGTCATTGCTCCATGATTCCCCCATGGATGGTGTAGTAAAATTTTCCATCAGAACTAGTATGATTATTTGACAAAAATTGTTTTTTATATTTTGTAGAAGAAAAACCATTCCCCTATTTACTTATAGAGGTCCCAGAAATTTGTATTTTTTTGTAAGGCGGGTAGATGATTCATCATGCCATGCATTTTGCTCTTCTCATTACAATGTAACTTGAACATTATATTTTTCCAATACAATGCTTGGTCCATATCTATATATTTAAATATTACTCCAAGTTTTTGGTCCAAATATGTATGCATGATCCATATGTCTATCTATTATGTATCTACTTACATATACATCCAATTTTACACACATGCGTCCATATATATGCACATGTACAAAAATATTAACCAGTCTGTTTGTAATATATATACACATGCATGTGTGTGTGTGTGTATATGTATGTATAAATACATGAATATATATGTCCACACACACACACACACACACACACACACACATATATAGGTTAATTATATGCTGTTGAAAATTTGTATTATACATGCTAGCTTTGAAGAAATAGATCAATCAATGTGATTCATACAAAAAAATAGATTGGTACACACACACACACACACACACATATACACATAGATATATATATATATATGTGTGTGTGTGTGTGTGTGTGTGTGTGTGTGTATCTATGTGTGTGTCTGTGTGTGTGTTTGTACCAATCTATTTTTTTGTATGAATCACATTGATTTATCTATTTCTTCAAAGATAGCATGTATAATTCATATTTCCAACAACATATAATTAACCTATATTATTGACCTGTATGTTTGATTAGAATAATTAAATGGAAAAATAAAAAGGAAAAGAAAAATATGAATCTGAATAAAAACAAAATATGAATCCAAATATAACTAAGAATTTATGGGTCATTGCCTTAGTATAGTTTATTAACCTCACCTAAAATTAATATTGGCTTTATCCCTCCTTTATGCACCTTGAAAATATTGATTTCATCCTCCCTTAATGCACCTGGAATCAATAGTGAATTCATATATTACATGCAAAAAATATTACAAGTCAAAGGTGTAATTTCATGAAACTACAATTACAAACTTAATGACTACCTTAAGAAATTGTTTATTCAGCCAATAATATAGCATAAAAAAATCCCATTAACATTTACAACATATTTTATGAAAAATAAGTAAAAACTAATTAACATCCCAACTCCGGAAAAAGATTTCTTGCATGGATAACAAATCCATAATGTAGAGAAAACATCATTCCTTCAAAGATGTGTGAATACACACCTTTAAAATATCAATGGGTACACATGCAAAAAACCAGAGTGTTGGTATATTCGAAATTAATTAATCAATATACTAGAGTTCCAAGAACTAGAGTAAATCATGAACTAATTAATAGTTACCATTTGGAGTAATTAATCCCAAATTTTGACTGATCAAACATGCAAAAAGTATAGTGTCTAGAATTTTAAGTTTTTGAGAGATTTTACGATTTAGCCTATAGTCTAAAGTACTCCAAACACTTCAATCTAGATGGTAATAAAAACCAAAATAGGGATAAGAAATGTGTTTATTATGACAAGAATAAGGGACATAGAACCTAGTAAGTAAATCAAAGAATTGCTCATAAAAAATTATGATAAAATCAAGATTAAGACTCAGTTGTCTAAACTTTATTGGGAGTACTTGTCAAGTCCATCAAAGGTGGTGGTTTTGTTGGTTGGGTTTTTTGTGCTTTTGTTGACTATACTACAAATGTACTGCTCTGTGCATAATTGTGAGGTAGAGCCCTATCTAAAGAGCTAACGCTCACAAGCATTTCAAGCCCTTTGGCTAGCTTGCAATCTCACTACCCATAAAAGTGCCACCAATGATAAATTCAAGAAGAGTTTGTAGGCTTATGCCATAAAAGATTTCTGAGTTTCTAGGATTATACATCATAAAACATCTATTAATTTATGGGATTATACGCTATATAAAATAAAATCCATTTTGGTAGAAGTGAATTTGAAAACCAAATTTGTGGGGTTGTGGGAGAGGGGAAAAATGAAGAAGATAGAAATCCTTAACAAAATGACATCATGTCCCACAACAGTTCAATGATATAAAATGGTGCCAGAATATGAATTATAACTCAAAAACTTGTTGACCCATTGATCTGATTAGATGCATTATGAAACACAATTTAAAAAATCTCCACATCCGTATACATATCAAAATGAATCTGCTACAGAAAATATGTGGTTAGAATTTCACTGTAAAAAATGAATTTCATCTCATTCTACCCTATGGGAGAGAGTCTCCATTAGCAACATGATTGTCCATGCCTTGTAAAATCCCTTTACCTGTCTATGATTCTACAAGCTGGGTTATCTTAGAACATGAATATGCAATTCAATTTAATGGACCAGTGAGTAGAATAAAGTATAAAGCAGTGATTGATGAGCAAAATTGTATAGGTAGGAAAAGTTCTTTCAATATGATCAGTAGTTCAATTTGGGTTGAACTGTTGGTCACTTAGATTGTAGATTGTTGAATAAGGAGGAGCAACGCATCAATTTCAATGCCATGATGACTTGCTTAACAAAATGGCATCCTATCCCACAACAGTTCAATGATATAAAATGGTGCTAGAGTATGAATTGTAACTCAAAAACTTGTTGACCCATTGATATGATCAGACGCATTATGAAACAAAATTTATGAAAACTTTCCTCTGTATACATATCAAAATGAATCTTCTAAAGAAAATACACAATAATAGACATGAGCATACCTGCAATTGTCACATAGCATACATGATATCTCATAAGACTGCACAATACAGTTCTAGGGGATCCAAGCAAGTGGGTTTTAAAGATATCTCCTCCATGGGCCTTCATCCTCTACTCCAAAAATTCATGAAATGCATTGGCCCTTTGGAAAGCTAGAAATAGTAGACTCTCACCTAGTAGCGGCTAGCCAAAACTACCCGATGGTAAATTAGGGTTTGAAGAAGGGTTTCTAAGAAGAAATAGCAGAAACATTTTTCTTGTTAAAAGAGATCATGTTGCATATCCTTAAATATAAGGTTTGCATGATAAAGGGAAGAGAGGGTGACACAAAATGAGGAGGAAGTGAAGTTTAAAATCATACCTTTCTCTGCCTTTTGGATTCTGAATGTACAATCCAGTAGATCCCTTTCACCGCAGAGATGCCTAGCCACAGAGATCCCCTCATCCAACGGCTAAAAAATCCCTCTCGGTGCTATTATAGAAATGACCAACGTTTTCTTTTCTTTTTTTTTCTTATATCCTATTAATATCGCAATTGCGACATTGTCGGGGTATAATTGAAAAAAAAAAGCCAAAAAGACATAACATTTGCCTGCCGTTGCAAATTGCCATCGCAATTTCACCCCAAATGTATTAGTGTGGTCATGATGCTCGAGTGGCCAGAGCCAAGTTCTCCCTACCAACAGATAATGCACTTGAAAGTAGTAAACAAGGTACCAAAAGGCTTTCTCTTCCAGGAGATTTCCTGCAATTTGTTGTTCATATTATTAGATATATCACTCGTGAAGGAAGGTTTTCATTCCTGCATGCTATACATTTTAAATTGTTTAGTCATTTGTGACATGGGCATTTAGTCAATCTACCCAATGTGTTATATTCCCTGCTAAATTTGAGTTCTGAGGAAGTAAGGAAGGGCAAGCAGAATGCTATTACCCATCATGTGTTGATCAAATTACTTGTAGAAAAGGCCCTCCGCAAAAATTCTCCCATGGATTGGGATGAATTTCTCGCTGCTCCTCATGTTCAACTTAATAGGGCACATCCAAAACCTGTAGGACCATATCTTGAACCTCATGAAGCACAAAAAAATCTTACTGCTGAGGATAGTCCAGAAAGAGTTCAAGAAAACCCTCCTTCACATCAAGAAGACAAAATAGAAGATGCTCCAAACCCTAATTTTGGGGAAGAAAACATTAGGGGTTCTAAGGAAATCCATAGTACACAAGGAGCTAGGAAAGATGAAAAGGGGAAAGAGAAAATGCCTGGCTATGCGGTAGGTGGTAGCAGTGTTCATCCTATAGCTACGTCTGCCTTGGTGAAATTTACCCCGCAGAAGCATTCCACAACATCAGAAGAACACCCAGTACGATGTAGTGTCTATTTAAATTCAAATAAAAAGAAAAATAACTCACCTAAAATGGCTGGTTCAAATCTGGAAGTTCTGAATGAAGAACCCATGAATTTGAACACTCAACAAGAAAATCTAGCCATGGAAGAAGATGTTATGATGAAGGACCCTGCAGCCGTAGTACCATAGGGAAAGGGGAAAAAGGATGATTCTAAAGTTTCCTCTACTCATCTAGGCAAAACAAAAATAGGTGACATGCCTGCAGCTTCCACATTGGTTCACAAAAGGGGACAAGAAATAGAATTGGGGCATGCAAGTCCACAGAAAGGTCAAAATCAGGTAACCATACAGTCCTTGTTCTTGGATTATTTTCAACATATTCAATATGAAATGGCAATGTGGGCCATAGAAAGGGACAAATTGAAAAAGGAAATAGGTCAACAAAAACAAGAAATTACACTCCTATAGGAGAAACTAGATTCAGTTGTCAAATTGGTTCCAAAGGTCATAAAGTGTCGACCACCCCCATGGATGTATGCTTTGTGCTTAAGGGAGCAATTTTTACTATTTCAGTTTATGAGAATTGTTAAAGATTTTAATCCTGACATAGACACCCCTGAGTCCTTTATGGCTGCATACGAGGAGTCACATGATTTTATCAAAAACCTTCTCTGAGAGTTATACCTACATTACTATGCCATTCCCTCCAACACAGAATGGAATCCCTTGCTATTTTTGGGTGATATACATTTGTCTGCACTACTCTCTTGGGTCAACAATGAAATTTACTATGGAGAAAAATTAACCAAATATAGGGCATTTGAGTGTAACATCTCATTTCCATTACGTCCTAAAAGTAAAAACCCCAAACACCTTTATTGTGATTGGCTACACATAGTCTACAATTTTAATGATTCCACTCACAGAAGAAGAATTTTGGCAAAATAGGAATCAATACATGCAGAAGTTGAGAGACTATCTCTAGATGATGGAAACAGGGCAGTAGATGGCATAGACCAGAGGTGGGATAGGTTTCCTATGTCACTGAAAAAGGCAGAGCCCCATAGCATCATGAATTTTAGGGCTACCATGCAGAGAGTCCATTAGTACATAGAATTGGGCTAGCAACCAAGACTGAAATGTTGGATGCCTCTCACATTCCAATAGCCTGTGTTCCTGTGGCCACTTTATATTTGTATAGAGGAAGAGCTGGACGAGGATTCAGAACTGAGCCGATGAGTCAGAGTAAAAAGGATGAATGGATTCTACTAGAGGGTGCACAATTAGATGACTATGCAAGTACAAGAAGGTGACTTCAGAGTGCTAGTGAAGATTAAAAACTCTTTAGTGCCTAAGGATAGGCACTAGTCTTTGTAGGGGGTAGAAATGATAAGGCATATTAATGTCATACTATAGAATACCTTAGGATAGTATTTGCTATACCTTTTTGCTACATTTTGATACATTTACCAAAGAACTCTTATGATTTTCTGGTACTATTTAGCATGCTGCCCACAAACATTTAATATGGTTTAAACATACTTAATATACTATGCTTGGATAAAATGCTATATTTCTTGATCTGAAAGTTAATGTTGTATTTTGAATAAGTAAGAGTAGATGTTTGAATGTGATTGATTATGTGTGTTCTAATAATTACTATGATAATATCTTATCCTAACCCTTAAAGGCATAGTACATTGGAATAGCAAATGTTGTTTTGACTAGGTCTGGAGCATTCAACCATAAAGAGTTCTGCCTGATCTTCCTACAGCTTTCAATGGAAGAAAATTCAATGTAGCACTTGTTGAAGGAGCAAGGTGGTAGTCTCTATGATGAGTTAGGTGGCGTGCTAATTTCTCCGAGAAGATCTAGGTGCAAATGGAAGTTGGATTTTTTGTCACGGCAATTCTCTCCTCCACTTCGAGATCAATCTGTTTAGTCTTTAAACCTTCCTTTCTTTCTAGTTATTAATATTGTAATAAAGATCCACCTATTTCTATGGTGCAGTTAGAAGTCAGTTAGAAGCTTTTCCTTTAAATAAAGCCCTGCTCCTACGCGAGCAAAAAAACACACACAGAGGTCATTGTTGAATATATAGAAATAGTTTTTAGCTAGTTTCACGGTGTTATGACAATTATGTACTTTGATATTCAATCAATAAAATAAAGTGTTGATATTCACTTGAGTGCAATTGTGATTTAGGATACTCATCCAAGGGGGCCCACTTAGTGAAAAATCCATAGTAAAATAGAATCATAGTAGCTAGAAACATTTACTACATTTCTATTGATTAAGTACTCAACACTCAACTACTCCTGCAACCAAAGCTATAGACCGGCTAATGCCTCCTGTAGCCAAAGTCATAGAACATCAGAAGTGTCATGGCATAGTTTGTAAGAATTTGCATATCTTATTGATAATTATATTCTTGTAGCTTTTATTCCAGCACTTACTTTTTTGCAAACTTCAGCTTAAGCATTACTTTAGTATTCATTTCTTAAAATTGTAGTATAGATTTCCTTCAACATTTACTTCCTGCAGCAATGATAATACATGGCTAAATGATACAAGCACATATACTTTGCTGGCCCATTTCAAGTGATACATCCCTAGTTTGACTTACTAAATGAATTTCTATAAGGAGGATAAGTTGCTCGATTGGATCTCCAATCCCTGAGTTCAGAATTATACCTAGTTTTTGAGCCTTTATAAGAAGTGATCATAGTGTTCGAAACTAAAAATTTGATAGTTTCAAAATCTGATAAAAGTGGTCTCAAATCAAAGATCTCATCAAGATGAACCAAAAAACACTTTGAATATTAAAAAATGGAGCCTCTCTTCTCGAGATACAGATGGTCAAAATTTGGTCAAAGCAAGGAAGTTAGTATAGCATTCGTAGCTAAAAATTTGACCATTTTAAAATATGGTGAAAGTGGTCTCAAATGAAAGATCTCATTGAGATAACCCAAAAAATACTATGAATCTTAAAAAATAGAGCCTCTCTTCTCAATATACAGATGGTCAAAGTTTGGTCAAAGTAAGGAAGTTAGTATAGTGTTCGTAGCTAAAAATTTGACCATTTTGAAATCTCATTAAAGTGGTCTCAAATGGAAGATCTCATCAAGATGAACTAAAAAACACCATGAATCTTGCAAAATGGAGCCCCTCTTCTCAAGATGCAGATGGTCAAAGTTTGGCCAAAGCAAGGAAGTTAGTATAGTATTTATAACTAAAAATTTGATAGTTTTAAAATATGGTGAAAGTGGTCTCAAATCAAAGATCTCATTGAGATGAACCAAAAAACACCTTGAATCTTGAAAAATGGAGCCTCTCTTCTCAAGATACGAATGGTCAAAGTTTGGTCAAAGCAAAGAAATAAGTACAATATTCATAGCTAAAAATTGGACCATTTTGAAATCTGGTGAAAGCAGTCTCAAATAGAGGATCTCGTCGAGATGAACCAAAAAATACCATGAATCTTAAAATACAGAGCCTCTCTTCTCAATATACGGATGGTCAAAGTTTGGTCAAAGTAAGGAAGTTAGTACAATGTTCATAGGTAAAAATTTGACCATTTTGAAATTTGGTAAAAGTGGTCTCAAATCGAATATCTCATCGAGATGAACCAAAAAACACCTTGAATCTTAAAAAATGGAGCATCTTTTCTCATGATACAGATGGTCAAAGTTTGGTCAAAGCAAAGAAGTCAGTACAGTGTTCGTAGCTAAAAATTTAACATTTTCAAAATCTGGTGAATGTGGTCTCAAATCGAAGATCTTCTCAAGATAAACAAAAAAACACCTTGAATCTTGAAAAATGGAGCGTCTCTTCTCAAGATACGGATGGTCAAAGTTTGGTTAAAGCACGAAAGTTAGTATAGTGTTCGTAGCTAAAAATTTGACCATTTTGAAATCTGGTGAAAGTGGTCTTATATCGAATATCTCATCGAGATGAACCAAAAAATGGTCAAAGCTTGGTCAAAGAAAGGATGTCAGTACATTGTTCATAGCTAAAAATTTAACTATTTTGAAATCTACTAAAAGTTGTCTCAAATGAATCATCTCATCAAGATAAAAAAAATATTACGAATCTTGAAAAATGAAGCCTCTCTTCTCAAGATATGGATGGTCAAAGTTTGGTCAAAGTAAGGAAGTCAGTACAGTGTTCGTAGCTAAAAATTTGACAGTATCAAAATCTGGTGAAATTGGTCTCAAATCAAAGAACTCTTCAAGATAAACCAAAAAACACCTTGAATCTTAAAAAATAGAGTCTTTCCTCTCAAGATAAGGATGATCAAAATTTGGTTAAAGTAAGGAAGTCAGTACAGTGCTCGTAGCTAAAAATTTGACAATTTTGAAATCTGGTGAAAGTAGTCTCAAATGGAAGATCTCATTGAGATGAACCAAAAAAACCATGAATCTTAAAAAATGGAGCCTCTTTTTTCAAGATACAGATGGTCAAATTTTGGTCAAAGTAAGGAAGTGAGTAACGTGTTCGTAGCTAAAAATTTGACCATTTTAAAATTTAGTAAAAGTGGTCTCATATCGAAGATCTTGTCGAGATGGACCAAAAAATATCGTGAATCTTGAAAAATGAAGCCTCTCTTCTCAATATACAGATGGTGAAAGTTTAGTCAGAGTAGAAAAGTTAGTATAGTGTTCGTAGCTAAAAATTTGACCATTTTAAAATCTTGTGATAGTCATCTCAAATGGAAGATCTCGTCAAGATGAACTTAAAAATACCATGAATCTTGAAAAATGGAGCCTCTCTTCTACAGATGCAGATGGTCAAACTTTGGTCAAAGTAAAGAAGTCAGTACAGTCTTCGTAGCTAAAAATTTGATAGTTTGAAAATCTGGTGAAAGTGGTCTCAAATCAAAGATCTCATCAAGGTGAACTAAAAAACACCTAGAATCTTGAAAAATAGAGCCTCTCTTCTCAATATACGACGGTCAAAGTTTGGTGAAAGCATGGAAGTCAGTATAGTGTTTGTAGCTAAAAATTTAATAGTTTTGAAATCTGGTGAAAGTGGTCTCAAATGGAAGACCTCATTGAGATGAACCAAAAAACACCACAACTCTTTAAAAATAGAGCCTCTCTTCTCAATATATGGACTGTCAAAGTTTGGTCAAAGTAAGGAAGTGAGTAACGTGTTTGTAGCTAAAAATTTAACCATTTTAAAATCTGGTGAAAGTGGTCTCAAATTGAAGATCTCATAAAGATCAATCAAAAAACACCTTGAATCTTGAAAAATGGAGCCTCTCTTCTCTAGCTACAGATGGTCAAAGTTTGGTCAAATTAAAGAAGTCAGTATAGTGTTCGTAGCTAAAAATTTAATAGTTTCTAAATTTGGTAAGAGTTGTCTCAAATCGAAGATCTCGTCATGATGAACTGAAAAATATCTTAAATCTTAAAAATTGGAGCCTCTCTTTTCAAGATATGGATGGTCAAAGTTTGGTCAAAGTAAGGAAGTTAGTACAATGTTCGTAGCTAAAAATTTAACCATTTAAAAATCTAGTGAATGTGGTCTCAAATTGAAGATCTCGTCAAGATGAACAGAAAAACACCTTGAATCTTAAAAAATGGAGCCTCTATTCTGAAGATAAGGACTGTCAAAATTTAGCCAAAGAAGGGAAGTTATTACAGTGTTCGTAGATAAAAATTTGACTATTTTGAAATCTAGTGAAAGCTGTCTCAAATAGAAGATCTTGTTGAGATGAACCAAAAAACACTATGAATCTTGAAAAATAGAACATCTCTTCTCAATATATGAATGGTCAAAGTTTGGTCCAAGAAAGGTAGTTAGTACAATGTTCGTATCTAAAAATTTGAACATTCTAAAATTTGGTGAAAGTGGTCTAAAATGGAAGATCTCGTCAAGATGAACCAAAAAATAGCATGAATCTTGAAAAATGGAGCCTCTCTTCTCAAGATACGGATGGTCAAAGTTTGTTGAAAGCAATGAACTCAGTATAATGTTCGTAGCTAAAAATTTGATAGTTTCAAAATATTGTGAAAGTGGTCTCAAATCAAAGATCTCGTCAAGATGAGCTAAAAAACACCTTGAATCTTGAAAAATGGAGCCTCTCTTCTTAAGATACAGATGGTCAAAGTTTGGTCAAAGTAATGAAGTCAGTACAGTGTTCGTAGCTAAAAATTTGACCATTTTAAAATCTGGTGAAAGTGGTCTCAAATAGAAGATCTCATTGAGATGAACCAAAAATCACCATGAATTTTCAAAAATAGAGTCTCTCTTCTCAATATACGGATTGTCAATATTTGGTCAAAGCAAGGAAGTTAGTACAGTGTTTGAAGCTAAAAATTTAAACATTTTAAAATCTAGTGAAAGTGGTCTCAAATGGAAGATCTCATCAAGGTGAACCAAAAAATAATATGAATCTTAAAAATTTGAGCCTGTCTTCTCAAGACACAGATGGTTAAAGTTTGGTCAAAGCAAGGAAGTCAGTACAGTGTTCGTAGCTAAAAATTTGATAGTTTCTGAATCTAGTGAAAGTGGTCTCAAATTGAAGATTAACCAAAAAATAGCATGAATCATGAAAAATAGAGACGCTCTTCTCAATATACAGATGGTCAAAATTTGGTCAAAGAAGGGAAGTAAAGTGTTCATAGCTAAAAATTTGAGTGGTTTGAAATCTGGTGAAAATGGTCTCAAATCGAAGATCTCGATGAGATGAACCAAAAAACATATTGAATCTTAAAAAATGGAGCCTCTCTTCTCAAGATACGGACGATCAAAGTTTGGCAAAGCAAAGAAGTCAGTTCAGTGTTCGTAGCTAAAAATTTGATAATTTTTGAATCTAGTGAAAGTGGTCTCAAATTGAAGATCTCATTAAGATGAACCAAAAAATACCTTGAATCTTGAATAATAGAGTCTCTCTTCTCAATATACGGATAACCAAAGTTTGGTCAAAGCAAGGAAGTCAGTACAGTGTTCGTAACTAAAAATTTGTCAATTTTAAAATCTAGTGAAAGTGGCCTCAAATGGAAGATCTCATCAAGATGAACCAAAAAACACCATGAATCTCGAAAAATAGATCCTCTCTTCTCAAGATATGTATTGTCAAAGTTTGGTCAAAGTAATGAAGTCAGTACAGTGTTCGTAGCTAAAATTTTGATAGTTTCAAAATATGGAGAAAGTGGTCTCAAATCAAAGATCTCATCAACATGAACCAAAAAACACGTTGAATCTTAAAAAATGGAGCCTCTTCTTAAGATACAGAAGGTCAAAGTTTGGTCAAAGCAAGAAAGTTAGTACAATGTTCATAGCTAAAAATTTGACCATTTTGAAATCTGGTGCATGTGGTCTCAAATGGAAGATCAGGTCGAGATGAACCAAAAAATACCATGAATCTTGAAAAATAGAGCCTCTCTTCTCAATATACAGACGGTCAAAGTTTGGTCAAAGTAAGGAAGTCAGTATAGTGTTCATAGCTAAAAATTTGTCCATTTTGAAATCTTGTGAAAGTGGTCTCAAATTGAAGATCTCATCGAGATGAACCAAAAAATAACTTGATTCTTGAAAAATAGAGCCTCTCTTCTCAATATACAGACGGTCAATGTTTGGCTAATGCAAAGAAGTCAGTATAGTCTTTGTAGCTAAAAGTTTGACCATTTTTAAATTAAGTGAAAGTGGTCTCAAATTGAAGATCTCATCAAGATCAACAAAAAAATACCTTGAATGTTGTAAAATAGATCCTCTCTTCTCAAGATACGGATGGTCAAATTTTGGTCAAAGCAAGGAAGTCAGTACAGTGTTTATAGCTAAAAATTAAAATATTTCAAAATATGGTGAAAGTGGCCTCAAATTGAAGATCTCATCGATATGAATCAAAAAATATCTTGAATCTTAAAAAATAAAGCATCTCTTCTCAAGATATGAATGGTCAAAGTTTGGTCAAAACAAGGAAGTTAGTATTGTGTTTGTATCTAAAAATTTGACCAATTTGAAATCTGGTGAAAATTATCTCAAATCAAAGATCTCGTTGAGATGAACTAAAAGACACCATGAATCTTGAAAAATAGAGCCTCTCTTCTCAATATACGGATGATCAAAGTTTGGTCAAAGCAAGGAAGACAATATAGTTTTGGTAGCTAAAAATTTGACCATTTTAAAATCTAGTAAATCTAGTCACAAATGGAAGATCTCATCAAGGTGATTCAAATAACACCATGAATCTTAAAAAATGGAGCCTCTCTTCTCAAGCTATGGATGGTCAAACTCTGATCAAAGTAAGGAAGTTAGTACAGTTCTTAGCTAAAAATTTGATAGTTTCAAAATCTGGTGAAAGTGGTCTCAAATCAAAGATCTCGTCAAGATGAACTAAAAAACACCTTAAATCTTGAAACATGGAGCCTCTCTTCTCAAGATATTGACCATCAAAGTTTAGTCAAAGCAAGGAAGTCAGTACAGTGTTCATAGCTAAAACTTTCACCATTTTGAAATTTGGTGAAAGTGGTCTCAAATGGAAGATCTTGTAAACATAATCTAAAAAATACTATGAATATTGAAAATGGAGCCTTTCTAATCAAGATACAGATGGTCAAAGTTTGGTCAAAGCAATAAAGTTAGTATAGTGTTCATACCTAAAAATTTGACAATTTCAAAATCTGGTGAAAGTGGTCTCAAATCAAAAATCTTGTCGAGTTAAACCAAAAACACCTTGAATCTTGAAAAATGGAAGCCTTCTTCTCAAGATACGAATGGTCAAAGTTTGGTCAAAGTAAGGAAATCAGTACAGTGTTCGTAGCTAAAAATTTGACCATTTTGAAATTTGATAAAAGTAGTCTAAAATAGAAGATATTGACGAGATGTACCAAAAAACACCATGAATCTTGAAAAATAGAGCCTCTCTTCTCAATATACGAACAGTTAAATTTTGGTCAAAGTAAGGAAGTGAGTACAGTATTCGTAGCTAAAAATTTGACCATTTCAAAATCTGTTGAAAGTGGTCTCGAATCGTAGATTTCATCGAGATGAATTGAAAAACACCTTAAATCTTGAAAAATGGAGCCTCTCTTCTTAAGATACGGATGGTCAAAGAATTATCAAAGCAAGGAAGTCAGTACAGTATTCGTAGCTAAAAATTTGATAATTTCTAAATCTGGTGAAAGTGGTCTCAAATCAAAGATCTCATCAAGATGAACCCAAAAAAATATTGACTATTGAAAAATGGAGCCTCTTTTCTCAAAATACAAGTGAACAAAGTTTGGTCAAACCAAGGAAGTCAGTACAGTGTTCCTAGCTAAAAAATTAATCATTTTAAAATTTAGTAAAAGTTGTCTCAAATGAAAAATGTCCTTGAGATGAAACATAGAACACCATGAATTTTGAAAAATAGAGCCTCTCTTCTCAATATCCAGATGGTCAAATTTTGTTCTAAGCAAGGAAGTCAGTACAGAATTTCTAGCTAAAAATTTTACCATTTTGAAATCTTGTGAAAGATGTCTCAAATGGAAGATCTTGTCGAGATAAATCAAAAAATACAATGAATCTTTAAAAATAGAGCCTCTCTTCTCAAGATATGGATGGTCAAAATTTGGTCAAAGCAAGTAAGTCAGTACAATGTTCGTAGCTATAAATTTGACAATTTTAAAATCTGGTGAAAGTGGTCTCAAATCAAAGATCTCATCAAGATGAACCAAAAAATACCTTGAATCTTGAAAAATAGATCCTCTCTTCTCAAGATATGGATGGTAAAATTTTGGTAAAAACAAGAAAGCCAGTACAGTATTCGTAGTTAAAAATTTGACCGTGTTGAAATCTGGTGAAAGTGGACTCAAATGGAAGATCTCATTGAGATGAATGAAAAAATATCATGAATCTTAAAAAATAGTCTTTCTTCTCAATATATGGACTATCAAAGTTTGGTCAAAGTAATGTAGTAAGTACAATGTTCATAGCTAAAAATTTGACAGTTTTGAAATCTGGTGAAAGTGGTCTCAAATGGAAGATCTCGTTAAGATGAACCAAAAAATACTTTTAATCTTAAAAAATTGAGCCTCTCTTCTCAAGATACGGATGGTCAAAGTTTGGTTAAAGCAAGGAAGTTAGTACAGTGTTCGTAACTAAAAATTTGACCATTTCCAAATATGGTGAAAGTGGTCTCAAATCAAAGATCTCGTCAAGATGAACTAAAAAACACCTTGAATCTTAAAAAATGGAGCCTATCTTCTCAAGATATAGATAGTCAAATTTTGGTCAAAGCAAGGAAGTCAGTACAATGTTCATAGCTAAAAATTTGACCATTTCAAAATTTTGTGAAAGTGGTCTCAAATTGAAGATCTCGTCGATATGAACCAAAAAACAACTTGAATTTTCAAAATAGTGTCTCTCTTCTCAAGATACTGACAGTCAAAGTTTGGTCAAAAGAAAGAAGTCAGTACCTTATTCGTAGCTAAAAATTTGACTATTTTGATATTTGGTGAAAGTGGTCTCAAATGGAAGATCTCATTAAGATGAACCAAAAAAAACTATTAATCTTGAAACATGTAGCCTCTTTTCTCAAGATACAAATGGTCAAAGTTTGGTCAAAGCAGAGAAGTTAGTACAGTGTTCGTAGCTAAAAAATTTGACCATTTCAAAATCTGGTGAAAGTGGTCTCAAATCAAAGATCTCGTCAACATGAACCAAAAAATACCTTGAATCTTAAAAATGGAGCCTCTCTTCTCAAGATACAGATGGTAAAAGTTTGGTCAAAGCAAGGAAGTCAATACAATGTCTATAGCTAAAAAATTGACCATTTTAAAATCTGGTGAAAGTGGTCTTAAATGGAAGATCTCATCAAGATGAACCAAAAAATAGCATGAATCTTAAAAAATAGTCTTTCTTCTCAATATATGGATTGTCAAAGTTTGGTCAAAGTAAGGAAGTCAGTACAATGTTCGTAGCTAAATATTTGATCATTTTCAAATGTGGTGAAAGTTGTCTGAAATTGAATATCTCATCGAGATGAACCAAAAAACACATTGAATCATCAAAAATGGAGTCTCCCTTCTCAAGATACAGATGGTAAAAATTTGGTCTAAGCAAGGAAGTCAGTATAGTGTTCGTAGCTAAGAATTTCACAGTTTCTAGATCTGGTGAAAGTGGTCTCAAATCAAAGATCTCGTCATGATGAATAAAAAAACACCTTAAATTTTAAAAAATGGAGCCTCTCTTCTCAAGATACGGATGGTCAAAGTTTCGTCAAAAAAAGGAAGTCAGTGCAGTGTTTATAGCTAAAAATTTGACTGTTTCAAAATCTCGTGAAAGTGGTCTCAAATCAAAAATCTCATTGAGATGAACCAAAATACACCTTGAATCTTGAAAAATGGAGCCTCTATTCTCAAGATATAGACGGTAAAAGTTTTGTCAAGGGAAGGAAGTCAATACAGTGTTCATAGCTAAAAATGTGACCGTTTTAAAATCTGGTGAAAGTTGTGTCAAATAGAAGATCTCGTTGAGATGAATCAAAAAACACCATGAATCTTAAAAAATAGAGCCTCTCTGGTTAATATACAAATGGTTAAAGTTTGGTCTAAGTAAGAAAGCCAATACAGTGTTTGTAGCTAAAAAATTGACCATTTTAAAATCTGATGAAACTGGTCTCAATTGTAAGATCTTGTCAAGATGAAACAAAAAATACTTTGAATCTTGAAAAATAGAACCTCTCTTCTCAAGATAGGGATGGTCAAAGTTTTGTCAAAATAAGGAAGTTAGTATAGTGTTCGTCACTAAAAAAATGACAGTTTTAAAATCAAGTGAAAGTGGTCTCAAATTGAAGATCTCATCAAGATGAACCAAAAAACACCTCAAATCTTAAAAAATGGAGTCTCTCTTCTCAACATACGAATGGTCAAAATTTGGCCAAAGTAAGGAAGTCAGTACAGTGTTGTAGCTAAAAATTTAACTATTTTAAAATCTAGTTAAAGTGGTCTCAAATGGAAGAACTCGTTGAGATGAACCAAAAAACACATGAATATTGAAAAATAGAGCTTCTCTTCTCAATATACAAATAGTTAAAGTTTGGTCAAAGTAAGAAAGTCAGTAGAGTGTTCTTAGCTAAAAATTTGATCATTTTAAAATTGGTGAAAGTGGTCTCAAATAGAAAATCTCGTCAAGATGAACTTAAAAACACCATGAACCTTGAAAAATAGAGCTTCTCTTCTCAAGATACGGATAGTCAAAGTTTGGTCAAAGCAAGGAAGTTAGTACAATGTTCGTAGCTAAAATTTTGATAGTTTCAAAATCTGGTGAAAGTGGCCTCAAATGAAAATCTCGTCAAGATGAACTAAAAAAGACCATCAATTTTGAAAATTGGACCCTCTCTTCTCAAGATATAGATGGTCAAAATTTTGTCAAAGTAAGAAAGTCAGTACAATGTTCATAACTAAAAATTTCACAGTGTCAAAATTTGATGAAAAGGGTCTCAAATCTAAGAACTCTCCAATATGAAACAAAAAACACCTTGAATCTTGAAAAATGGAGCCTCTCTTCTCAAGATATGAATGGTCAAAGTTTGGTCAAAGCAAGGAAGTCAGTATAATTTTTGTAGCTAAAAATTTAACTATTTTGAAAGATGGTGAAAGTGTTCTCAGATGGAAGATCTTGTTGAGATGAACCAACAAACACCATGAATCTTGAAAAATAGAGCCTCTCTTTTTAATATACAAATGATCAAAGTTTGGTCAAAGAAAGGAAGTCAATACATTGTTCGTAGCTAAAAATTTGATAGTTTACAAAGCTGGTGAAAGTGGTCTCAAGTCATAGATCTCGTTGAGTAGAACCAAACAACATCTTGAATGTTGAATATTGGAGCATCTCTTGTCAAGATACGGACATCCAAAGTTTGGTCAAAGCAGGAAGTCAATACAGTGTTCATAGCTAAAAATTTAAATATTTTAAAATTTGGTGAAAGTGGTCTCAAATAGAAAATTTTGTCAATATGAACCAAGAAACACCATGAACCTTGAAAAATAGAGTCTCTTTTCTCAATATACAGACGGTAAAAGTTTGGTCTAAGAAAGGAAGTCAGTACAGTATTCATAGCTAAAAATTTAACTATTTTGGAATCTGGTGAAAGTGGTCTCAAATTGAAGATCTCGTCGAGATGAACCAAAAAACACCTTGAATCTAGAAAAATGCAGCCTCTTCTCAAGATATGAAAAGTCAAACTTTGGTCAAAGCAAGGAAGTCAGTACAGTGTTCATAGCAAAAAATTTGACAGTTTTAAAATCTTTTGAAAATGGTCTGAAATTGAAGATCTCGTCAAGATGAACCAAAAAACACCATGAATCTTGAAAAATGGAGCCTCTCTTCTTAAGATACAGATGGTCAAAATTTGGTCAAAGCAAAGAAATTAGTATATTATTTGTAGCTAAAAAATTCACAGTTTCAAAATCTGGTGAAAGTGTTCTCAAATCAAAGATCTCATCGAGATGAACAAAAAAACACCTTGAATCTTGAAAAATGGAGGCTCTCTTCTCAAGATACATACGATCAAAGTTTGGTCAAAGCAAGGAATTCAGTACAATGTTCGTAGCTATGAATTTAACAATTTCAAAATCTGGTGAAAGTGGTCTCAAATCAAAGATCTCATCAAGATGAACCAAAAAACACCTTGAATCTTAAAAAATAGATCTTATTTTCTCAAGATACGGATGGTCAAAGTTTGGTGAAAGCAAAAAACTCAGTACAAAATTCGTAGTTAAAAATTTGACCGTTTTGAAATCTGGTGAAAGTGGCCTCAAATGGAAGATCTCGTTGAGATAAACTAAAAAATACCATGAATTTTAAAAAATAGAGCCTCTCTTCTCAATATATGAACTATCAAAGTTTTGTCAAAGCAATGAAGTAAGTACAATGTTCGTAGCTAAAAATTTGACCATTTTGAAATTTGGTGAAAGTGGTCTCAAATCGTAGATCTCGTCGATATGAATCAAAAAACATCTTAAATTTTGAAAAATTGAGCCTGTCTTCTCAAGATACGAACGGTCAAAGTTTGGTTAAAGCAAAGAAGTTAGTACAGTGTTCGTAGCTAAAAATTTGACCATTTCCAAATATGGTGAAAGTGGTCTCAAATCGAAGATCTCATTAAGATGAACCAAAAAACACCTTGAATCTTAAAAAATGGAGCCCATCTTCTCAAGATACGGATAGTCAAATTTTGGTCAAAGCAAGGAAGTTTGTACAGTGTTCATAGCTAAAAATTTGACCATTTCAAAATTTGGTGAAAGTGGTCTCAAATTGAAGATCTTGTCAATATGAACCAAAAAACACCTTAAATTTTGAAAAATAGAGTCTCTCCTCTCAAGATACTGATGGTCAAATTTTGGTCAAAGGAAGCAAGTCAGTACCCTATTCGTAGCTAAAAATTTGACCGTTTTGATATCAGGTGAAAGTGCTCTCAAATTGAAGATCTCGTCAAGATGAACCAAAAAACACCATGAATCTTGAAACATGCAGCCTCTTTTCTCAAGGTACGGATGGTCAAAGTTTGGTCAAAGCAATAAAATTATTACAGTGTTCGTAGCTAAAAATTTGACCATTTCAAAATCTGGTGAAAGTGGTCTCAAATCAAAGATCTCATCAACATGAACCAAAAAACACCTTGAATCTTAAAAAATGGAGCCTCTCTTCTCAAGATACAGATGGTCAAAATTTGGTCAAAGCAAGAAAGTCAATACAATGTCTGTAGCTAAAAAATTGACCATTTTGAAATCTAATGAAAGTGGTCTTAAATGGAAGATCTCATCGAGATGAACCAAAAAACACCATGAATCTTAAAAAATAGAGCCTTTCTTCTCAATATACAGACAGTCAAAGTTTGGTCAAAGCAAGGAAGTCAGTACAATGTTGGTAGATAAATATTTGATCATTTTAAAATCTGGTGAAAGTGATCTGAAATCGAATATCTCATCGAGATGAACCAAAAAACACATTGAATCTTAAAAAATGGAGTCTCCCTTCTCAAGATATAGATGGTCAAAATTTGGTCAAAGCAAGGAAGTCAGTATATTATTCGTAGCTAAGAATTTCACAATTTCTAAATCTGGTGAAAGTGGTCTCAAATCAAAGATGTCGTCATGATGAACAAAAAATACTTTAAATCTTAAAAAATGGAGCCTCTCTTCTCAAGATACAGATGGTCAAAGTCTCGTCAAAGAAAGGAAGTTAGTACAGTGTTCATAGCTAAAAATTTGACTGTTTCAAAATCTCGTGAAAGTAGTCTCAAATCAAAGATGTCATTGAGATGAACCAAAATACACCTTGAATCTTGAGAAATGGAGCCTCTATTCGCAAGATACAGACGATAAAAGTTTTATCAAAGGAAGGAAGTCAATACCATTTTAAAATCTGGTGAAAGTTGTGTCAAATAGAAGATCTTGTTGAGATGAATCAAAAAACACCATGAATCTTAAAAAATAGAACCTCTCTACTCAATATACAAATGGTTAAAGTTTAGTCTAAGTAAGGAAGTCAGTACAGTGTTTGTAGCTAAAAATTTGACCGTTTTGAAATCTAATGAAACTAGTCTCAATTGGAAGATCTCGTGAAGATAAAACAAAGAACACCTTGAATCTTAAAAAATAGAACCTCTTTTCTCAAGATAGCGATGGTAAAAGTTTTGTCAAAATAAGGAACCCAGTACAATGTTCGTAACAAAAAAAATGACAGTTTTAAAATCTAGTGAAAGTGGTATCAAATTGAAGATTTTGTCAAGATGAACGAAAAAAAATCTCAAATCTTAAAAAATGAAGCCTCTCTTCTCAAAATAAGAATGATCAAAATTTGGCCAAAGCAAGGAAGTCAGTACAGTGTTGTAGCTAAAAATTTAACTATTTTGAAATCTAGTTAAAGTGGTCTCAAATGGAAAAACTCGTTGAGATGAACCAAAAAACACCATGAATCTTGAAAAATAGAGCTTCTTTTCTCAATATATGGATGGTCAAAGTTTTGTCAAAGCTTGGTCAAAGTAAGAAAGTTAGTAGAGTGTTCTTAGCTAAAAATTAAATCATTTTAAAATCTAGTGAAAGTGGTCTCAAATAAAAAATCTTGTCAAGATAAACCAAAAAACACTATGAATTTTGAAAAATAGAGCTTCTCTTCTCAAGATACGGATAGTCAAAGTTTGGTCAAAGTAACGAAGTCAGTACAATGTTCGTAGCTAAAATTTTGATAGTTCCAAAATCTGGTGAAAGTGGCCTTAAATGAAAATTTCATCAAGATGAACTAAAAAAGACCATCAATCTTGAAAATTGGAGCCTCTCTTCTCAAGATACAGATGGTCAAAGTTTGGTCAAAGTAAGAAAGTCAGTACAATGTTCATAGCTAAAAATTTCACAGTTTCAAAATCAGGTGAAAGTGGTCTCAAATTTAAGATCTCTCCAAGATCAACAAAAAAAACCTTAAATTTTGAAAAATAGAGCCTCTCTTCTCAAGATACGAACGATCAAAGTTTGGTCAAAGCAAAGAAGTCAGTACAATTTTTGTAGCTAAAAATTTAACTATTTTGAAAGATGGTGAAAGTGTTCTCAGATGGAAGATCTTGTTAAGATGAACCAAAAAATACCATGAATCTTGAAAAATAGAGCCTCTTTTCTTAATATATAGACAATCAAAGTTTGGTCAAAAAAGAAAGTCAATACATTATTCGTAGCTAAAAATTTGACAGTTTCCAAATCTAGTGAAAGTGGTCTCAAATTATAGATCTCATCGAGTAGAACCAAATAATATCTTGAATGTTGAAAAATGGAGCATATCTTCTCAAGATACAGACATCCAAAGTTTGGTCAAAGTAGGAAGTCAGTACAGTATTCGTAGCTAAAAATTTGAACATTTTAAAATTTGGTGAAAGTGGTTTCAAATGGAAGATTTTGTCAATATGAACCAAGAAACACTATGAACCTTGAAAAATAGAGTCTCTCTTCTCAATATACAGACGGTAAAAGTTTGGTCAAAGAAAAGAAGTTAGTACAGTATTCGTAGCTAAAAATTTAACTATTTTAAAATCTGGTGAAAGTGGTCTCAAATCAAAGATCTCATCCAGATGAACTAAAAAACACTTTGAATCTTAAAAAATAGAGCCTCTCTTCTCAAGATATGAATAGTCAAAGTTTGGTCAAAGCAAGGAAGTCAGTACAGTGTTCGTAGCAAAAAATTTAACAATTTTAAAATCTTTTGAAAATAGTCTGAAATTGAAGATCTCGTCAAGATGAACCAAAAGACACCATAAATCCTGAAAAATAGAGCCTCTCTTCTTAAGATATGGATGGTCAAAGTTTGGTCAAAGCAAGGAAGTTAGTATAGTGTTTGTAGCTAAAGAATTGACAGTTTCAAAATTTGGTTAAAGTGTTCTAAAATCAAATATCTCATCGAAATAAACAAAAAAATACCTTGAATCTTGAAACATGGAGACTCTTTTCTCAAGATACATATGGTCAAAGTTTGGTCAAAGCAAGGAAGTCAGTATAGTGTTCATAGCTAAAAATTTGACCATTTTAAAATTTGGTAAAAATATTTTCAAATGGAACATCTTGTCGAGATGAACCAAAAAATATCATGAATCTTGAAAAATAGAGCCTCTCTTCTCTATAGATGAACAATCAAAGTTTGGTCAAAGCAATGAAGTCAGTACAGTATTCGTAACTAAAAATTTGATCATTTTGAAATAAAGTGAAAGTGTTCTCAAACTGAAGATGTCATCAAGATGAACCAAAAAACACCTTAAATCTTGATAAATGGAGCCTCTCTTCTCAAGAGACGGAAGGTCAAAGTTTGGTCAAAGTAAGGAAGTCAGTACAGTGTTCGTAGCTAAAAATTTGACCATTTTGAAATCTGATGAAAGTGGTCTGAACTGGAAGATCTCGTCAAGATGAAATAAAAAACACCTTGAATCTTGAAAAATGGAACTTCTTTTCTCAAGATAGGGATGGTCAAAGTTTTGTCAAAGCAAAGAAGTCAGTACACTGTTCATAACTAAAAAAATGATAGTTTCAAAATCTGGTGAAAGTGGTCTCAAATTGATGATCTCGTCAGGATGAACCAAAAAACACCTCAAATATTGAAAAATGGAGCTTCTATTCTCAAGATACAGAGCTTCAAACTTGGGTCAAAGTAAAGAAGATATTACAGTGTTCGTACCTAAAAATTTGACCATTTTAAAATCAGATGAAAGTAGTCTCAAATAGAAGATCTCGTCAGGATGAACCAAAAAACACTATAAATTTTTAAAAATGGAGTCTCTCTTCTCAAGATACGGATGGTTAAAATTTGGTCAAAGCAAAGAATTCAGTATAGTGTTCGTAGCTAAAAATTTGACCATTTTGAAATCTGGTGAAAGTGGTCTCAAATCAAACATATTATCGAGAGAAATCAAAAAACACCATGAATCTTGAAAAACATAGCCTCTCTTATCAATATACGGATAATCAAAGTTTGATCAAAGCAATGAAGTCAGTATAGTGTTCATAGCTAAAAATTTAACCATTTTAAAATCTGGTGAAAGTGGCCTCAAATGAAAGATTTTATCAAGATGAACAAAAAAACACCATAAATTTTGAAAAATGGAGCCTTTCTTCTCAATTTACAGATGGTTAAAATTTGGTCAAAGCAAGGATGTTAGTATAGTGTTCATAGCTAAAAATTTGACAATTTCAAAATCTGGTGAAAGTGGTCTCAAATTGAAGATCTTGTCAAGATGAACCAAAAAATATTTTGAATCTTAAAAAATAGAGCCTCTCTTCTCAAGATACGGACAGTCAAAATTTTGTCAAAGCAAGGAAGTCAGTATAGTGTTTGTAGTTAAAAATTTAAAAATTTCTAAATCTGGTGAAAGTGGTCTGAAATCGAAGATCTCTACAATATGAACCAAAAAACACCTTGAATCTTGAAAAATATAGTCTTTCTTCCCAAGATATAGATGGTCAAAGTTTGGTCAAAATAAGGAACGCAGTAGAGTGTTCATAGGTAAAAATTTGACAGTTTCAAAATTTGGTGAAATTAGTTTCAAATAAAAAATCTCATCGAGATGAATGAAAAAACACCTTGAATTTTAAAAAATGGATCCTCTTGTCAAGATATGGACGGTCAAAGTTTGGTCAAAGAAAAGAAGTCAGTACAGTGTTTGTAGCTAAAAATTTGACCATTTTGAAATCTAGTGAAAGTTGTCTCAAATGAAAAATCTCGTTGAGATGAACCAAAAAATAATATGAATCTTGAAAAATAAGGCCTCTCTTCTTAATATACGGAATGTGAAAATTTGGTCAAAGCAAAGAAGTTAGTATAGTGTTCGTCGCTAAAAATTTGACCATTTTAAAATCTGATGAAAGTGGTCTCAAATGGAAGATCTCGTCAAGATGAACCAAAAACTAACATGAATCTTGAAAAATAGAGCCTCTCTTCTAAAGATACAGATGGTCAAAGATTTGGTCAAAGCAACGAAGTCAGTATAGTGTTCGTAGCTAAAAATTTGATAGTTTCAAAATCTGGTGAAAGTGGTTTCGAATTGAAGATCTCATCAAGAAGAATCAAAAAACATTTTGAATCTTGAAAAATGGAGCCTCTCTTCTCAAGATACGAATGGTAAAAGTTTAGTCAAAGTAAGGAAATATGTACAGTGTTCGTAACTAAAAATTTATCCATTTTGAAATCTATTGAAAATGGTCTCAAATGGAAGATCTCAACAAGATTAACCAAAAAACAACATGCATTTTGAAAAATAAAGCTTCTCTTCTCAATGTACGAATGGTTAAAGTTTTGTCAAGGCAAGGAAGTCAATATAGTGTCCATAGCTAAAAATTTAACCATTTTGAAATCTTGTGAAAGTGGTCTAAAATAAAAGATCTCGTTGAGATGAACCAAAAAATACCTTAAATCTTGAAAAATGGAGCATCTATTCTCAAGATACGGATGGTCAAAGTTTGGTCGAAGCAAAGAAGTCAGTACAATCTTCATAGCCAAAAATTAGATAGTTTCCAAATCTGGTTAAAAGTGGTCTGAAATCAAAGATCTTGTCAAGATGAACCAAAAAACACTTTAAATTTTGAAAGTTTGGTCAAAATAAGTAAGTTAGGAGAGTGTTCATAGCTAAAAGTTTGACGGTTTTTAAATCTGGTGAAATTGGTCTCAAATCAAAGATCTCATCGAGATGAACCAAAAAATAACTTGAATCTTGAAAAATGCAGACTCTCTTCTCAAGATATAGACAGTGAAAGTTTGGTCAAAGCAAAGAAGTCAGTATAGTATTCATAGCTAAAAATTTCACCATTTTAAAATCTTCTAAAAGGTGTCTCAAATAGAAGATCTTGTCAAGATGAACCAAAAAATACTTTAAATTTTGAAAAATGAAGTCTCTCTTCTCAAGATATGAACGATCAAAGTTTGGTCAAAGCAAGAAAGTTAGTATAGTGTTTGTAGTTAAAAATTTTACCATTTTAAAATCCAGTGAAAGTGGTCTCAAATAAAAAATATCATTGAGATGAACCAAAAGATATCATGAATCTTGAAAAATAAAGCCTCTCTTCTCAATATACGGACGATCAAAATTTGGTCAAAGAAAGGAAGTCAGTACAGTGTTCGTAGCTTAAAATTTGACCGTTTTGAAATCTAGTGAAAGTGGTTTGAAATGGAAGATCTCGTCGAGATTAACCAAAAAATACCATGAATCTTCAAAAATAGAGCCTCTTTTCTCAATATACAAATGGTCAAAATTTGGTCAAGTCACTACAGTGTTTATAGCTTAAAATTTGACCATTTTAAAATCTGGTGAAAGTGCTCTCAAATCAAAGATCTCGTCGAGATGAACCAAAAAATATATTGATTCTTGGAAAATAGAGCCTTTTCAGAAGATACGGATGGTCAAAGTTTGGTCAAAGTAGGAAAGTAAGTATAATGTTCGTAGCTAAAAATTTGACAATTTTCAAATCTGGTGAAAGTAGTCTAAAATCGAAGAACTTGTCAAGATGAACCAAAAAATATCTAGAATATTGAAAAATAGAGCCTCTCTTCTCAAGATACAGATGGTTAAAGCAACGAAGTCAATAGAGGGTTCGTAGCTAAAAATTAGATAGTTTCAATATATGGTGAAAGTGGTCTCAAATCAAAGATCTCTTCAAGATGAACCAAAAAAAAATTTAAATCTTTAAAAATTGAGCTTCTTTTCTCAAGATACGGATGGTCAAAGTTTGGTCAAAGCAAAGAAGTCAGTATAATTTTTGTAGCTAAAAATTTGACCATTTTAAAATTTGGTGAAAGTTGTCTCAAATGGAAGATCTCATTGAGATGAACCAAAAAATACTATAAATTCTTAAAAATAGAGTCTCTCTTCTCAATATATGGATGGTCAAAGTTTGCTCAAAGCAAGGAAGTCAGTACAGTGTCCGTAGATAAAAATTTGACTATTTCAAAATCTGGTGAAAATGGTCTCAAATCGAAGATCTTGTTAAAATGAACCAAAAAATACCTTAAATCTTGAAAAGTGGAGCCCCTCTTCTCAAGATATAGATGGTCAAAATTTGGTCAAAGTAAGGAAGTTAGTACAGTGTTCCTAGCTAAAAGTTTGACCATTTTGAAATCTGGTGAAAGTGGTATGAAATGGAAGATCTCATTGAGATGAACCAAAAAATACTAAATTTTGGAAAACAAAGCTTCTCTTCTCAATATACGGTTTGTCAAAGTTTGGTCAAAGCAAGAAAGTAAGTGTAGTGTTCGTAGCTAAAAATTTGACCGTTTTGAAATCTCGTGAAAGTGGTCTAAAATGATAGATTTTGTCAAGATAAATAAAAAAACACCATAAATTTTGAAAAATGAAGCTTCTCTTCTCAAGATACAAATGGTCAAAGTTTGGTCAAAGCAAGAAAGTCAGTACAGTGTTTGTAGCTAAAAATTTGACCATTTTAAAATTTGGTCAAAGTGGTCTGAAATAGAAGATCTCATCAAGATGAACCAAAAAACACCATGAATCTTGAAAAATTGAGCCTCTCTTCTCAAGATACAGATGGTCAAAGTTTGGTTAAAGCAAAGAAATCAGTACACTGTTCATAGCTAAAAATTTGAGTATTTTCAAATCTGATGAAACTGGTCTCAAATCAAAGATCTCGTCAAGATAAATCAAAAAACACTTTGAATCTTGAAAAATGTAGCCTCTCTTCTCAAGATACGGATGGTTAAAGTTTGGTCAACGCAAGGAAGTTAGTACAGTGTTCGTAGCTAAAAATTTGACTAATTTAAAATCTGGTGAAAGTGGTCTCAAATTGAAGAACTCCTCGAGATGAACCACAAAACACCATGAATCTTGAAAAATTGACCCTCTCTTCTCAAGATATAGATGGTCAAAGTTTGGTTAAAGCAAGAAAGTCAGTACAGTGTCCGTAGCTAAAAATTTGACAGTTTTCAAAACTGATGAAAGTGGTTTCATATCAAAGATCTCGTCAAGATGAACCAAAAAATACTTTGAATCTTAAAAAATGGAGCCTCTTTTCTTAAAATATGGATGGTCAAAGTTTGGTCAAAGCAAAGAAGTCAGTACAGTGTTCATAGCTAAAAATTTGACCGTTTAAAAATTTGGTGAAAGTGGTCTCAAATCGAAGATCTCGTCGACATAAACCAAAAAACACCTTGAATCTTAAAAAATAGAGCCCTTCTCAAGATACGAACGATCAAAGTTTGGTGAAAGCAAAGAAGTCAAAATTGTGTTCGTAGCTAAAAATTTGATAGTTTTAAAATCTGGTGAAAGTTGTTTTAAATGGAAGATCTCATTGAGATGAAACAAAAATGACTATGAATCTTTAAAAATAAAGCCTCTTTTCTCAATATACGAATGGTCAAAGTTTGGTCAAAGCAAGGAAGTCAGTATAGTGTTCATAGCTAAAAATTTAACAATTTTAAAATATGGTGAAAGTGGTCTCAAATGGGAGATCTCATCAAGATGAACCAAAACGCACGATGAATCTTAAAAAATGGAGCCTCTCTTCTCAAGTTACAAATGGTCAAAGTTTAGTCAAAGTAAGGAAGTCAGTATAGTGTTTGTAGCTAAACATTTGACAATTTTAAAATTTGGTAAAAGTGGTCTCTAATCAAAGACTTCATAAAGATTAACCAAAAAACACTTTGAATTTTAAAAAATAGAGCCTCACTTTTCAAGATACGGACGGTCAAAGTTTGGTTAAAACAAGGAAGTCAGTACAGTGTACGTAGATAAAAATTTGACTATTTTAAAATTTGGTAAAAGTTGTCTCAAATGGAAGATCTCATCGAAATGAACCAAAAAATATCACGAATCTTGAAAAATGGAGCCTGTCTTCTCAAAATACGGATTGTCAAAGTTTGGTCAAAGCAAGGAAGTTAGTACAATGTTCGTAGCTAAAAATTTGATAGTTTCAAAATTTGGTGAAAGTGGTCTCAAATCGAAGATCTCATCGAGATGAACCAAAAAACACCTTGAATCTTAAAAAATGGAGCCTCTCTTCTCAACATACAAATAGTCAAAAATTGGTCAAAGAAAAGAAGTCAGTATAGTGTTCGTAGCTATAAATTTGACTATTTTAAAATCTGGTGAAAGTGGCCTCAAATAGAAGATATCATCGAGATAAACTGGAAAACACCTTGAATCTCTAATAATAGAGCCTCTCTTTTCAAGATACAGATGGTCAAAATTTGGTCAAAGCAAGGAAGTCAGTACTGTATTCATAGCTAAAAATTTGATAGTTTTCAGATCTAGTGAAAGTGGTCTCAACCGAAGATCTCTTCAAGATGGACTAAAAAACATATTGAATCTTAAAAAATAGAGTCTCTCTCTCAATATATGAATGGTCAAAGTTTGGTCAAAGCAAGGTAGTCAATACTGTGTTCGTAGCTAAAAATTTGATAGTTTCAAAATTTGGTGAAAGTGGTGTCAAATCGAAGATCTCGTCGAGATGAACTAAAAAACACCTTGAATCTTGAAAAATGGAGCCTCTCTTTTCAAGATACAGATGGTCAAAATTTTATCAAAGCAAAGAAGTCACTATAGTGGTCATAGCTGAACATTTGATAATTTTAAAATCTAGTGAAAATGGTCTCAAATGGAAGATCTTGTTGAGATGAACTTAGAAACACCATGAATTTTGAAAAATAGAGCATCTCTTCTAAATATATAGAGGGTCAAAGTTTGGTCAAAGTAAAGAAATCAGTACAGTGTTCGTAGCTAAAAATTTGACCATTTTAAAATCTGGTGAAAGTGGTCTCAAATCGAAGATTTCATTGAGATGAACCAAAAAACACCTTGAATCTTCAAAAATGGTGCCTCTCTTCTCAAGATACGGATTGTCAAAATTTGGTCAAAGTAAGGAAGTCAGTACAAAGTTCATAGCTAAAAATTTGGCTATTTTAAAATTTGGTAAAAGTTGTCTCAAATCAAATATCTCGTCGAGATGAACTAAAAAATACTTTGAATCTAGAAAAATGGAGCCTCTCTTCTCAAGATACAGATGGTCAAAGTTTTGTCAAAGCAAGGAAGACAGTACAGTGTTCATAACTAAAAATATGACCGTTTTGAAATCTAGTGAATTTGGTCTCAAATAGAAGATCTCGTTGAGATAAATCAAAAAACACCATGAATCTTTAAAAATAGAGGCTCTCTTCTCAATATACGGATGGTCAAAGTTTGGTCAAAGCAAAGAAATCAATACAGTGTTCATAGCTAAAAATTCAACCGTTATGAAATTAGGTGAAAGTGGTCTCAAATGGAAAATCTCGTCAAGATGAACCAAAAAATATCATATCTTTAAAAATAGAGCCTCTTCTCAAGATACAGACAGTCAAATTTTGGTAAAAGCAAGGAAGTCAGTACAATGTTAATAGCTCAAAATTTGACAATTTCAAAATTTAGTGAAAGTGATTTCAAATCGAAGATCTCATTGAGATGATCCCAAAATCACCTTGAATCTTGAAAAATAGAGCCTCTCTTCTCAAGATATGGACGGTCAAAATCTGGTGAAAGTAAGGAAGTCTGTACAATGTTTGTAGCTAAAAATTTGACCATTTTAAAATCTCATGAGAGTAGTCTCAAATTGAAGATCTCATCAAGATGAATGAAAAAATACCACGAATCTTGATAAATGGAGCCTCTCTTTTCAATATCAAAACGGTCAAAATTTGGTCAAAGCAAGGAAGTCAGTATAGTGTTCATAGCTAAAAATTTGACTATTTTGAAATATAGTAAAAGTGGTCTCAAATCAAAGATCTCATCGATATGAACAAAAAAACACCTTGAATCTTAAAATATGGAGCCTCTCTTTTCAAGATATAGATGTTCAAAGTTTGGTCAAATCAAAGAAGTCAGTACAGTGTTCATAGCTAAAAATTATACCATTTTGAAATCTGGTGAAAGTTGTCTCAAATCGAAGATCTCGTGAAGATGAACCAATAAACACTTTAAATTTTTAAAAATAGAGTCTGTCTTCTCAATATATGGATAGTCAAAGCAATGAAGTCAGTACATTGTTCGTAGCTAAAAATTTGACCATTTTTAAATCTAGTGAAAGTTGTCTCAAATGTAAGATCTTGTTGAGATGAACCAAAAAATATCATGAATCTTGAAAAATAGAGTCTCTTTTCTCAATATACAGACAGTCAAAGTTTTGTCAAAATAAGGAAGTCAGTACAATATTTGTAGCTAAAAATTTGACCTTTTTGAAATATGGTGAAAGTGGTCTAAAATTGAAGATCTCGTCAAGATGAGCCAAAAAACACCATGAATCTTGAAAAATGGACCCTCTCTTCTCAAGATATGGATGGTCAAAGTTTGGTCAAAATAAGGAAGTCAGTACAATGTTCGTAGCTAAAAATTTGACAGTTTCAAAATTTGGTGAAAGTGGTCTCAAATCGAAGATCTCCACAAGATGAACCAAAAAATAATTTGAATCTGGAAAAATGGAGCCTCTCTTCTCAAGATACGGACGGTCAAAGTTTCGTCAAAGTAAGAAAGTCAGTATAGTGTTCGTAGCTAAAAATTTGACCGTTTTAAAATCTAGTGAAAGTGGTCTCAAATCGAAGATCTTGTTGAGATGATCCAAAAAATATTTTGAATCTTGAAAAATGAAGCCTCTCTTTTCAAGATACGGATGGTCAAAGTTTGGTCAAAGCAAAGAAGTCAGTACTGTGTTCATAGTTAAAAATTTGATAGTTTTCAAATCTGCTAAAAGTGGTCTGAAATGGAAGATCTCGTTGAGATGAACCAAAAAACACAATGAATCTTAAAAAAAAAACCTCTTTTCTTAATATACGAATGGTCAAAGTTTTGGTCAAAGTAAGAAATTCATTACAGTGTTTTTAATTAAAAATTTGACCATTTTGAAATGTGGTGAAAGTGGTCTCAAATGGAAGATCTCATCAAGATGAACCAAAAAATACCATGAATTTTAAAAAATGGAATCTCTCTTCTCAGGATACGAATGGTGAAAGTTTGGTCAAAACAAGGAAGTCAGTACAGTGTTCGTAGCTAAAAATTTGACAGTTTCAAAATCTTGTGATAGTGGTTTCAAATCGGAGATCTCTTCGAGATGAAAAAAAAATTACCTAAAATCTGTAATACCTCAAAAATGGGCTATATGTTCATTAACCTCCTACATCGACAAATCGAACAAAATCGACATCGAAGTCCTAACTTAAGGCACATCTGAACATTATCAAATCTAATTATCTTAAATTCTACATCGAGGAATATTTCTAACAATATTCCTAAATTATCTTAATTATCTTTAATTTAATATTTATTTGGCGATAAATCACATTTATCCTAAGTTTGATTAATTGAATATTTTCATATTTAATTAATTAGATTTAATATTTGCCAATTAATTATGTAATTAAATTTAATTCTATTTATTATTAATTGTATTATTTAATTTTGACAATAAATCTAATATCATATGAATAATTGATTAAATTTTTATTTAATTAATTAAAGTATGTTGTCATTATTTAATAATATAATTTTTAATAAAAGTTTGGTAAAATAGTTAATTAACCCATAAATTAATTATTTTATTTCAAAAAGCAGTTAAGTTGAGAATAAATCACTTTATTTATTTATTAAATCATAATTATCCATGTGCACATTCAAGGACCAGTTAAACTCAAAATTGAAAAATCAATGCAAGTTGTTAGCTTTTTGAAACTCAACATCTTTTTGAGTTTTAAAGTGGATCTAAACTTTTAATTCGAGTTGAACTGTGCTTTTGCATGATTTTTGTGACTTAATTATCTTTATTTAAAAATAACTCAAAAATCAACTTGAGTTATTTGAGTGATTTATGGTTTTTCTTCTCATGCACCTCCAAAGCCTAGGATTTCTATAAAACCAAGGCTCAGCTCTTCATAATTCATCTCTCATAATCCACAAATTTGCACAATTACGCTGCCAAGATCAATTCAAGAGTTATGCAATCACGTTGGAGAATTGGAATTGAAGAATCAAAGCTCTTACGAATCGACATCTTTGTGAGATCAATCTTATTTTTGCATTCATATTGCATATCATTGTTAGATTAGCATTGCATATCAATTTTCAATAGCATTCATAGCATATCAATTTCATCTAGCATAGATTCATATCAAGTTTTCATTTCTTATTGCATCATAAAATCCAAAAAAAAAAAAGCTTAATTGCATTCAATCTCATATCTAGATCAATTGCATTCAAATCTTTCATTTAGGTGTCGTCTAGGTTACTGATCTCGATTACAATCTGAGAACATCAATCTTGCACCTACTAGAAGGTAGTAAATTGCTTGGTTAGATTAGATTTTAATTTTTACTAAGTGTTGTGTCTACAGATCAGGTACAATTTTCACACACACATTTCTGGCACCCACCATGGGGCCCTGGAACGGGCTTCCCTTCATTTCTATCAATCTTCTATCATTTCTCTATCAGAACTCCCCTGTTGCTGCCTATTTTGGTGGTATTCTCAGTAGGACGTTATTTTTTGTTTCTTTTTTACCTGAAAAAAAATAAAAATAAATTTTTGGCACTTTTTTATCAAAACCATCCATACAGTGTGATTTTTAATTTCGATCCGCACAGTTGTCGTACGAGTTTTCATTCTATCATACGAGTTTTGCAGACTGTCATTTCAGCAGAAACCCAGTGCCGTACGAGTTTTGCAGACTGTCGTTTCATCAGACACCCAGTGTCGTACGAGTTTTGCAGACTGTCGTTTCAGCGGACACCCAGTGTCGTCTGGGAGCATACCCACTGTCGTACGATAGTTGATTTTATCAAGTGTCATTTCATCACATACCCGCTGTTGTTTGGAACCTAGATTGTCATTTCATCAGATACCCAGTGTCGTACGAGTTTTTGGACTGTCATCTGGGAACACACCCACAGTCGTACGAGTTTTGGTACCAGATTTCAATTGTCATTTCATTTTTGCAGGTAGTTTGTCAGATTTTATTTTTGGATTTTGACTGACAGCTAACCCTAACAATTGAAATTTACTGTTCCTGATTGATTTTCTGCTGATTTTGATTGGGAAAAGTGCAAGAATTGCTAAAAATTAGGTAAAATCTACTAAGCGCGTTGCGAGGATCATGAGGTATTCTCCTTGTTCTGAAAACATTTCGATTTGGACTTAAAATAAATCTCTCACGTGTCAAGCTTGTATGCATCTTTTCATGCTTTTGATCTATTTCTACACACTTGCATAATTTGATAATAGGTTGTGATCCCTTAAGGACTCATTAAGTAGTCTTAGAATACTTGTGATTGATCTCGATTGCTATCTTGGGTTATTGGACTCGCTAATCTGCCGGCCCCTTATTTTTGCCCCGTGGTTGCAATCTCAGCGCCATAAAGAGGAGGGGTCAACAGGATAGAAGCGTTAAGTGTTTCACTTGACAACCCTTTTGTGCTTTTAGGAACTCACTTATTTTTTAAATTGTGGACTTGTTTTCAGCTTGTGTGAGGTGTTAAGTGTTCCACCTTGTGGACTCATCTCATATTTTCTTTAAGCATTAAGTGTTCCTCTTTCTACTTTTTGGATACTTTTGGTAGATTTTCTTTGGGAATATATCTGTGCTCACATAGTAATTAGGCCCTATAAACACTATTCGTGATTTTTAAGAGATTGGATTCCTAGTGAAATCTTTCTTGATGACATAATCCTTGTAGGTAGGGAGGATACTTAGTGCGTTTCACATTCAACTTGATTAGTGCATCTTCTCTTATTGATCGACACATTCTCTCTCCGGAGAGGTTGATAGATCACGTGGGGTTGATATCATGAGCTTTGGTGAATCAAAATTGGTTAGTGCATCTTCTCTTATTGATTGATACATTCTCTCCCCAGAGAGGTTGATAGATCACGTGGATTTGATATCATAGACCTTGGTGGAACAAAACTTTGTCTTAGTGTGTCGGATTCATCTGCTTGCTTTGTTTGGGTTAAAAGTGAAGAGGTGTCAAAACCTTGAATCTGGAGCCAAGTCCCCTTGTGGTATAAATTTGTGAGTCACCTTTAGAGAGGGTTAACCGTAGCTGACAATCCCTTTACAGGGAAAACTACGTTGATGGAACCTCAAGCGGTCATAGTCATTTCAGACATGGTAGTGACAGCCGCTATATAAATGTCCTTGTGGAAGAAATCTCCACAGGTATGGTTCATTGTTGGGTTGTCAGATCTCCCTAGTAGCTCTTGAAAATTAAGTTCTCAGACTGTGTCAAAACCCTAGTGTGCCAGGATTGGAGTTCACCCCTCTGAATCATAAAATTTGCAGAGTCAAACCATTACTAAAAGTCTTAGAGAGGCCAATTTTTCATTCTCAAGTATATGTGTGTTATTGCAAAACTTTTCAGAACATACACAATTAGTACTCTCAGGGATTAGCACAATTTGGTTACTTGATTGTTCATGCGCAAGGTTGCTTTTGCCCTTGTTCATTATTTTTAGACGTGCTTAGAATCACTTTCTTGCTGTTCTGCACGCTTGTTTATCTGCTTGGCTATTAAAAATGATCAAATCTGGTATAACCTTCAAAGTCTGGACAGTAAAATTTGCAAACAATCCAAAACTGAAAACCTTAAGTTTTGCAAAATTTGACGTAAAATTCTTTCGGGAGTCAAAAGTCATTTTAGGAAGTCAAAATTCATACGATTTTTGTCAAGTGTCATTTCAATATTGCCCATCTGTTGTATGATTGAGAACCCAGTGTCGTACAAGTTTTCAAACTAGCAAATTCAAGAAAGTCAAAACCCTGTTAGCAATTGTCGTACGAGTTTTGTCAACTATCGTTTCATTGCTACCCAACTGTCGTACGAGTTTAGCAACTATTATTTCATAGACTACCCAGTGTCGTATGAGTCTGCAGAGTGTCATTTGGAAAAATTTGAGAGTTGTCAGAAATTGTCAAATTGCAAGATATCCAATGTTTCCAGCCTAGTTCCAGAATCTGTCAAAAATATCATTGTGTCAGGAACAGAGCAGTAGCTATTGAGCATTCTACCATTTTCTAAGATTGATCTTTTGAATCCAATCTAGCCTTCTATTTGATCAATTTGAGTCCTTTTTATCTCATGTAAAAACCATGCCATAACTATCAATCTTCAATCAATCAATATTCAAAAATAGTCTAAGTGTTGAGAACTCATGTCCGCTATCCTTTGGGTGATCTATCCCATACATCCAGGGCACAGTATCCTTCACCTACATCTCATCAAATCTTCAAAACTATCATAATCTTGACAAGGTTGCGTCATCCAATTTTCTCGAATCAAATTGTTCTTCAGTTGTCTTCATCCTTTTCTTCCATTTCATTCAAAGTTAATGGTGGAGACCAGAGCTTCTTCACACAAAAAATTAGAAGAAACATCTCAGAATTTACTTTTGACCAATACCCTGGGTCCAACTCTTGAACAACTCATCAAGTTAGGTATCTATGAAGACGATGGTCTCGGTAACTTTTGATTGAAAATTGGTTACATACCTCCTCTATCAACTCACAGAGATAATTAGCAAACTCCTCCTCAATCTGTTCCAGGGAGCCCAAAAACTCCTACCATGTCTCAAGTAGGGACAAACCATGGTTCTCTAGGAGGAGGATCCCAGGCACACCATTCTCAACATAATGCCAACCAAGAACCTACACCCTCTGAAATCCATCGATGTCAGAATGACGATGAATTTAAAAGAATGATGAGGCATTTCTTGAAAGTGGATAGAGAGGCATACTTTTTGCAATTAGCCCAGGAAGGAGCTAAACTTCCTCCTCACTTCAATGTCAAAGATATCATCATGCATGAGGAAGAAACTTCGATGACGGCCATAATGAACCAGCTACATGCTATGCAGGTCAAAATGAATGCAATTGAGAAAGAGAAGGAACCCAAAGAATTCTCCATGGAGGCCCTTTGTCCTTTCCCTTTTGACAAAGACTTGTATATGCCTCCATTCCCAAAAAGAGTGGAGATGCCAAAGTATGACAAATATGACAAACACTCTGATCCTCAAGATCATGTTAGAGAGTTCTATACACAATCCATGGAATTCATGCATGAACTGACCTATCTGATGCATCTTTTTCCTAGATCCTTGGGAGGAGCATCCATTCAATGGTTTTTGAGATTACCTTCTATGATCAAAACTTTTGAGGAATTGATTAAATTTTTTTATCAACAATATTCCTACAATATTCAACATCCGATTACCATGATCGATATCTTTAACCTTAAGCAATATGCAGGGGAATCATTCCTAATTTTTCTCAAGAGGTGGCGAAAGAAGTTTTCTCTATATGCTAGACCAATTCTCGAAATGGAGAAACTTGAAATCTGTATCAATAACCTTGTTCCAGAGCTCAACTATCCATTACAAATGCAAGATCATATATCTTTTGATAAAATGGTGGATAATGCAATCAAGATTGAGAAAGTACTTGTCAAGAAAGGAGAAATCACACTTCAAAAGGACAAGTCTGAATCTAGATCTAGCTCAAAAGATACAAACAAGAGCTGGAATAGAAACAAAGGTATCATCTCTGATGGTGTTGTTGACACTATCTGCACCCCATCAAAGGCACCGGCCTACAATCTCACCCTTGGCACCAAAGCCATTGAAGCTTCAGAGAAAAAATCTACTGAACCATCTCCAAAGAAGCCATTCAAATGATGGGATAATAAATGAAAGTTTACTCCCCTGGGAGAATCTTTGGAATCTACCCTGAGAACCCTGATAGCTGATAACATCATCTTTTTACCACCAATCTGAAACCCTGATCTAGATCCAAAACCATATTGGTGGAAAGATAATGAATTCTGTGCTTTCCATCGGACTAAAGGCCACAAAACTAATGGATGCTTCCACTTGAAGCATACCATTCAAGACTTGATAGATCAAGGGGACATCACGATCGATAATCCTACCAGCAATAATGATAACACAGCATTTATAGAACTGTTTCCACAACATGGCAAGGGAGTTTCCACTACTCAGCCTAACATGGGGGCAAAAGTCAACTATGCCTACCCTGGAAACAATGTTGTCATCAATATGGTTGAGCCATGTCTCTCTGAGAGCTGCAATGTCATCATGATTGTACGAAGAGACATAAATCATTCCTCAGCTAATGCAGTTACCAGATGACAAGCTCAGGCTCATCTAAAAGGACAAACACCAAGTTCATCTAATGTCCCTAAGATACCTTTCAATCTCACATCTGCTTCTAAACAAAAGGCTGCCTTGAAATCTTCTAATCCAAAGGATACAAGACCTACATCTTACAGCATCGTCCAACAACTCCAGCATACCAATGCCAAAATCTCTATGTTTGAGTTACTTCAAATATCCCCAGCTCACAGAGATGTCCTAGACAAAGCTTTGCTCGGCTCTAATGTTCCTGATAACCTAGATCTAGACAGGTTCTAGACTATGGTTGGTCATCTAACATCTTCGCAATATATCTCCTTTTCAGAGGAAGATGACAACTCTTTGCGTTACCCACATAATTAGCCCTTACACATAGAAGTCTTGATCCAGAATTGTCGAGTCAAATGTGTGTTGATAGATGGGGGCGCAGGCCTCAACATTTGTTCTTACAACTTAATCACATAGTTGGGATTCTCCGAGATGGCTATTGATCCTTGAAAGAAGATCACCATAAATGCCTATGATGAACAGGAAAGATCTTCTAAAGGCACCATTGTCTTACCCATTTGAGTGGGTCTGGTCATCAAAGATACTACATGTCAGGTGCTTGATCTACCATTGGCTTACAATATCCTTCTAGGGAGACCCTGGATACATGAAATGCAAGCTATTCCTTCTATGTACCATCAATGCTTGAAATTTCCCTATGAAGGGGTAGAAGTTACTATCCTAGCAGATCTGAGTACAACTTGCAATACATTGAAGGAAAGTGCCGATAAGCTTGTTCCCAATAACAGAGAATCTTCCATCAAGCAACAAAATATGGCTTCCACATCCAAGATGGAAGACATTGCTAAAGAGATCAATATCAAAGAAAATGGGATGGGATAATACACTATAGAGCCAGTCTTGTCTTTGACATCTCTCCCAATCTCACCTAAGTCGTATGGACAATCCTTGAAGCAGTCTAAATCAGAACCTAAGGAACCTATGGAAGCATACAAAAAATTTTTTTTGGCGGAGCAAGTATCCAAACAAGAATTTGAAGAGGATGAAGCTGTGCTTGCATGGCTATACAAAGATGATTCTGAATCCAAAATTGTTCAAACTAGCGAATCTGTAGCACCTAAAATCCCTTCTAATTCATATGGTCCAGGGAACAAATTGATAGCCAAGATGGGATATTCTGGTCAAGGACCCCTAGGAATCAGAGGAAAGGGTCTTATGACACCCATTTCACATATTGGTAGAGCCAACAAAGATACCGGTGGCTTAGGCTTTAAGAAAAAACCCTATCATCTCAAAGGTGGTTGTTCTCATGTCATAAAACAAATTGCACCAGGAGAACCCCTTCTTAAGAAAGAAGAGGTAGAACCCTCAGATGATGATTCAGATAGTTCAGAACTCATCTCCTATGGAAAATTGCCTAAAGAGATCAAAGATCTTCTTGATGATAAAGATGATCCTATCAGAAGAATTAATGTAGTAGAAACACAAGAACCTACTGTAGTGCAAGAGATGGTTGCACCATAAGAACCAGCCAATCTCGAAGGTAATCAAACTGATCCAGAAGTAGAGAGTAGTTATTCTGACACTGATTCCCATGAATATGAATTCAAGTCCGAGACTGAGGGTAATCCTTCTTGGGGTATTCATCCTGACTTCACACATTTTCTCAAATTTCCTAGAGATCCTGAATCAGAAGCTAAGTCAAATGACTATGAATGGGGTGCCATTCCAGAAGAAGATGAGCTTATAACAGAGAAATATATTGATGTTATTCACCAATATGTATCTCAACCCAATGTAGGTCTAGAGCGAAACAATGAACTTAACGTGTCTGATCCACCTATGGCTGAATTGGACTCCCACAATGATATTAAGCCTATTCATGAATTGGATGTCTTAAGTTGTAGTATCACCTTTGAACTCATGCATCAGGTTCAGACCAATGATGACATATCCACATCCGTGAACACCATATCCCAAGCCTTTCCCGCTTTGACTATCCAATGCCCCGATCTTATCGACCAAACTTCCACAAACCCAAACCATGGTATTTATACCTTCCCAAATGACTATGCCCTTGCCTGCTACCTCAATGCAGTTGAGCCTATGAGGACTTCCATCAGTGAATCGAGCATCAGCATGACCGAGTCAGACATCAAATATCTTAGTCAAAAAAATAAAAATAAAAAGAGTTTTGAGGGTGAAAACCACTTTGTGGCAGTCTCAGAAACTACAAAAGTAAAAAGAAAAGATGTATCTAAAGGTGAAAACCTCTCTGAGGCACCTAAGGATGAGATATTTGATGTCCTTCTGAGTCATTTATAGGATAGATCTCTAGTTCTGATTGAGCCCACTCAATCCATCAATTTGGGTACAACAGAAGAACCATAATTGGTACATGTAGCACAATCTCTATCAGAAGAAGAGAAACATAAATTCACTACATTCTTATCAGAAAAAAAGATCAATTTTGCATGGAAATATTCAGATATGCCAAGATTGGATCCCAATCTCATTATGCATCATCTATCCATTACTCTGGGAGTAAAACCAATCAAGCAAAAATTGAGAAAGATGCATCCTCATGTTGCACTCTTAGTCAAAGTAGAACTAGAAAAAATCCTAAAAGCTAGATTCATCTATGTCGTAGACTATGCTGAGTGGATCTCCAACATTGTACCTGTTTCAAAACCAGATGGTTCAATTAGAGTGTGTACGGACTTTAGAGACGTGAACAGAGCATGCCCTAAGGATGACTTTCCACTACCTAACATTGATATGATAGTGGACATGACAGCGGGCTATGAAATGTATTCCCTTATGGATGTTTTTTTGGATACAACCAAATCAAAATTGCTCTAGAAGACCAAGAGAAAACTGCATTCACATGTGCGTGGGGAACCTTCTGTTGGAATGTTATGCCATTCGGACTCAAAAATGCAGGAGCTACATACCAAAGAGCAATGACATCTATTTTTCATGATATGATGCATAGAACAATGGAGGATTATGTTGATGACACATTAGAAAAATCTATGATCAGGACTAAATATCTAAAGGACTTGAGCATGATCCTAGACAGAATGGAAAATTTTAGTCTCCAACTAAATCCTAAGAAGTGTGCTTTTGGTGTCACTTCTGGAAAGCTCTTACGATACATTGTTTCAAAAAAAGGCATTGAAGTTGATCTGGCTAAAGTCAAGGCTATAATAGAGATGCAACCTCCCACAAATATCAGTCAAATGAGGACATTGCAAGGTAGAGTTCAATCTATCAGAAGATACATATCACAGCCTTTTACAAAAACATTACATAAAGGTGTGACCTTTGCATGGAATGAAGACTGTGCAATGAATTTTGATCATATCAAGAATTATCTCTCAAATCCTCCTATCTTAATGCCTCCTATTCATGGGAAGTCATTAAAATTATATGTCTCCACAACATATACATCACTGGGGGCATTACTAGCACAACATGATGGGAACAAGAAAGAAAGAGCCATCTACTATATCAGCAGAACTTTAGTGGCCTATGAGAAGAACTACTCAATGATAGAGAAGGCATGTCTAGTTATGATCTTTGCATCGCAGAAACTAAGACACTACATGTTAGCTCATACTACTCATTTGGTAGCTAAAATTGATCTACTAAAATATCTCCTAAGAAAAGCTGCCCTCACAGGTAGACTAGCTAAATGGGTCATGCTCTTGAGTGAATTTGACATTGAATATGTTGAAAGAAAAGCTATCAAAGGATAGGTCATTGCTAATCAATTAGCTGAAGCACCACTGTTTGATGATATACCCATGCAAATGGAATTCTTGATTCCTCTATCATGCACCTCTCTTCTAGAGCATGGCGGTTATTCTTTGATGGGTCCTACACATAGAATGGATCTGGAGTAGGCATATTGTTCATCACTCCTCAAGGATACTCGATACCCAAAGCATTCAGACTAAAGTTTCCTTGCACAAATAATATTGCTGAATATGAGGCACTTCTCAATGGTATGAAAATGGCAATACAGTGGAGAGTTACAGAGATGCACATCCATGGAGACTCACAATTGGTTATCCACCAAGTCAATGATGTGTACCAAACCAAAGATGAAAATCTCATTCCTTACAAGAGAATGGTAGATGATTTAAAGAAATACTTCATCTCTATCACATTTGAGCAAATACCCAGAATGGAGAATAAGGCTGTCGATGCAATGGTGACACTATCTACTCTCTTACAGTAGCCAGAACATGAGCTACGCTACGAGTTCCTGGTGGAAGCCCTATCCTATCCTGCATATGACTCCCCTGAAACCCGTATGATCTGCACTATTGTAGGTTATGACTCATCTCACTACAAAAATTTGTTCTCCTATCTCCATGACCAAATCATCCTTGAGTCCTTTAACCATTTTGAGAAATGAAACCTTATCTGATCCGCATCTCGATATGTCATCATTGGTAATGAGCTGTACAAATGAGGTCTAGATGGTACACTGCTTAGATGTTTAGAATGGGAAGAGTCTCAACATGCATTAGAGGAAGTACACGAGGGTATATGCAGATTGCACTCAAATGGTTTAACATTAGCTCGAAAACTTATTAGGGCTGGGTACTATTGGCCTGAAATGGAGAAAGAGGCTATTAAATTTGCTAAAAACTATCAACAGTGTCAAGTACATGGCAACTTGATTCATGCTCTAGGGAGAGATCTAATTCCCTTTACTACACAATGGCCTTTTCAACAATGGGCATTTGATCTCATAGGCGCTATCCATCCGCACTCTTCTAATGGACATACCCATATAATCATAGCTACAGATTATTTTACAAAAATGGGTAGAAGCAGTTCCTCTAACACAAGCAACGGGGAAACAGATGTTTATGTTCATCTTGAACTACATCATTGGCAGATATGGGATCCCTCACTCCATAGTCATAGACAATGGGGGACAATTAAAAAATAAGGACCTAGATGACTTATGTGCCAAATTCAAGATTACTCAACATTGGTCATCTATCTACTATCCTCAAGGGAATGGACAAGCAGAGGCTTCTAACAAAAATCTATTGAAGATCTTGCATAGAACAGTAAACAAAACTGGTAGAGACTGGCATCTCATGATTAATCCAGCTCTCTAGGCCTATAGAACTAGTATCAGAACACCTACTGGGGCTACACCATTCACTTTAGTTTATGGGTCTGAAGCAGTGCTACCTATTGAGGTTGAAATCCCATCACTTAGAATCAGAATGTATAGACTTGTCATCGATGATGACTACAGAGTGTCTAGGTTACAAGAACTAGAACTACTAGATGAGCACAGACAAGTAGCATATGATCATCTCAGAGTATATCAGAAGAGAATGTCTAGAGGCTACAACAAGAAAGTCAGACATAGAGAATTTTAGGTTGGTGATCTAGTCTTGAGAGAAAATCCTAAAAATCAATCACATCGAGAACGCAAGGGGAAGTTCAAACCCAATTGGCTGGGTCCCTTTGTTATCACTACTACTTTTGGCTCTGGTGCCTATCAACTCTCAACGACTGAAGGAGAATAGCTCTGAGAACCAATCAACATTCTCGATCTGAAGAAATTCTACGCCTAAGGCATTCAGTGCTTGGTAAATGTCCTAAAAAAATCTTAAAAATCAGAAAAAGTCTAAAAAAAATGAACATCTTAGTGAAAACCTAGCAATAGGCGCCTTGATGATTCACAAAAAAAAAATCAAAAATCAAAAATTCAAAAAAATAAAAAAAATATCAAAAGTAAAAAAAAAAAAAAATTTAAAAATGAAAAAAAAAAAAAAAAAAAAAAAAAAGTGCCTTGGTGAAAACTTGGAAACAGGCGCCTTGGTAGCAAAAATAGAATCTCTACCAAGATGACGAAAACCTGACAAACGGGCACCACTTGTTCAAAATGCTCCATCTATCAGCACAATCTTGGTCTTTCCTAGCTTTCAGTCTTGCTTTAGTTTGTACATATCTCCCGGTTTGTTTCTGCATTTCCAATTTTCAATAAGTCAGTTTGTCCACCAATTTGCTCAAGCATCTATATCCTATCAATGTTTAACACTTAGGGGCAATCAATGTCATATCATATGGTCTCCCATGTATCTTAGACGGATCCTATCCAGTCAGAGTCTTTTGAAGCTTCAAGTTGAGTTAGTCTGTCTGTCTTGTCTCCAGAAAGGATTTTGCATCTACAACAATCAAACATCAAAACAAACTGAAAATAATCTGTGCTTCATGATTTTATCTCCTTGTATGCTTACTGATTCGCATTGAGATTTTTGCATATTGTGTCCCTTCGAGCTCCTCAATGATGTCATTTATAAGATTTAGAGAGTGATGACTAGGGGCATAATCTTTTCTTTGTTTTCTACTTGTATGTGAAAATCTAACAACTTTGGAAATTCCGGATTGAAATGGTGTCCGACTATAAGAGCCTCTATCTCAAATTGGATGGCCATGCATACCTTGACCATTGATACTCAGAAAATTTAAGGACGTTTGATCTAACTATTATCTTTTTGAAGTAAATTCTTTCTCCTACTGTGAAACGTGATCTTGCCTAAGGATGTGAACGATAAAGGGTCACTACGGGTAATTCACATTGGATTTAGAATGATCTCTTAACTCTTTGATGTGTTTGCAATGCAAGGCATATTCAGGTCATCATGACGTTTATGTTTTGATGCTTATACAAATTGCTATATCAAAATGGACATGATATTCAGGTCATCCTAGCGTTTATGCCTTGGTACTTATATCTAATCTGACATTTCAAAAATAAAATCAATATTCATATGTCCATGGTTGTTTGACCAGTGGGGGTTATATTGATTCTTGCACATACAAATCAATATTCATATGTCTATAGTTTTTTTTAGCTAGTGGGCATTATATTGATTTATCCGATTACCTAAAAGTTTAATGATGATAACAAATCGACATATGATCAGTGACTAGGTCCTAGGTCTTAGGTTGCATTTCATATTGCATGCTTCTTTGCATTTTTCATCTTTGCATGATCTCACAATGATTAAACGAACTTCAATGCTTAAATGATTCTTCAAATCGCATCTTCAAGTCTAACAAAAGTTGAATCTCACATGAAGGTTCCTCCAATGAAACAGCAAGTAGAATCCTTTTTCGGGATCAAAATTAAAATCTGTGATCATTCATATTATTAACTACTTGCATAATCAACCTTCAATTATCATAGAAATTCAGTATTCAACTTAACTGATTATCTAACATCAAACTATCAAAATTTCAACTTAGTCAACCATGGTCAACTCATGGTCAAACCTAGTCAAACTTAGTCTTTTGGGACCTTCCAACGATGCAGAATGTGTTCTTAGACGTGTATAACCACTTCTCAAATCAATTAACATGCTTCTAAACTATAACGCTGACTTTTCTTGTCAGATTTCAATTTTAATCCCAAAAGGGGCATGGTATTGCACATCATTCAAAGTCTGTAAATCAAATTCTATCGATCAAATCTATCAATATCTTTCATCAGTGATCAAGACAACAATCACGTCTAGTCACTGATTCATCAAAAGTCCTCATCACTCGGGGCAAATCTATCGTCACTTGGGGCATATTAGATTCATCGATCCATATCAATCTGGCATTCTCTTAATCTTGTAATCTGTATTAGCTTTTCGCAACCATCAGTTCATTAGTGTTATTTCCTTTGTTCTTTGACAACTGAAGGGTTCAGATGTGATACCTGCTAGTTCTGCTAAGACAATTGAGTCTAGAACCGGTCACTCACTTCTTATCAATCCTAAGGTTCAGAATCAAGTATTTTGACACTTTTTTGCAATCATCAGTTCATTGCTGCTATAGTAAACATTATCTTTGGTCATTCAGGACCTCCTATCTCAATATCTTTCAATCGATTTCTATCTTGAGATTAGTTTATCTTTTGAATCAGTTTCATATCTTTATCAAACACAGACTATCTTTGAACCACTGCACTTCGCACAATAATTCAAAGAGGGGCAAAATGTAATACCCCAAAAATGGGCTATATGTTCATTAACCTCTTACATCGACAAATCAAACAAAATCAACATCGAAGTCCTAACCTAAGGCACATCTGAACATCATCAAATCTAATTGATTATCTTAAATTCTGCATCGAGAAATATTCCTAACAATATTCCTAAATTATCTTAATTATCTTTAATTTAATGATTATTTGGCGATAAATCACATTTATCCTAAGTTTGATTAATTGAATATTTTCATATTTAATTAATTAGATTTAATATTTACCACTTAATTATGTAATTAAATTTAATTCTATTTATTATTAATTGTATTATTTAATTTTGACAATAAATCTAATATCATATGAATAATTGATTAAATTCTTATTTAATTAATTAAAGCATGTTGTCATTATTTAATAATATAATTTTTAATAAAAGTTTGGTAAAATAGTTAATTAACCTATAAATTAATTATTTTATTTCAAAAAGCAGTTAAGTTGAGAATAAATCACTTTATTTATTTATTAAATCATAATTATCCATGTGCACATTCAAGGACCAGTTAAACTCAAAATTGGAAAATCAATGCAAGTTGTTAGCTTTTTGAAACTCAACATCTTTTTGAGTTTTAAAGTGGATCTAAACTTTTAATTCGAGTTGAACTATACTTTTGCATGATTTTTGTGACTTAATTATCTTTATTTAAAAATAACTCAAAAATCAACCTGAGTTATTTGAGTGATTTATGACTTTTTTTCTCATGCACCTCCAAAGCCTAGGATTTCTATAAAACTAAGGCTCAGCTCTTCATAATTCATCTCTCATAATCCACAAATTTGCACAATTACACTGCCAAGATCAATTCAAGAGTTACGCAATCACGTTGGAGAATTAGAATTGAAGAATCAAAGCTCTTGCGAATTGACATCTTTGTGAGATCAATCTTATTTTTGCATTCATATTGCATATCATTGTTAGATTAGGATTGCATATCAATTTTCAACAGCATTCATAGAATATCAATTTCATCTGGCATAGATTCATATCAAGTTTTCATTTCTTATTGCATCATAAAATCCAAAAAAAAAATAGCTTAATTGCATTCAATCTCATATCTAGATCAATTGCATTCAAATCTTTCAGTTAGGTGTCGTCTAGGTCACTGATCTTGATTACAATCTGAGAACATCAATCTCGCACCTACTAGAAGACAGTAAATCACTTGGTTAGATTAGATTTCAATTTTGCACGATTTTAATTTTAGCTAACCTCTAATATTTTACTAAGTGTTGTGTCTATAGATCAGGTACAATTTTCACACATACAGAATCTTGAAAAATGGAGCCTCTCTTCTCAAGAAACGGATGGTCAAAATTTGGTTAAAGCAAGGAAGTTAGTACAATGTTCGTAACTAAAAATTTGACTATTTTGAAAACTAGTTAAAATGGTCTCAAATGAAAGATCTCGTTGAGATAACCCAAAAAATATCATGAATCTTAAAAAAAATGGCCTTTCTTCTCAATATATAGATGGTCAAAGTTTGGTCAAAGCAAGGAAGTCAGTATAGTTTTTGTAGTTACAAATTTGACCATTTTGAAATTTGGTGAAAATGGTCTCAAATCAAAGATCTCATCAAGATGAACCAAAAAAAACCTTGAATTTTTAAAAATGGAGCCTCCCTTCTCAAGCTACAGATGGTCAAAGTTTGGTCAAAGCAAGGAAGTTAGTATAGTGTTTGTAGCTAACAATTTGATAGTTTCTAGAAATTTGGTGAAAGTGGTTTCAAATCGAAGATCTCCTCGAGATGAACCAAAAAACAACTATAATTTTAAAAAATAGAGCCTCTCTTCTCAAGATACAGATGACCAAAGATTGATCAAAGCAAGGAAGTTAGTAAAATGTTCGTAGCTAAAAATTTGACTATTTTAAAATCTGGTGAAAGTTGTCTCAAATTGAAGATCTCATTGAGATGAACCAAAAAACACCATGAATATTTAAAAATAGAGCCTCTCTTCCTAATATACGGATGTTCAAAGTTTGGTCAAAGCAAGGAAGTCAATACAGTGTTTATAGCTAATAATTTTACCATTTTAAAATCTATTGAAAGTGGTATCAAATGGAAGATCTCATCAAGATGAACCAAAAAACACCATGAATCTTGAAAACTGGAGCCTCTCTTCACAAGATACAGATGGTCAAAGTTTTGTCAAAGCAAGGAAGTCAGTATAATATTCGTAGGTAAAAATTTGACAGTTTAAAAATCTCGTGAAAGTGGTCTCAAATGGAAGATCTCTCCTCAAGATACAGATGGTCAAGGTTTGGTGAAAGCAAGTAAGTCAATACAGTGTTCGTATCTAAAATTTTAATAGTTTCAAAATCTGGTGAAAGTGGTCTCAAATCGAAGATCTCATCGAGATGATCCAAAAAATATGTTGAATCTTGAAAAATAGACCCTCTATTCTCAAGATATGGATGATCAAAGTTTGGTCAAAGTAAGAAATTCAATACAGTGTTCGTAACTAAAAAATTGATAATTTTATAATCTGGTGAAAGTGGTCTCAAATGGAAGATCTCATCAAAACCAACCGAAAAATACCAAGAATCTTAAAAAATGGAGCCTCTCTTCTCAATATACAAATGGTTAAAGTTTGGTCAAAGCAAAGAAGTCACTATAGTGTTCGTAGCTAAAAATTTGGTCATTTTGAAATTTGGTGAAAGTTGTCTCAAATTGAAGATCTCGTTGAAATGAACCAAAAAATAACTTGAATCTTAAAAAATGGAGCCTCTCTTATCAAGATACAGATGGCCAAAGTTTTGTGAAAGCAAGTCAATACAGTGTTCGTAGCTAAAAATTTGACAATTTTTAAATCTATTGAATGTGGTCTCAAATCAAAGATCTCATCAAGATGAACCAAAACATGCCATGAATCTTGAAAAATGGAGCCTTTTTTCTCAAGATAAGAATGGTCAAAGTTTGGTCAAAGCAAGAAAGTCAGTACAATGTTCGTAGGTAAAAATTTGACTGTTTCAAAATCTAGTGAAAGTGGTCTCAAATCAAATATCTTGTTGAGATGAACCAAAAAACACTTTGAATCTTGAAAAATTGAGCCTCTACTCTCAAGATACGGATGGTCAAAGTTTGGTCAAATCAAAGAAGTTAGTACAATATTCGTAGCTAAAAATTTGACAGTTTTGAAATTTGGTGAAAGTTGTTTCAAATAGAAGATCTCATTGATATGAACCAAAAACAACCATGAATCTTGAAAAATAGAGCCTCTCTTCTCAATATACAGACGATCAAGGTTTTGGCAAAATAAGGAATTCAATATAGTCTTTGTAGCTAAAAATATATCCATTTTGAAATATGGTGAAAGTGGTTTCAAATGGAAGATCTCGTCAAGATGAACAAAAAAAAATAATGAATCTTAAAAAATGGTGTTTCTATTCTCAAGATACAGACAGTCAAATTTTGGTCAAAGCAAGGAAGTCAGTACAATTTTCATAGCTAAAAATTTGACCATTTTAAAATTTGGTGAAAGTGGTCACAAATGGAAGATCTCATCAAGATGAACCAAAAAATACCATGAATTTTGAAAAATAGAGTCTCTCTTCTCAATATACAGTGGTCACAAATGGAGCCTCTCTTCTCAAGATACGGACGACCAAAGTTTCACCAAAGCAAAGAAGTCAGTACAGTGTTTGTAGCTAAAAATTTGACAGTTTTCAAATCTGGTGAAAGTGGTCTCAAATCGAAGATCTCATTAAGATGAACTAAAAAATATCTCGAATCTAGTGAAAGTGGTTTCAAATCGAAGATGTCATCGAGATGAACCAAAAATACTTTGAATCTTGAAAAATGGAGCTGCTTTTCTCAAGATACGGATGATCAAAGTTTTGTCAAAGCAAGGAAGTTAGTACGATGTTCATAGCTAAAAGTTTAACCATTTTGAAATCTGAAAAAAGTGGTCTTAAATGGTAGATCTCATTAAGATGAACCAAAAAAAACTATGAAACTTGAAATATAGAGCGTCTCTTCTCAATATACGGATGGTGAAACTTTGGTCAAAGCAAAGAAGTCAGTATAGTGTTTGTAGCTAAAAATTTGACTGTTTTGAAATCTGGTGAAAGTGGTCTCAAATGGAAGATCTTGTCAAGATAAACTAAAAAATACCATGAATCTTAAAAAATGTAGCCTCTCTTCTCTAGATATGGATGGTCAAAGTTTGGTTAAAGCAAGAAAGTTAGTACAGTATTCGTAGCAAAAAATTTGAGAGTTTCAAAATCTGGTGAAAGTGGTCTCAAATCAAAGATCTCATTGAGATGAACTAAAAAATAGCTTGAATCTTGAAAAATGAAGCCCTCTTCTCAAAATACGAACGGTCAAAGTTTGGTCAAAGCAAGGAAGTCAATATAGTATTTGTAGCTAAAAATTTGACTATTTAATAATCTGGTGAAAGTGGTCTCAAATGGAAGATCTCGTCAAAATGAACCAAAAAACACCATGAATTTTGAAAAAGAGAGCCTCTCTTTTCAATAAATGAATGATTAAAGTTTTGTGAAAGAAAGGAAGTCAGTACAGTGTTCGTAGGTAAAAATTTGACCATTTTACAATCTCGTATAAGTGGTCTCAAATCGAAGATCTCGCTAAGATGAACCAAAAAAAAACTTAAATATTGAAAAATGGAGCCTCTCTTCTATAGTTACGGACGGTCAAAGTTTGGTCAAAGCAAGGAAGTTAATATAGTGTTCGTAGCTAAATATTTGACAATTTTCAAATTGAATCAAAGTGGTCTCAAATCAAAGATCTCATCAAGATGAACCAATAAACACTTTGTATCTTAAAAAATAAAGCATCTCTTTTCAAGATACGGATGGTGAAAGTTTGGTCAAAGTAACAAAGTCAGTACAGTGTTCGTAGCTAAAAATTTGACCATTTCAAAATCTGGTGATAGTGGTCTAAAATTGAAGATCTCATCGAGATGAACCAAAAAATACCTTGAATCTTGAAAAATAGAGCCTCTTTTCTTAAGATACAGATGATCAAAGTTTGGTCAGAGCAAGAAAGTCAATACAGTGTTCGTATCTAAAAATTTGATCATTTTCAAATCTGGTAAAAGTTGTCCCAAATGGAAGATCTTTTTTAAATGAACTACAAAACACACTGAATCTTCTAAAAAAAAGCCTCTCTTCTCAATATACAGACGGTCTAAGTTTGGTTAAAGCAAGGAAGTCAGTACAGTGTTCATAGCTAAAAACTTAACCATTTTGAAATCTGGTGAAATTGGTTTAAAATAGAAGATCTTGTCAAGATAAATTAAAAAATACCTTGAATCTTGAAAAATGGAGCCTCTCTTCTCAAGATACGGATGGTCAAAGTTTGGTCAAAGGAAGGAAGTTAGTACATTATTCGTAGCTAAAAAATTAACCATTTTGAACTCTGGTTAAAGTCATCTGAAATGGAAGATCTTGTCGAGATGAATCAAAAAACATCATGAATCTTAAAAAATGGAATCTCTTTTCTCAATATACGGACTGTCAAAGTTTGGTCAAAGAAAAGAAGTCAGTACAAAATTCGTAGCTAAACATTTGAATATTTTGAAATCTGGTAAAACTGGTCTCAAATCGTAGATCTTATTAAGATGAACTAAAAAACACCTTGAATCTAGAAAAATAGAGCCTCTCTTCTCAAGATAGGAATGGTCAAAATTTGGTCAAAGCAAGGAAGTCAGTGTGGTGTTTGTAGCTAAAAATTTGACCCTTTTAAAATCTGGTGAAAGTTGCCTCAAATGGAAGATCTCATTAAGATAAACCAAAAAACACCATGAATCTTGAAAAATAGATCCTCTCTTCTCAATATACGAAGGGTCAAAATTTTGTTAAAGCACGAAAGTCAGTACATTGTTCATAGCTAAAAATTTGACTATTTTAAAATCTGGTGAAAGTGGTCTCAAATGGAAGATTTCGTCAAAATGAACCAAAAAATATTATGAATCTTAAAAAATAGAGTCTCTCTTCTCAAGATATAGATGGTTAACGTTTGGTCAAAGTAAGGAAGTTTGTACAGTGTTGGTACCTAAAAATTTGACCATTTTCAAATCTGGTGAAAATGGTCTCAAATAAAAGATCTTGTTGAAATGAACTAAAAAACACCATTAATTTTGAAAAATTGAGCCTCTCTTCTCATGATATAGATGGTCAAAATTTGGTCAAAGTAAGGAAGTCAGTATAGTGTTCTTACCTTAAAATTTGACAGCTTTAAAATCTGGTAAAATTATTCTCAAATCGAAGATCTCATCGTGATGAACCAAAAAAAAATTTAAATCTTAAAAAATGGAGCCTCTCTTCTCAAGATACAGACGGTCAAAGTTTTTTGTCAATGCAAGGAAGTCAGTACAATGTTTGTAGCTAAAAATTTGAGAGTTTTCAAATCTGGTGAAAGTGGTCTCAAATCGAAGATCTCGTCAAGATGAACCAAAAAACACCTTGAATCTTAAAAAATGGAGCCTCTTTTCTCAAGATAGGGATGGTCAAAATTTGGTCAAAGTGAGGAAGTCAGTATAGTGTTCGTAGCTAAAAAATTGATCATTTGAAAATATGGTGAAAGTGATATGAAATTGAAGATCTCATCGAGAAGAACTAAACAACTCCTTGAATCTTAAAAAATGAAGCATCTCTTCTCAAGATACGGATGGTCAAAGTTTGGTGAAACCAAGGAGGTCAGTACAGTGTTTGTAGCTAAAAATTTAACTATTTTGAAATCTAGTGAATGTTGTCCCAAATGGAAGATCTCGTTAGGATGAACCAAAAAATACCATGAATCCTAAAAAATAGAGCCTCTTTTCTCAATATATAGACGATGAAAGTTTGGTCAAAGCAAAGATGTTAGTACAGTGTTCGTAGCTAAAAGTTTGACCTTCTAAAATCTAGTGAAAGTGGTCTCAAATGGAAGATCTTGTCAAGATGAACCAAAAAACATAATGAATCTTACAAAATGGAGCCTCTTTTCTCAAGATACAAAAGGTCAAATTTTTGTGAAAAAATGAAAGTCAGTACAGTGTTCGCAGCTAAAAATTTGACCATTTTGAAATCTGTTGAAAGTTGTCTCAAATGAAATATCTCGTTGAGATGAACCAAAAAACACCATGAATCTTAAAAAATAAAGCTTCTCTTCTCTATATACGAATGGTCAAAGTTTGGTCAAAGCAAAGAAGTCACTATATTATTTGTAGTGAAAAGTTTGACCTTTTTAAAATCTGGTGAAAGTGGTCTCAATTAGAAGATCTCGTCAAGGTGAACCAAAAAATATAATGAATCTTAAAAAATAAAGCTTCTCTTCTCAATATACGGACGGTCAAAGTTTGGTTAAAATAAGGAAGTCAGTATTTGACCATTTTAAAATCTGGTGAAAATTTTCTCAAATAGAAGATCTCGTCAAGATGAACCAAAAAACACCATGAATCTTGAAAAATGGAGCCTCTCTTCTCAATATATGGATGGTCAAAGTTTGGTGAAGGTAAGGAAGTTAGTATAGTGTTCGTAGCTAAAAATTTAAGAGTTTCAAAATTTGGTGAAAGTGGTCTTAAATCGAAGATCTCGTCAAGAAGAACTAAAAAATGAATTAAATTTTCAATAATGGAGCCTCTCTTCTCAAGATACAAATGGTCAAAGTTTGGTCAAAGAAAGGAAGTCAGTACAGTGTTTGTAGCTAAATATTTTATCATTTTGAAATCTAATGAAAGTTGTCTCAAATGGAAAATCTCGTCAAGGAGAACCAAAAAACACTATGAATCTTGAAAAATGGAGCCCTTATTCTCAAGATACGAATGGTCAAAGTTTGGCCAAAGAAAGGAAGTCAATATAATTTTCGTAGCTAAAAATTTGAATGTTTCAAAATCTGGTAAAAGTGGTCTCAAATCGAACATCTCATCAAGATGAAAAAAAACAAACTTTAAATCTTAAAAAATGGAGCCTCTCTTCTCAAGATATGGATGATCAAAGTTTGGTCAAAGCGAGAAAGTCAGTACAATGTTCGTAGCTAAAAATTTGACCATTTTGAAATCTGGTGAAAGTGATCTCAAATGGAAGATCTCATCGAGAGGAACCAAAAAACACCATAAATCTTGAAAATAGATCCTCTCTTCTTAATATATGGATAGTCAAAGTTTGTTCAAAGAAAGGAAGTCAGTACAGTGTCCATAGCTAAAAAGTTGACCATTTTGAAAAATGGTTAAAGTTGTCTCAAACAAAAGATCTCATTGAGATGAACCAAAAAATACTATGAATATTAAAAAATAAAGACTCTCTTCTCAATATATGGACGGTCAAAATTTGGTTAAAGCAAGGAAGTCAGTACAGTGTTTGTAATTAAAAATTTGACTATTTTAAAATTTGGTGAAAGTGCTCTCAAATGGAAGATCTCGTTGAGATTAACCAAAAAATACCATGAATCTTAAAAAATAGAGCCTCTCTTCTCAATATATGGACGATCAAAGTTTGGTCAAAGCAAGGAATTCAGTACAGTGTTCATAGCTAAAAATTTGACAGTTTCAAAATCTCATGAAAGTGGTCTCAAATCTAAGATCTCGTTGAGATGAACCAAAAAACACCTTGAATCTTGAAAAATGGAGCCTCTCTTCTTAAGATGCGGATGGTCAAAGTTTGGTCAAAGCAAGGACATTAGTTCAGTTGTCGTGGCTAAAAATTTGACCATTTTGAAATATAGTGAAAGTGGTCTCAAATGGAAGATCTCGTTGAGATGAACCAAAAAACACCATAAATCTTGAAAAATGGATGCTCTCTTCTCAATATATAGACGATCAAAGTTTGGTCATAGTAAGGAAATCAGTACAGTGTTTGTAGCTAAAAATTTCACCATTTTAAAATCTAGTGAAACTGGTCTTAAATGGAAGATGTCGTTAAGATGAACTAAAAAATACCATGAATCTTAAAAAATAGAGCCTCTCTTCTCAAGATACGGATGGTCAAAGTTTTGTCAAAGCAAAGAAATCATTACAATGTTCGTAGCTAAAAATTTAACCATTTTAAAATCTGGTGAAAGTTATCTCAAATGGAAGATCTCATTGAGATGAACCAAAAAACACCATGAATCTTAAAAAATAGAGCCTCTCTTCTCAATATATGGATGATCAAAGTTTAGTCAAAGTAAAGAATTCAGTACAATGTTCATAGTTAAAAATTTGACCATTTTAAAATTTTGTAAAAGTGGTCTCAAATGGAAGATCTCATCAAGATGAACTAAAAAACACCATGACTTTTAAGAAATGGAGCCACTCTTCTCAAGATACGAATGGTCAAAATTTGGTCAAAGCAAGAAAGTTAATATAGTGTTCGTAGCTAAAAATTTGACAGTTTCAAAATTTAGTGAAAGTGGTCTTAAATCAAAGATCTCGTCGAGATGAATCAAAAAACACCTTGAATCTTGAAAAATGGAGCCTCTTTTTTCAAGATACGAACAGTCAAAGTTTTGTAAAAGCAAAGAAGTTAGTATAGTTGTAGCTAAAAATTTGACTATTTTAAAATCTGTTGAAAGTGGTCTCAAATGGAAGATCTCGTCAAGATGAACCAAAAAACACTATGACTCTTGAGAAATGGAGCCACTCTTCTCAAGATACGGATGGTCAAAATTTGGTCAAAGCAAGAAAGTTAGTATAGTGTTCGTAGCTAAAAATTTGACAGTTTCAAAATCTAGTGAAAGTGGTTTAAAATCAAAGATCTCATCGAGATGAACCAAAAAAAACCTTGAATCTTAAAAAAGGGAGCCTTTCTTCTCAAGATACGGACGGTAAAAGTTTTGTAAAAGCAAGGAAGTCAGTATAGTTGTCGTAGCTAAAAATTTGACCATTTTAAAATCTGGTCAAAGTGGTCAATGAAATATCTCGTTGAGATGAACCAAAAAAGACCATGAATCTTAAAAAATAAAAGATCTCTTTTCAATATACGGATGGTCAAAATTTGGTCAAAGTAAGCAGTCAGTACAGTGTTTGTAACTAACAATTTAGACATTTTGAAATCTTGTGAAAGTAGTCTCAAATGGAATATGTCATCAAGATGAACAAAAAAACACCATGAATCTTAAAAAATGGAGTCTCTCTTCTAAAGATACGAATTGTCAAAATTTTGTTAAATCAAAGAACTTAGTACCGTGTTCATAGCTAAGAATTTGATAGTTTCAAAATCTGGTGAAAGTGGTCTCAAATCGAAGATCTCATTGAGATGAACCAAAAAACACTATAAATTTTGAAAAATAGAGCCTCTCTTCTCCATATACGGATAGTCAAAGTTTCGTCAAAGCAAGGAAGTCAGTACAGTGTTCGTAGCTAAAAATTTTACTATTTTAAAATCTAGTGAAAGTGGTGTCAAATTGAAGATCTCATTGAGATGAACCAAAAAACATCTTGAATTTTGAAAAATAGAGCCTCTCTTTTCAAAATACGGACTGTCAAAGTTTGGTCAAAGCAAAGAAGTCAATATAATGTTCGTAGCCAAACATTTGAGAGTTTCCAAATCTGGTGAAAGCGAGATCAAATCAAAGATCTTGTCGAGATGAATCAAAAAACACCTTGAATCTTTAAAAATTTACCCTCTCTTCTCAAGATATGAAGGGTCAGAGTTTAGTCAAAGCAAAAAAGTTGGTACAATGTTCGTAGCTAAAAATTTAACCGTTTTGAAATCTAGTGAAAGTTGTCTCAAATGGAAGATCTAGTTGAGATGAATAAAAAAACACCATGAATCTTGAGAAACAGAGCTTCTCTTCTCAATAGAGGGATGGTCAAACTTTGGTCAAAGCAAGGAAGTCAGTACAGTGTTCATAACTAAAAATTTGACCATTTTAAAATTTGGTGAAAGTGGTCTCAAATAGAAGATCTCATCAAGATGAACCAAAAAACACCTTGAATCTTGAAAAATGGAGCATCTTTTCTCAAGATACTTATGGTCAAAATTTGGACAAATCAAGGAAGTTAGTATAGTATTCATAGCTAAAAGTTTGACAATTTCAAAATCTAGTGAAAGTGGTTTCAAATTGAAGATCTCATCAAGATGATCTAAAAAACACCTTGAATCTTAAAAAATAGAGTCTCTCTTCTCAAGATACGAACGGTCAAAGTTTGGTCAAGGCAAGGAAGTTAGTAAAGTGTTCGTAGCTAAAAATTTAAGATTTGAAATCTGGTGAAAGTGGTCTCAAATCAAAGATCTCGTTGAGATGAATCTAAAAACACCATGAATCTTGAAAAACAGAGCCTCTCTTCTCAATATATGAAATGTCAACGTTTGGCCAAAGCAAGGAAGTCAGTACGGTGTTCATAGCTAAAAATTTGACCATTTTGAAATGTGGTGAAAGTGGCCTTAAATAGAAAATCATGTCAAGATGAAATAAAAAATACCATGAATCTTAAAAATTTGAGCCTCTCTTATCAAGAAACGGATGGTCGAAGTTTAGTTAAAGAAAGGAAGTCAGTACAATATTCGTACCTAAAAATTTGACCGTTTTAAAATTTGGTGAAAGTGGTCTCAAATTGAAGTTCTCGTCGACATGAACATAAAAACACCTTGAATCTTAAAAAATGGAGCCTCTCTTCTCAAAAAATGGATGGTCAAAGTTTGCTCAACGAAAGGAAGTCAGTACAGTGTTCGTAGCTAAAAATTTGACCATTTTAAAATCTGGTGAAAGTGGTCTCAAATCAAAGATCTCATCAAGATGAACCAAAAAATATCTTGAATCTTGATAAATAGAGCCTCTCTTTTCAAGATATGGATGATCAAACTTTGGTCAAAGCAAGGAAGTCAGTACATTATTCGTAGCTAAAAATTTGACTGTTTTAAAATCTTGTGAAAGTGGTCTAAAATGAAAGATCTCATCGAGATAAACCGAAAGACATGATAAATTTTAAAAAATAGATCCTCTCTTCTCAATATACAGATGGTCAAAGTTTGGTCAAAGTAAGTAGGTCAATATAGTGTTCATAGCTAAAAATTTGACAATTTTGAAATCTGGTGAAAGTGGTCTCAAATCGAAGATCTCATCGAGATGAACCAAAAAATACCTTGAATCTTGAAAAATGAAGCCTCTCTTCTCAAGATACGGAAGCTCAAAGTTTGGTCAAAGCAAGAAAGTCAGTAAAGTGTTCGTAGCTAAAAAATTGACAGTTTCCAAATCTGGTGAAAGTAATCTCAAATCAAATATCTCGTCAAGATGAACCAAAAAATACCTTGAATCTTGAAAAATGGAGTTTGTCTTCTAAAGATACAGATGGTCAAAGTTTGTTCAAAGCAAGGAAGTCAGTATAGTGTCTGTAGCTAAAAATTTGACCGTTTCAAAATTTGGTGAAAGTTGTTTCAAATCAAAGATCTTGTTGAGATGGACCAAAAATATTTTAAATTTTAAAAAATAGAGCCTCTCTTCTCAAGATATGGATGGTCAAAGTTTGGTCAAGGGAAGGAAGTCAGTATAATGTTGATGGTTAAAAATTTGACCATTTTAAAATCTAGTGAAAGTGGTCTCAAATGGAAGATGTCGTCAAGATAAACCAAAAAATATCATGAATTTTGAAAAATGGAGCCTCTCTTCTCAAGATACGGATAGTCAATGTTTGGTTAAAGCAAGGAAGGCAGTACAATGTTCGGAGTTAAAACTTTGACAGTTTTAATATCTAGTGAAACTTGTGTTAAATCAAAGACCTCGTTAAGATGAACCAAAAATATCTTGAATCTTGAAAAATGGAGCCTCTCTTCTCAAGATACGGATGGTCAAAGTTTTATCAAACTAAAGAATTTAGTACAATGTTCATAGCTAAAAATTTGACCATTTTAAATCTGGTGAAAATGGTCTGAAATGAAAGATCTCGTTAAGATGAACCAAAAAATATCATGAAAAATAGAGTCTCTTCTCAATATACGAATGGTCAAAGTTTGGTCAATGCAAGGAAGTCACTACAATGTTCGTAAATAAAAGTTTGACCATTTTAAAATCTGGTGAAAGTTGTCTCAAATGAAAAATCTCGTCAAGATGAACAAAAAAACACCATGAATCTTGAAAATTGGAGCTTGTCTTCTCAAGATACGGATGGTCAAAGTTTTGTCAAAGTAAGGAAGTCAGTACAGTCTTCATAGCTAAAAATTTGATAGTTTCAAAATATGGTGAAAGTGGTCTCAAATCGAAGATCTCCTCGAGATGAACTAAAAAATATCTTGAATCTTGAAAAATGGAGCCACTCTTCTCAAGATATGGATGGTCAAAGTTTGGTCAAAACAACGAAGTAAGTACATTGTTCGTAGCTAAAAATTTGACCATTTTTAAATCTAGTGAAAGTGATCTCGAATGGAAGATCTCATCGAGATGAACCAAAAACCACCATGAATCTTGAAAAATAGAGCTTATCTTCTCAATATACGAACGGTCAAAGTTTGGTCAAAGCAAAAAATTTAGTACAGTATTTGTAGTTAACAATTTAACTTTTTTGAAATCTGGTAAAAGTGATCTCAAATCAAAGATCTTGTCGAGATGAACCAATAAACACTTTGAATTTTGAAAAATGGAGCCTCTCTTCTCAAAATATGGATGGTCAAAGTTTGGTCAAAAAAGTAAATAAGTCAGTACAGTGTTTGTATCTAAAAATTTGACAATTTTCAAATCTGGTGAAAGTGGTCTCAAAAGGAAGTTCTCATCAAAATGAATCAAAAATCACCTTGAATCTTGGAAAATGGAGCCTCTCTTTTCAAGATACAGATGGTCAAAATTTGGTCAAAGTTTGGTCAAAGCAAAGAATTCAGTACAGTGTTCGTAGCTAAAAATTTGACTATTTCAAAATCTGGTGAAAGTGGTCTCAAATTGAAGATCTCATCGAGATGAACCTAAAAACAACTTGAATCTTGAAAAATAGAGCCTCTCTTCTCGAAATAAAGATAGTCAAAGTTTGGTCAAAGCAAGGAAGCTAGTACAATGTTCATAGCTAAAAATTTAACTGTTTTGAAAACTACTGAAAGTTGTCTCAAATGGAAGATCTCATTGAGATGAGCCAAAAAATACTATGAATTTTAAAAAATAGTCTCTCTTCTCAATATACAGACTATCAAAGTTTGGTCAAAGTAAGGAAGTCAGTACAGTGTTCGTAGGTAAAAATTTAACCTTTTTGAAATTTGCTTAAAGTAGTCTCAAATGGAAGATTTCGTCAAGATGAACCAAATAATACCATGAATCTTGAAAAATAGAGCCTCTGTTCTCAAGATACATATGGTCAAAGTTTGGTCAAAGCAAGGAAGTCATTACAGTGTTCGTAGCTAAAAATTTGACAGTTTCTAAATCTAGTGAAAGTAGTCTGAAATCGAAGATCTCATCAAGATGAACCAAAAAACACCTTAAATCTTGAAAAATAGATCTTTTCTTCTCAAGATACGGACGGTCAAAGTTTGGTTAAAGCAAGGAAGTCAATACAGTGTTCGAAGCTAAAAATTTGACCATTTTGAAATATGGTGAAAGTGGTCTCAAATGGAAGATCTCACTGAGATGAACCAAAAAACACCATGAATCTTGAAAAACAGAGACCCTCTCTTTTCAATATACGGTTGGTCATGTTAGGAATAAGGTGTCTCAACCTTGGATAATTCCTATTCTTATTATTTATTTTGTAAATGTATTTTTTGCAAATAATGTAATTAAGTGTGAGTGTACATGTCTAGTTGGCATGTTGATGTGTCACTCCACTTGATGTGTCAGCATCTTGTGCATAATGAGATCATGACTGAAATAGTCATGACGGATTCGTATGACACGTAAGAACTATTTAAGGAATGTGCTATGACAGGTGTAAGAGCATCTTATGACTTGGGCCTATTTGGGCGCCCAAAAAGAAGTGGTTGGTGTGTGTAAGAGAATATGCCAAAAATAGATTGGTATGACAGATTCTCTTACACTTCTCTTGTGACCGTTATTTTTGACGGATTCTATGACAAGCTGTCATAGTCTATTCTAGGGATGGACGCCTATTCTTGGGATTGCATGTAACAACTGTGTACATGTGGCTTTGTGCATGGGTCTTGGTGGTTGTGCCTATTTTTGGGTCCAGAGGAGTCTATATATATGATGTTGCTCTTATGGGAGATATATAACAAAAATTTAAGTCTTGTTGGCTTTGTCTCTCATTTCTTGAAAGAACTTGCATTGCAAGTGTATTGTAATCTTTGTGTTGAAGATAATACATTGTGCAGGTTTTGGAGTGCTGTGGTTTTTTACCGAAAGATTTTCCCCAGGGTATATCATTGTGTCATTCTCTATTTTTATGTATGTATGGTATGTGGTTGCAATATCTTTGTTAAAGTAGTTAACGAATCTAAAATTGTAAGGATTTATAAGAATTTGCACAATACTCTCCTATAGAGATTAGCGTAGGAAGCTGTTTTCGCACCTGAGTTGACTTACAAGTGGTATCAGAGCTTGATCAACTTTTTGATCCTAGTTGTTGGGTAGCATTTTTTGAGCTGATCTCAAGTTTGAGTAGAATTTTTTTTTAGAGCATTCTAAATCTTATTTGCAGATTGAGATGACAAGTTCATCATATGGAAGAATGGAGGTGGAAAAATTTAATGGCACTAATTTTGAGTTGCGGAAACTCAAGATGGAAGACATATTGGAAGATCATGACCTATGGGAAGTGACTTCAAGTGCTACAAGACCAGCAACTATAGCTCAAGCAGATTGGGATATCAAAGACCGTAAAGCTAAGGGTCTCATAAGACTTTGTTTAACCGATGCAGTGCTTCTGAATGTTCTAGATGAGAAAACCACAAATAGTTTGTGGGAAAGACTTGCGGCCATGTATTAGGCCAAATCTCTGGTGAACAAGTTGTTCTTGAGGAAGAAGTTGTACTCTCTGCGAATGGAGGAAGGTGGATCCTTAACGGATCATTTAAATATATTTAATCTGCTGGCTGCACAATTGACATCAGCTGGTGTCAAGTTAGAGGAGGATCATTGCTACACACTTTTGTGTTCTTTATTGGATTCATGGGACCATCTTGTGATGGCTCTCGGAAGCACTTTAGTCACCTTCAAAATGGATGATGTGGTGTCTTCGCTGCTATCAGAGGAGATGCAAAGAAAGGCTTCCATTTTAGAAAAAGAAGCCCTTGCTGTTTGTGGGAGATCCACTGAAAGAGGGAAGAAAAATGACAATAAGTCTGACAATAAGGGTAGATCCAAATCCCATGGGAAGTAAAAGACTTCCAATAAGTCCAAGGCAAAATGTTGGAACTGTGATAAATCTGGGCACTTTCGTAAAGACTGCAAAGAGCTGAAGAAGAAGAAGAAAGGTTTAGATTTATCTTTAGAAAGATCTCAAGAAGATGGCGATGCATTCATCACAGCTTTGGCAGCCCATGCATCTGATGATGTGTGGTTGGTTGACTCAGGTGCATCTTTTCACATGACCTCTCATCGAAACTGGTTCTCAAAATATGAAGAGTTCAATAGTGGAAAGGTGTACTTGGGTGATGATTCTCACCTAAAGATAGTTGGACGCAGAATGGTCACTATCAAATTTTTTGATGGATGAGTAAAGGGAATCAACAGAGTTATGCATATTTTGGGTTTGGCATGAAACCTATTATCTGTAAGTATGCCGAATGATGTAGGTGTGCAAATTGTTTTTTCGAAAGAAGGATGCAAGATGATGAGAGGATCGATAGTGCTTGTAAGGGGTACTAGGAGAGGTACCTTATTTCAGCTAGATGCATGTATTCCTCTATGTAATAGTTCTTCATCCTCACCATCTAAACAAGCAGTGAAGAAGTCTGTGGCTATTGGTTTCGATGGTAGTGCAAACACTTTGGAAGGTAAGCTTCCTGCAGAAAAGACAATGTTGTGGCATATGAGATTTGGCCACATTGGTGAAAAGGGTCTCAGAACCCTGAAAAATAAAAATCTCGTTGAGGGGTTAAATGATTGCAATCTCGAGTTTGACTTCTGCGAACACTGTGTCTATGGTAAACAAAATTGTGTTCAGTTTTACTCTAGTTCTCACAAATCTTTTGATGTTTTGGATCTTATTCATTCTGATGTATTTGGTCCGGTAAAAGTTCCTTCAATCTCCAAGTCTATATTTTTTGAATCTTTCATAGATAATTATAGTAGAAGGACGTGGATTTATTTCCTTAAAATTAAGACACAAGTCTTTAGTCGGTTCAAGGAATTTAAAGCTCTTGTAGAAAATTAGACTAGTAAGAAGATTAAGTGTGTGAGAACTGACAATGGTGGTGAGTTTTTCTCAACAGAGTTTGAACAGTTCTGTAAAGAATGAGGTATCGAGAGGCATAAGATAACTCCTTATACCCCACAGTAAAATGGAGTTGCAGAGAGAATGAACAGGACACTGATGGAGAAGGCTAGGAGTATGCTTAGTGGAGCTGGTTTAGAACAAAGGTTTTGGGCCGAAGCTGTGGCCACTACTTGCTATCTAGTTAATAGATCTCCTACATCAGCCCTTGTTGATGAAAAAAAAAAAGAAAAAGATGTTGTTTAGTTGCCTCCTACCCCTGAGAAGACTGAACAGAGAGACCATGTTGGGTCTAATGATGAGGAGAGCTCTAGCAGCTCTGATAGTTCAGAAGAAGAGGAAGAACAACCTCAAGCTCAGCCCTTGAGGAGATCCATGAGAGAAAGAAAGCAACCAGAAAAATTTGGTTATTCTATGTTAGATTCTAGTTGTGCCTTTGCTTTGATTACTAACACTGATGAGCCTAGATCTATGAAAGAGGCTTTGGGCATGGAAGATGCAGGTTCCTGGATTGAGCTATGGATGATGAGATGGCTTCATTGGAGAAAAACAAAACTTGGGACCTTGTACCTTTGCCTAAAGGGAGAAAATCTATTGGTTGTAAATGGGTGTTCAAGAAGAAATTCTGTGCAGATGACAGTGTTGAAAAGTATAAAGCTAGATTGGTTGCAAAGGGGTATTCACAGGTAGAGGGAATAGATTATGGTGAAATATTCTCTCCTGTTGCAAAGTTGACATCTATTAGATTTCTGTTATCTCTTGCTACATCATATGATTTAGAGATAGAATAGATGGATGTGAAGACAACTTTCCTTTATGGTGATTTGGAGGAAGAGATTTAGATGTCACAGCCTGAACACTACATTGTTAAAGGTAAAGAATCCTTAGTTTGCAGATTAAAGAAATCTCTATATGGTTTGAAGCAATCTCCTAGGATGTGGTACCTTAAGTTTGATGCTTTTGTGTTGTCAATTAGATTTGTAAAATCAAAATTAGATCATTGTGTTTATTTTAGAGTTGAAAATGATCACCTTCTTATTGTTGCATTATATGTTGATGATATGTTGCTGTTTGGGAAGGGTAAGGGTATGATTTCAGATTTTAAATGTCAGTTGTCAGCATAGTTTGAGATGAAAGATCTTGGGGCAGCTAGGTACATCTTGGGTATGGAAATCAGTAGAGATAGGTCTAACAAAAAACTTGGGTTGAGTCAGAGTAAGTATGTGAAGTCTGTGTTGCACAGTTTCAGCATGGCAGATTGTAGACCACTATGTGTTCCTATTTCTGTGGGAACAAATTTATCTGTAGATGATTGTCCAAAATCTCCTAGTGAGGTGGAGGACATGAGTAGAGTACATTATGCTAGTGTAGTTGGCAGTCTTATGTATGCTATGGTCTGTACTAGACTAGACATTGCCCAAGTAGTGGGAGTCCTGAGTCAGTTTATGGCTAATCCTGGACGGGTACATTGGGATGCAGTTAAGCGAGTATTTAGATATTTGAGGGGTACATCCGATTACTCCATATGTTATCATGGTAACTCTTCTGGATCTCCACATTTAGTTTGTATTCATGGGTTTGTGGATTGAGATTGGGCAGGTGATATTCATAGCAGGAGATCCACCAGTGTTTATGTGTTCACTATGTTTGGTGGTGCCATTAGTTGGATGAATAAGCGACAACCTGTGGTTGCTTTGTCCACTATAGAAGCTGAGTACATGGCTAATACTCATGCTTGTAAAGAAGCCATTTGGCTTAGAAGATTATGTTCTGATGTTGGTGTTGATGCAGAATAGATTACTATTTGGTGTGACAGTCAGAGCACTATTTGCCTTGCAAAGAATCCAACTTTTCATGCCAGAACGAAGCACATTGATGTGCAGTTTCGCTTTGTGAGAGATATGGTGGAAGATGGAAAGGTAAATTTGGAGAAGGTAGATACTATGAAGAATGTTGCAGATGCATTAATGAAACCAGTGGGCACTGAGAAGTTCAAATGGTGTTCGGAGTCTATGGGCCTTTTGGCCTATAGCAGTTAAAGTTCCTGTTGCTCTTACAAGGTGTTCGACAAGTGGAAGAATGTTAGGAATAAGGTGTCTCAACCTTGGATAATTCCTATTCTTATTATTTGTTTTGTAAATGTATTTTTTGCAAATAATGTAATTAAGTGTGAGTGTACATGTCTAGTTGGCATGTTGATGTGTCACTCCACTTGATGTGTCAGCATCTTGTGCGTAATGAGATCATGACTGAAATGGTCATGATGAATTCTTATGACGCATAAGAACTATTTAAAGAATGTGCTATGACAAGTGTAAGAGCATCTTATGACTTGGGCCTATTTGGGCACCCAAGAAGAAGTGGTTGGTGTGTGTAAGAGAATATGCCAAAAATAGGTTGGTATGACAGATTCTCTTACACTTCTCTTGTGACCGTTATTTTTGCGGATTCTATGACAAGCTGTCATAGTCTATTCTAGGGATGGATGCCTATTCTTGGGATTGCATGTAACAACTGTGTACATGTGGCTTTGTGCATGGGTCTTGGTGGTTGTGCCTATTTTTGGGTCCAGAGGAGTCTATATATATGATGCTGCTCCTATGGGAGATATATAACAAAAATTTAAGTCTTGTTGGCTTTGTCTCACATTTCCTGAAAGAACTTGCATTGCAAGTGTATTGTAATCTTTGTGTTGAAGATAATACATTGTACAGGTTTTGGAGTGTTGGGGTTTTTTACCGAAAGGTTTTCTCCAAGGTATATCATTGTGTCATTCTCTATTTTTTTATATGTATGGTATGTGGTTGCAATATCTTTGTTAAAGTAGTTAACAAATCTGAAATTGTAAAGATTTATAAGAATTTGCACAATACTCTCCTATAGAGATTAGCGTAGGAAGCTATTTCCACACCTGAGTTTCCTTACAGGTCAAAGTTTGGTCAAATCAAGGAAGTCAGTACGGTGTTTGTAGCTTAAAATTTGACCATTTTAAAATTTTGTGAAAGTGGTCTCAAATGAAAGATCTCATCAAGATGAACCAAAAAACACCATGAATCTTGAAAAATAGAGTCTTTCTTCTCAAGATACGGATGATCAAAGTTTGGTAAAAGCAAGGAAGTCGGTACAATGTTCGTAGCTTAAAATTTGATAGATTTAAAATCTGGTGAAAGTGGTCTCAAATCGAAGATCTCGTCAAGATGAACCAAAAAATACTTTGAATCTTAAAAAATGGAGCCTCTCTTCTCAAGATACGGATGATCAAAGTTTGGTCAAAGCAAGGAAGTCAGTATAGTGTTCGCAGCAAAAACTTTGACCATTTTAAAATCTTGTGAAAGTGGTCTCAAATGAAAATCTTGTTGAGATGAACCAAAAAACATCATGAATCTTGAAAAATAGGGCCTCTTTTCTCAATATACGGACGGTCAAAGTTTGGTCAAAGTATGGAAATGAGTACAATGTTTGTAGCTAAAAATTTTACCATTTTGAAATCTAGTGAAAGTGGTCTCAAATGGAAGATCTCATCAAGATGAACTAATAAACACCATGAATCTTGAAAAATGGAGCCTCTCTTCTCAAGATACAGATGGTCAATATTTGGTCAAAGCAAAGAAGTTAGTATAGTGTTTGTAGCAAAAAATTTGATAGTTTCAAAATCTGGTGAAAGTGGTCTCAAATTGAAGATCTCATCGAGATGAACCAAAATATACCTTGACTCTTGACAAAAGGAGCCTCTCTTCTCAAGATACGGACGGTCAAAGTTTAGTCAAAGTAAGGAAGTCAGTACAGTGTTTGTAGATAAAAATTTGACCATTTTAAAATTTGGTGAAAGTGTTCTCAAATGGAGGATCTCATCAAGATGAACCAAAAAACACCATGAATCTTGAAAAATAGTCTCTTCTCAATATACAGATGGTCAAGGTTTGGTCAAAGCAAGTAAGTTAGTACAGTGTTCATAGCTAAAAATTTGACCATTTTGAAATCTAGTGAAAGTGGTCTCAAATCAAAGATCTCATCGAGATGAACCAAAAAATATCTTAAATCTTGAAAAATGGAGCCTCTCTTCTCAATATACAGACGGTCAAAGTTTGGTCAAAGCAAGAAAGTCAGTACAATGTTCGTAGCTAAAAATTTGACAGTTTCTGAATCTGGTGAAAGTTGTCTCAAATTGAAGATCTCGTCAAGATGAAGCAAAAAACACCTTGGATCTTGAAAAATGGAGCCTCTCTTCTCAAGATACGGATGGTCAATGTTTTGTCAAAGCAACACTACAAGATTTGGGGTCAAATTTTAACACCAATTTGTGACACCACTACAATTTGTGTTTATTTTGTGGTTTTTTTTTGCAAGTTCCCTCGACAGTGTCGTAATAGCGATGATGACATCGTAATTGCAATACCCCTTTCGTTATAAACTAAAAAAAAGAAAAAGAAAGTGTCATTTATAATTTGTAAATTTGAAGAGCTACCACGAAGACGACACTGCACTTTTGCATGGTGCGAAGAGGGCATTTGAGTTTGGCATGCACTAAGAGGTCGGCACTACGTGGGAAGAGCACATTGGCACTTGAGGTAGGCATTGAAGCTTTGTCTTCTCATTAACTCAATTTTATTTTGATGTCATTTGTTGATTTAATGACACAATATGAATGTTAATAGTGGCCTTGCTCATATCTTAGCATTTGGAATGCTTGATGACCCGTGAGCTTTGAGAGGTAGGGCATCGTTACTATTACCTTCAGGGCATTGTGTGAAATGTTTGATATTTCTTTATTTTTTTTGTTGTCTATATTCACTATGTGGTACTCCCTGTTTATGATCATTTCATGAGGAAATATCTTAATGGTTCATGGGCTACAAACTAGGGCATCATACATTGTTTATGAGCTCACTATTGAATACTGACATTGTTTACATCTTTTCATTTGGAATGTTTGATGACTTGTGAGGTTTGGGAGCTAGGGAATCATTGCTATTACCTTCAAAGAATTGTGTGAAGTGTTTGATCTCTCTTTATTTGTTTTTCTATTGATATTCACTATGTGGTACTCTCCGTTTATGATCATTTCACAAGGAAATGTCTTGATGGCTCATGGGCTGCAAGCTAGGGCATCATACATTGTTCATGAGCTCACTGTTTAATATTGACATTGTTTACATCTTTTTATTTGGAATGCTTGATGACTTGCAAGCTTTGAGAGCTAGGGCATCATTTCTATTACCTTCAAGGCATTGTGTGAAGTGTTTGATCTCTCTTTATTTGTTTTGCTATTGATATTCACTGTGGTACTCCCCACTTATGATTATTTCATGAGGAAATATCTTGATGGCTCATGGGCTACAAGCTAGGGCATCATACATTGTTCATGAGTTCACTTTTTAACACTGACATTGTTCATGAGATCACTGTTTAATATCTGGCCAGGCCATGTAAATGGTACTAGGCCAACCCAATCAGCACAACAAAATGTGTCATGTTTATCTTTGTCAAATACACTCATTCACCATTTTTTTCTTATTCTTCACACAAATATTGCATCAAAAGTAATCGTAAACAATGATTCAAAGAAAAAAGAAACAACTACAATAGATCAGACCCCAAAAGAATACAGTTAAGGAGAAATAGTGCTCTAATCAGAGACAAAATGAACTCTTAATGTATGCAAGCATGGAACCAAAGAGGGGAAAGTAAGGCACCAACCAGACTTGAGAAAATATAGCAGCCAAAATCATAGAGGATGTTGATAGAACAAGGAGGTTAGCCCACACAAATTTTGTACCTTGCCCACACAAGATCAGCTGTAAACATCTTAGCCTTCTTCTCCCCTGAATTCACAATAAGAATAGTTAAAATTGAATACTCTTAGTTTTTATTCAAATCTATTCAAAACTCCTATGAATTCACTATGCATCGGGTATGACATATGAAGGAATGAATTTGAAATAGGAAAGAAAAATCTTTCTGTTTAAAATCTATCATAATTAAGCCTCAAACAAAAAAAGTGCAAACATATAAACTTACAAGCTATATAAACCACCCTGATCTGCTAAAAATGTCTTAGCCTTCTTCTCCCCTGAAATCACAATAGGAACAAATAAAATTCAATACTCTTAGTTTTTATTCAAATCTATTCAAAACTCCTATCAGCTCATTGTCCAATAGTTAAACTAACCTATGAATTCAAAGGAGGAATTATGAAATATAGTTGTAGGTAGTTAGCTCTTCTATAATGATGGAGGAGTCAAAGGTAATGATCAATGAGGTTGCTGCTATTAGATTATACATTAATACACTTACTATTTTGAATTTGAACTCAAACATCATGCAATGTTATTGCTATCATTGCATGCTTGCTGCTATTGTGCACCATATATTGTTTTATACACTATTTATTTCATTGAGACCATGAGTTTGACATTTGTAATGTATTTTTTGTTATTGGATCAATGCTACCATTTTGTTGAGTCTATGTATGGCTTGACTATGCACATGCATAATTGTAGATGAGGATCAGTAATAGGGTTTCAGGCATTGCTTAGGTCCTTTGGATCTAACCCCATCTTTTCCTTCCTTACAGGTTTTGGATCATGCAAGAGCATACTAGATTCAACCTAGGTCAACACTTCATTACTTCAGGCAATGTCTGGTACCTTCATTATTTATGTTCATCCACTTATGTATGTTTGCATTCATTCATATTCTTTTGAAAGTTGGCTATTAGCAACCATATATGATGAATCTTGATGTTTTTGGGTCATTGGATGAAAATATTTAAAAGTTTCTTAAAAGTTTATATTTTTTTATTTTAATTTTTAAAATCATAAAATGAATAAAATTTAAAAATAATAAATTAAGATAATCTTTGTCTTCACTTTAAAAAAAATATAAAGCTCATAAAACATGGTAAAAACATAAAGCTCATAAAGCATGGTAAAAGAGGGCCTTAACTGTGGCAAAATGAGAAAGTTTCCACCTTGCACTGCTCTTCATATGGCATCTGCTAAGGAACTATGTTATAAAATTTCAAGGCATGAAATTTTATATTTTTTGACATCATACTTTTTTCTCCTTAGCATTGAGTTTACAATGTAGGGGGTCAAAGAAAATATATGTACAGTTATAAAATTTTATGCCTTGAAATTTGGAATGAAATTTTATAACATAGTTCTTTAGCATTTGATCTTTATATGACAGCCATGACTTGAGGTAGGCATTCGAGCTTTGTCTTCTCATTAACTCACTTTTATTTTGATGGAATTTGTTGATTTAATGAAAAAATATGAATGTTAATACTGGCATTGTTTACATCTTTGCATTTGGAATGCTCGATGACCTGCGAGATTTGAGAGCTAGGGCATTGTTGCTATTACCTTCAAAGAATTGCATGAGGTGTTTGATCTCTCTTTATTTGTTTTCTTATTGATATTCACTATGTGGTACTCCCTGTTTATGATCATTTCATGAGGAAATGTCTTGATGGCTCGCGAACTGCAAGCTAGGGCATCATGCATTGTTTATGAGCTCATTGTTTGAGCACCTCATATCCCTATTTGATTGTCTCATGCTCTATTTGTTATATTGATTCTATTAGATCAAATAGGGACATCAGTAATAAAATAATATACTTACTATTTTGAATTTGAGCTCTGACATCATGTAATGTTATTACTGTCAAAGCAGTAAGTCTATTAATATATGATCTAATAGCAGCAACCTCATTGATCATTACCTTTGACTCCTCCATCATTATAGAAGAGATAACTACCTACAACTATATTTCATAATTCCTCTTTTGAAGTCATAGGTTAGTTTAAAATGGAGAGGGGTCTCGAAATATCGTACATAAAAATATTACACAATGACATTTAGATTAAGTACAATATGAATTCACATGCCTTTAATTATGATACACTTTTGAAATTACCACTCATTGGTCATTTGACAATTCAAGATATAAGTATACTTGTTCTGACCACACCATACCTCAGCATCATAATGCTTATCATTTTCAAGCTTGAGTAAGGCTTCATACCACACACTGTCTACAGATTTGTATGCAACATTGATTTAGGTTGGAGGTAAACTACATGTGTCATGTAAACAACATAGTTGAATGTAATCTCTTTTGTGCATTTTTAAGAGTTTTCCCACCAATACAAGCGTAAATAATGCATTGAATGTAATCTACGAACATTGCATGGTATGAAGTCTCACTGAAGCTTGAAATATCACTCCTCATGTTATTGTTGTAGGTGGTTATCTTTTCTATAATGATGGAGGAGTCAAAGGTAATGATCAATGAGGTTTATGCTATTAGATCATACATATATTAATACACTTACTATTTTGAATTTGAGCTCAGGCATCATATATTGTTTTATACATTATTTATTTCATTGAGACCGTGAGCTTGGCATTTGTAATGTATTTCCTGTTACTAGATTAATATTGCCATGTTGTTGAGGTTGTATATGTACTTTTACTCATCTTGTATAAACAACATATATACCATGTTGACTCACAACCCATGAGGTGTTTCTTGATAACACATTTGACATCATACTTTTTGCTCCATTTTGGTCTTGATTTACTCATTGCATGCATATGTTTCCTGAGTGCAAATGTTCTATAGCATAATTCATTTTAAAAGTGTATGGCTTGAATATGCACATGCATAATTGTAGATGAAATCAGTAAGAGGGTGTCAGACATTACTTAGATCCTTTGGATCTAACCCCATCTTTTCCTTCCTTGCAAGTTTTGGATCATACAAGAGCATATTGGATTGAACCCTGGGTCAACACTTCATTACTTTAGGAAATGCTTGGTACCTTCATTATTTATATTCATCCACTTATGTATGTTTGCATTCATTCATATTCTTCTAAAAGTTAGCTATTAGTGACCATATAAGACCATTCTTGATGTTTTTGGGTCATTCGATGAAAAGATGTACATAGGGACATCAATAATAAAATAGGGATATCTTAATCTTTATGAGCTCAAATTCAAAATAGTAAGTGTATTATTTTATTATAGATGTCCCTATTTGATCTAATAGCATCAATATAACAAATAGAGCACTGACCAATCAAATAGGGACATGAGGTGCTCAAACAATGAGCTCATAAAATAATATATTTAGTCTTAATAAAATCTTATAAAATAACATATATTGTGTGAAGTGTTTGATCTCTTTTTATTTGTTTTGGTGTTGATATTCACTATGTGGTACTCCCCGTTTATGATCATTTCATTAGGAAATATTTTGATAGCTCATGGGCTGCAAGCTAGGGATTCATACATTGTTCATGAGCTCATTATTTAATACTGACATTGTTTACATATTTTCATTTAGAATGCTTGATGCCCATGAGCTTAGAGAGCTAGGGCATCATTTCTATTACCTTCAAGGCATTGTGTGAAGTATTTGATCTCTCATTACTTTTTTTCTTGTTGATATTCACTATGTGGTACTCCCCGTTTATGATCATTTCATGAGGAAATGTCTTGATAGCTTGCGAGCTGCAAGCTAGGGCATCATGCATTGTTTATGAGATCACTGTTTAAGCACCTCATGTCCCTATTTGATTGGTTGGTAATCAAACAGTGAGTTCATAAAAAATGCATGATGCTTGAGCTCAAATTCAAAACAGTAAGTGTATTATTTTATTAAGACTAAATATATTGTTTTATTAAGCTTTTATTAAGATAAAGTATTTTGGGTTAGTTTTATGTTCTTTTATAAGATTTTATTAAGACTAAATCTATGATGTAAACTCATAATCATACTTGATATATATATATATATATATATATATATATATATATATATATATATATATATATATATATATATATATATATATATATATATATATATATATATATATATATATATATATATATATATATATATATATATATATCAAAGGAGTTATGAAATATAGTTGTAGGTAGTTATCTCTTCTATAATGATGGAGGAGTGAAAGGTAATGATCAATGAGGTTTTTTATATTAGATCATACATTAATACACTTACTATTTTGAATTTGATCTCGGGCATCATGCAATTATATTGTTGTCATTGCATGATCACTGCTGTTGTGCACCATATATTGTTTTATACACTATTTATTTCATTAAGACTGTGATCTTGGTTTTTCTTTCAAAAGTGTATGACTTGACTATGCATATGCATAATTGTAGATGAGGATCAGTAATAGGATGTCATTCATTGCTTAGATATTTTTTATCTAACCCCCATCTCTCTTTTCTTTGCAAGTTCTGGATCACACAAGGGCACACTAGATTCATACCCGGGTCATAAATTCATCACTTCACACAATGTCTGGAACCCTTATTATTTATGTGCATCCTCTTATGTATGCCTGTAATCTTGCATTTTCTTCTAAAATTTATTTTCTATTTGGGTTTTAAAACAAACAAAGGCTAAAATGAACAATCAAATACATCTCCTTTTGGTGCTTAAAAAGAAGGAAACAAAGTCTTGAATGCTAAAGGGAGTAAACACTTTTCTTGTTTTTGCAAAGCAATTTCCACTTTCAAGCATTGCCATCTACTATTCAAAAAGAACCTTACATGTTAATAAAATGAGTGTTTGATGTTCTATGATAGTGAACATTTAGTCTAAACTAGGTTCAATTTGGAAATGAATACTTCTTGGCATGTTTGAAGGAGTGTTTTTCAACACTTAGAGCTTTTAAATTCTTTGCAAAACCTTGTTAAAGTAAGTGACATGGAAGCAATCCACTTGTATTCATATCCTCACCCCTTGCCTTCACAAATCTTGGGTGAAGAGAAAGATCAAGTCTGATTGACAACACTTCTAGTGAGGCCTGTCTAGAGAGAAGCACTTCCTCTTTAGAGAATGACCTCAAATCGATAATTCTGGGATCGGTATATAAATAAGGTGTTGAGAAAAATCTCGCCTTATCCCCTCAAGCTCAGATGAGGCATGTTGATGGTAGCCTGAGGTAGGTGAATATCCCTATAATTTTGAAATTGTCAACTAGGCTCTTAAGTGAGTCACACACGTACAAACTAATTGGGGGCACACCACGGATCTTACAAAAAGCCATTAATCAAAGGCCCACCCGATCTACTCCTAAAGGTATCACAATCTTTGTGCAAAGACCAAACCAAGCATTTCCTAGGTCACCTGAAGATTACTCACCATCTGTATTCCTCTTTTGGGATAACAGGTTGTGGGAAAAGGTTGTGATACTAGCTTGTCTTGTAGGTAGAAATTGCTTGTGCGTGTTCTCGAAGTTATCAGACCCAACGAAAACATTTATTCCAACATACACAAATTGAGGTTAAAAAGTTCTTTTCCAAAAGGGATCATCTGCATGTTCTCCCACAAGATTGGTGTGTCTCTTGTGGGACTATTTGTCTAACTATCCTAAATATATTATTTTATGAGCTCACTGTTTGAGCACCTCATGTCCCTATTTGATTGGTCAGTGTTCTATTTTTTATATTGATGCTATTAGATCAAATAGGGACATCATTAATAAAATAATACACTTACTATTTTGAATTTGAGCTCGTAAAGATTAAGATATCCCACTGTTTTGAATTTCTATGTGCTTTGAGCCAATGAAATTTTTATCATCATGATGAAGTAATAATGCATTAAATATCTTACTGATATCCATATTTGATTGGACGGTGCTCTATTTGTTATATTGTTGCTATCAAAATAGAATGGTAGTGGTGATTCAATGCATCTATAGCCTCAACAACATGGTAGCATTGATCCAATAATAGAAAACACATTACAAATGCCAAGCTCACGGTCTCAATGAAATAAATTATAAAATAATATATAGTACACAACAGCAAAAAGCATGCAATGAAAGCAATAATAGTGCATGATGCCTAAGCTCAAATTGAAAATAGTAAGTGTATTAATGTATGATCTAATAGCAACAACCTCATTAATCATTACCATTCACTCCTCCATCATTATAGAAGAGATAACTACCTACAACTAGGGCATCATGCATTGTTTATGAGCTCACTGTTTGAGCACCTCATATCCCTATTTGATTGGTCTGTGCTCAAACAGTGAGCTCATAAATACTGCATGATGCCCTAGCTTGCAGCCCATAAGCCATCAAGATATTTCCTCATGAAATCATCATAAACAGGGAGTACCACATAGTGAATATCAAAAAGAAAACAAATAAAGAGAGATCAAACACTTCACACAATATATGTTGTGTAATACCTCAAAAATGGGCTATAGGTTCATTGACCTTCTACATCGACACATCAAACAAAATCGACATCAAAGTCCTAACCTAAGGCATATCTGCACATCAGTTCATCGAAACCATAATTATCTTCAACTAAATGATTATTTGGTGATAAATCTTATTTATCATAAATTTGATTAATTAAATATTATGAATATTTAATTAATGAAGTTTAATATTACCACTTAATTATTTAATTAAATTAATTCTATTTATTCCTACTTATATTATTTAATTTTGACAATAAATCAAAATCTCCTATGAATAATTGATTAAATATTTATTTAATTGATTAAATCTAAGTTGTCAATATTTAATAATACAGTTTTTGAATAAAAGTTTGATTAAATAATTGATCAACCTATAAATCAATTATCTTAAATTTAAAAATCAATTAAGTTGAAGATAAATCACTTTATTTTTAAAATTAATTTATAATTATCTATGCACATTCAAAGAACAGTTAAACTTTAAATCATAAAATCAATTCAAGTTGTTATCTTTTTGAAACTCAACATCTATTTTAAGTTTAAAGTTGATCTAAACTTCTGATTTAAGTCAAAAAGCTATTTTTGCATGATTTTGAATAATTTTATGAGTTAATTAATTCTAATTTCTTGTTAACTCAAAAATCAACCTGAGTTTATCAAGAGTGATTTATGGCTTTTCTCAATACACTCTCAACCCCTAGATTTCTATAAAACCAAGGCTCAACTCTTCATTTTGATATCTCTCAAATTCACACAAATACTCTAGCAAAATTAAATCTGAAGAACCAAGCACTTGTGATAGGCGATTTGTGAGATCATTCATAGTTTTTCAATCAATCAAATCTGTAAATCAAATATCTTTCTTTCAGTGATCAAGACAACAACCACATCTAATTACTGATTCATCACAAGTCCTCGTCACTTGTGGCACATCACTTGGGGCATATCAGATTCATCAAGATCCATATAAATCTGGTATTCTCTGTATCTTGCGAACTGTATTAGCTCTTCATAACCATCGGTTCAGTTGTGTTATTTCCTTGGTTCTTCATAACAGAAGCATTCAAACGTGATACCATTATGATTCTTTTGGATAATCAGGTCTAGAATTAGGTCACTCACTTCTTCCTAATCATAAAGTTCAAAATTAGGCATTTTGATACTTCTTCGTAATCACCAGTTCATTGTTGATATAGCTAACATCATCATGATTCTTGGTCAACCACGACCTGAATCAACTTTTCCAATCTTTCAATTGGTTTCTATCTCAAAATTGGTTTATCTCTCAAATCAGTTTCAACATAAAAAATAGACTAATCTTTGAACCACTGCACTTCGCATGGTAATTCAAAGAGGGGCAAAATGTAATACCCCAAAAATGGGCTATAGGTTCATTGACCTTCTACATTGACACATCAAATGAAATCAACATCAAAGTCATAACCTGAGGCACATCTACACATCAGTTCATCAAAACCCTAATTGATTATCTTTATTCTGCATTGGGGAATATTCCTTGAATATTCCTAATTATCTTCAATTAAATGATTATTTGGTGATAAATGTTATTTATCCTAAATTTGATTAAATGAATATTTTGAATATTTAATTAATTAAGTTTAATATTGCCACTTAATTATTTAATTAAATTTAATTCTATTTATTCCTAATTATATTATTTAATTTTGACAATAAATCAAAATCTCCTATGAATAATTGATTAAATATTTATTTAATTGATTAAATCTAAGTTGTTAATATTTAATAATATAGTTTTTGAATAAAAGTTTGATTAAATGATTGATCAACCTATAAATCAATTATCTTAAATTTAAAAATTAGTTAAGTTGAAGATAAATCACTTTATTTTTATAATTAATTTATAATTATCTATGCACATTCAAAGAACACTTAAAATTGAAATCAAAAACTCAATTCAAGTTGTTATCTTTTTGAAACTCAACATCTATTTTGAGTTTAAAGCTGATCTAAACTTCTGATTTAAGTCAAAAAGATGTTTTTGCATGATTTTGCATGATTTTATGAGTTAATTAATTTTGATTTCTTGTTAACTCAAAAATCAACCTGAGTTTATCGAGAGTGATTTATGGCTTTTCTCAATACACTCTCAAGCCCTAGATTTCTATAAAACCAAGGCTCAGCTCTTCATTTTGACATCTCTCGAATTTGCACAAATACTCTGGTGAAATTGCATATGAAGAACCAAGCACTTGCGATAGGCAATTTGTGAGTTCATTCATAGTTTTTCATAGCGTAGCACTCATTTTCATTCATAGCATATCATTGTTAGATTAATTTTCATATCATTTCAATTCATTCTAGATTAGTTTCATATCAAGTTTTTCATCTAATTGCATAGAAAACACAAAAATATAGATTAATTTGCATATAGTTCTCATTCATCTTTTAGCATTAAAACCTTCATTTAGGTGTTGCATTGTCACTGCTCTCAATTTCAATCTAAGAACATCATACTCACACCTACTAGAAGGCAGTAAATCACCTGATTAGCTTAGTTTCATTTATTTGTAGATTTTGATTTCGCTAACCATTAATGTTTTACTGAAGTGTTATGTCCACATCTAGGTACAATTTTTACACACACATTTTTGCCGCCCACTGTGGGGACCTAAAATGGGTTTCCATTTCATTTCTAACAATTTCTTCCAATTTTCTATCATTTTCTACCAAAACTATGATTTTAAGATTCGGTCCGTACATTTTTCGTATGAGTTTTGCCAAAGTGTCATGCTAGGACCCTTTGATTATCGTACAATAGTTGAGTTTTTTGAGACTCATGCCAGATTATACACATTGTCATTTTGGACCTACTTTGTTGTGTGTGCATAGACCCATTATCGTATGAGGATTTCCAAAGTCGTGTGGGAGGTAACCCAGTGTTGTACGAGTTTTGGCATCAGAATTTCAATTGTAATTTTAAATTTTCAAGTAGTTTTCCAGATTTGATTTTTTTGGATTTAGACTAACAACTAACCTAACAATTGAGATTTTCTATTTTTTATTGATATTTGCTGATTTGCTGATTGGAAAATGCAACAAAAAATTCTAAAATAGGTAAAAATATACTAAGCGCATTGCAAGGAATTCATATATTCTATTTAATCTTATAACACTTCAATTTTGGATATAAAATGAACTCTCACGTGTCAAGCTTGTGTGCCTTTCCTGTTTCATAATTTACACTTTAGTTTTGGGCTATAAAACAAACATAGATTTGCTTTCTGCATATTTGTTACACATAGTAAATAGGCCCAATGAACACTATTTATGGATGATCTTGAGAGAGTGGGCTTCATTCACTTGTTTACATGTGAAGCTCTTCTTGACAAAGGATCCCCTTGTAGGTAGGGAGGTTATTGAGATTATTTCATAGTTTTATTAGGTTTGGTCCTTAGCTTTTGATCGATACATTCTCTCTTCGGAGAGATCAATAGACATAGTTGTTAACATCACAAATCTTGTTGAGATAATTTTAGTCTTAGCATGTCAGATTGATCTATTTTTTTTATTTTGGTGAAGTGAAGAGGCTAGGGGATTATGCTCTACTTCTTTTTTGGATAGTATCAGAAACCTAGATCCTTGAATCTGATCTGGTCCCACTGTGGTCCTTTTTGTGAGTCACCTTTAGAGATGGTTAACCATAGTGGATATTCCCTTTATTGGGTCAACCACGTGGATGGAAAATCAAATGGTAATAGCCATTTTCACTGTGGTAGAAATAGCCACTATATAAATGTCCTTGTGGAGGAAATCTTCACAGGTGTGGTCTTTTGTTGGGCTGTCAGATCTCCCTAGCAGCTCCTGATTGATTAAATTCTTGGACTATGTCAAAACCTTGGTGTGCCTAGATTAGAGTTCACCCTCTTGAGATCACAAGAGTTACAGAGTCAGACCCTTACTAAAAACCCTAGCGAGGCCAAATTTTTCATTTTCTAGGACTATGTGCGTTATTGAAAAACTTTTGAGAACATACACAAGTAGCATTCCTAGGGATTAGCATAATAAGTCACTATTGCTTGTTCATGCACAAGGTTTCTTTTGCCCTTGTTCATTGTTTTTAGATGATTTCTTGCTTCCCTTGCTTGCTATTCTATGTGCTTGATATCTACTTGGTTTCTTGAGATGAACTATTACATAGATCTTCAAACCTGGACATAAAACTTTGCCAACAATCTGAAACTGAAAATCTAAAAAGTTCTAAAATGTAAAGCAAAAATTCCTTTATAGAGTCAAAAGTCATCCACAATCTCAAAAATTCATATGAGTTTTTGTCAAAAGTCATATCAGAACCCCTAGATTGTCATACGGGAGCTTGTATATTGCCATATGAGTTTTGTCAGGAATAGTCAAGAAAATCAAACCCTGGTGTCAATTGTCATGAGTTTTGTCAACTGTCATGCCAGAGCCTACCTAGACTCGTACAAGCCTAGAGAAACTTGTATCAAAATTTTCAAAAGTTATCAGAAACTTTCCAAATTTGTCAGGAATCCAATTTTTATAGCCTATTTCTAGATTTTGTCAGAAAATTCACTATGTCAGGGACATAGCAGAAACCAAAAGAAATCCAATCCATTTTCCTAAAAGTGGTCTCTTGAGTTTGATCCAGCCTTTTGTTTAATCAATTTGAATCTTTTTCATCTTGTGTCAAAACCTTGTCAAATCTTCATCTTCAATTCAATCTTCATCAAAATGGCTAAGTGTTGTGAGCTCGTGTCCACCATCTTTTGGGCATCTACCCATACAACTAGGGCAAAATATCCTTCATTTATGTCCAATATCTTTTCCATCAATCCAATCTTGACAAGGTTGTGTCATTTGATCTGCTTGAATCAAGTCATTCTTCAGTTGTCTTCATCTTGCTCTCTTGCTTCACCCAAGGTTAATGGTGGAAACTAGAGATTCGTCACAAAGAAGAGAAAGAGAACAACCCAAACCCTCTTCAGCAACATCTTCTATGATTTTATAGACCTTTCATTAGTTTTACAACACAACTAAATTTGGGGAAGATTCTCTTGGCAATCTATTCTTGAAAGGTGGTTACATCACCCCTCTGACATCAATCTATGCAGGTAACCAAATAATCCCTCCTATATCAATTCATGGAAGTTATCATACAACTCCACATCACTCCATCCCCAGTAGCTCTCATAACAACACCATGTCTCAAGGAGGACGAAACCAAGGATCCCAAGGACATCAATCTCAACATGGTGCAGATCAAGAACCCACACCTTCTAAAGTTGACCAATATCAAAATAATGATAAATTCAAGAGAATGATGATGCATTTATTGAAAGAAGACAAAGAGGCATACTTTCTAGAGTTAGCTCAACAAGGAGCTAAACTTCCTCCACACTTTAATGTTGAAGATATCATTACTCAAGATGAAGAAAATCCTATCATGGCTATGATGAAATAGATGCATGTTATGCAAGTCAAACTTAACAAAATTGAAAAAGAGAAGGAACCTAAAGAGTTCTCCATGGAGTCTCTATGTCCTTTTCCATTTGATAAAGACTTGTACATGCAACCATTCACAAAAAGATTGGAAATGCCTAAATATGACAAGTACGATGGAAAATCTAATCCTCAAGATCATGTCAAAGAATTATGTATGCAATCTATGGAGTTCATGCATGAGCCAACCTACTTAATACATCTTTTCCCACAATCTCTGGGAGGAGCAACCATTCATTAGTTCTCAAAAATGCCTCCAACCATCAAAAAATTGGAGGAGTTAATCAAATTGTTCTATCAACAGTACTCCTACAATATCAAACATCTGGTCACTATGATCGACATTTGTAATCTGAAACAATATCTAGGAGAACCATTCCTGACTTTCCTTAAATGATGGAGGAAGAAGTTTTCTCTATATGCCAGACCCATTCCAGAAATGGAAAAACTAGAAATCTTCATCAACAATCTTATTCCAAAAATCAACTACCATTTACAAATGCAAAATCATACATCCTTTGATAAAATGGTAGACAATGCAATCAAAATTGAAAAAGTCCTTCAAAAAGAGAAATATGAATCTGGATCTACTTCCAAAGACAAGAATAAAAATTGGAACAACAATAAAGACATCGTCATGGATGGCATTGTTGATAATGTTTGTCCCCCATCTAAGGCACCTACTTTTAATCTCACTATTGGTACCCAAGCCATCAAAGCCTCTGAGGTAAAAGTGACATAATCTAACAAGAAACCATCTGACTATAAACCTTGGGCTACAGATCCTAAATGCAAGTTTACTCCTCTTGGAGAATCTTTGGAATCTGTGATGAAAACTCTATTGGCCAACAAAATCATCACATTTCCTGAGATTCGACCATTTGATCCTGAATCTAAATTGAAATGGTGGAGGGAGACCAATTTCTATAATTTCCATCATAATAAGGGTCATAAAACCAATAACTGCATATGCTTGAAACATCTCATTCAAGAAAAAATTGATAATGGAGAAATTTTAATTGACAATCATAAAAGCAATAATGATCATACAACATTCATAGAACCATTTCTAAAACATGGTCAAGGAGATTCCTCTTCTCAGCCTAACATGGGTGCTAAAGTCAATTATGCCTACTCTAGAAACAATGTTGTCATAAACATGGTGGAACCTTTCTTATCTGAACATTGCAATGTCATCACCATTGTGCAAAGAGATAGAGATAATCAATCAACAAATGCAGTTACTCGATCACAAGCTCAGGGGCATCTACAAGGACAAAATTCAGATTCATCAAATGTCCCTAAGATGCCTTTTAATCTTTCATTTCCTTCTAAATAGAGGGCTACCTCAAAATCAAATCCTAAAGATACAAGGCCTACATCATATAGTATAGTCCAAAAACTCCAACATACCAATGCCAAAATCTCCATGTTTGAGTTGCTTCAGATATCTCTAGCTCATAGAGCCATTCTGGATAAAGCTTTGTTCGGATCCAATGTTCATGACAACCTTGACTTAGAAAAATTCTAGACTATGGTTGGCCATCTAACATCTCCGCAATATATCTCCTTTTCAGAGGACGATGATAACTCATTAAGTCATCTGCATAATCAACCTTTGCACATTGAAGTCTTGATCCAAAACCATCATGTCAAACACATGTTGATAGATGGAGGTGTTGGTCTCAACATTTGTTCTTACAGCTTGATCACACAACTAGGATTATCATAAAGTGCCATTGATCCTGAAAAGAAGATAACTATCAAGGCATATGATGAAAAAGAAAGATCCTCCAAAGGCACAATTGTCTTACCTATCATAATGGGTCTAGTTATCAGGGATATCACATGTCAAGTTCTTGATCTACCTTTTGCTTACAACATTCTCCTAGGGAGACCCTTGATACATGAAATGTGAGCTATTCCTTCCACGTACCATCAATGTTTGAAATTTCCTTATGAGGGAGTAGAGGTGACAATTCCAGCTAATACGTTGACAACTTGTAATGCATTAAAAGAAAGTGTTGATAAACTTGTTCCCAATAATAGAGAATCTTCCACTAAGCAATTCAACACTGCATCAATATCCAAGATAGAAGAAATTGATAAAGAAGTCAAAATTAAGGACACAAGTATGGGATAATACACAATGGAACCAGTCTTATCTCTCACATCTCTCTCGTTGTCCCCAAAATATTATGGATAACCTTCTGACAAGGTGAAGCCTACAACTAAAGAATCCCAGGTCATATTTAATAGGAGTTTTGTCATAGAAAAAGTGTCCAAATGAGAGTCTAATGAAGAAGAAGCTATGCTTTCATGGTTATACAAAGATGAGTCTCAATCCCAGAAAATTTTGAAATGTGACTCTATAACACCAAAAGTTCCTTCAAATTCATATGGGCCAAGGGATAAACTGATTGCTAAAATGGGATACACTGGAAAAGGACCTCTAGGAATATGAGGCAAAGGTCTTATATCACCTCTTGACCACCATGGTTGAACCAACAAGAATACAATAGGTCTAGGTTAATGAAAGAAGCCTTTTTATCTCAAAGGAAGTTCTTCCCATGTGATAGAACAAGTAGAACTAGAGGTGGACAACAATGAAGAGGAAAATGGCAATCCTAGTGACAGTGATTTAGACACCACTTATGAGATTATTCCTTATGAGTGCTTACCTAAAGAAATACTAGACCTCCTTAAAAATGATGAGAAACCTAAGGAAAATATCAATGTAGTAGACACACAAGAACCTACTATGGAACAAAAGACAGTTGCACCACAAGAACAAATTGATCTTGAAGGAAACCAAATAGATAAAGAGGAAGGTAAGCCTATCACAATAGCTGAATATTTGGGACAGAGTTGAACATCAAATATCTTAGTCAAAAGAATAAGAATAAAAATAAAAAGAAAAGGAGTTCTGAGGGTGAAAACCACTTTGTGGCAGTCTCAGAATCTACAAAAGTAAAAATAAAAGACGTATTCGATGGTGAAAACCTCTATGAGGTGCCTAAGGATGAGATATTTTATGTCCTTTTGAGTCATTTATAGGACAAATCTCTAGTTCTCATTGAGCCCACTCAATATATCAACTTGGGTACAATAGAAGAACCATAGGTAATTCATGTAGTACAATCCTTATTAGAAGAAGAAAAGAAAGCATTCACCAAATTCTTGATAAAGAAGAAAATCAAATTCACATGGAAGTATTCAGATATGCATCATTTATCTACTTCTCTAGGAGTCAAACTTGTTAAACAAAAGTTAAGAAAGATGCATCCTCATGTTGCACTCTTAGTTAAAGTTGAATTAGAGAAGCTCCTAAAAGTTGGATTTATCCAAGTTATTAATTATGTAGAATGGATCTCTAATATTGTTCCAGTTTCAAAACCAGAAAAATCAATAAGAGTGTGCACATAATGCATCATTTATCTATTGCTTCAGGAGTCAAACCTATTAAACAAAAGTTAAGAAAGATGCATCCTCATGTTGCACTCTTAGTTAAAGCTGAATTAGAGAAGCTCCTAAAAGATGGATTTATCCAAGTTATTAATTATGCAGAATGGATCTCTAATATTGTTCCAATTTCAAAACTACACAAATCAATAAGAGTGTGCACATATTTTAGAGATGTAAACAAAGCATGCCCTAAGGATGATTTTCCATAACCAAACATTGATATGATAGTGGACATGACTGCGGGCTTTGAGATGTATTCTTTAATGGATGGTATCTATAGATACAACCAAATAAAGATTGCTCCTGAAGATCAAGAGAAGATATCTTTTACATGTGCATGGGGTACATTCTGTTGGAACATCATGCCGTTTGGTTTGAAGAATGCAAGTGCTACATATCAAAGAGCTACGACATCTATATTTCATGATATGATGCATCAAAACATGGAGGATTATGTTGATGATACCTTAGAAAAATCTATGATAAGATCTAAACATCTAAATGATTTGAGAAAAATACTCGATCAAATGGAGAAATTTAGTCTCAGGCTGAATCCTAAAAAGTGTGCTTTTGGTGTCACTTCTGGAAAGCTTCTAGGCTACATTGTTTCAAAGAAGGGCATTGAAGTTGATCCTGCTAAAGTCAAAGCTATCATGGACATGCAAAATCCCAAGAATATCAGTCAAATAAGGACATTAAAAGGAGAGTGCAATCCTTTAGATGCTTCATATCTCCGCTAGCAGACATATCACAACCTTTCACAAGAACATTACATAAAGGTGTGACTTTTGCATGGAATGAGGAATGTGAAAATAACTTTAATCATATCAAGAAATATCTATCAAATCCTCCTATTTTGATACCTCCTATTCCAAGAAATCAATTAATTTTATATGTCTCCACCACAAATACATCACTAGGGGCATTACTAGCATAGCTTGATGAGAACAAGATAGAAAGAGACATTTATTATATAAGCAGAATATTGGTAGTGTATCATCTTAAAATGGAAGCACTTCCATGATAAGAGCATTTATCCCTCCAAGTAAGTGGTTTGGGGTCATGTTAAGCACCTTAATCAGGTCTTTTTATGTATTTGGCTTTCTCCCTGCTTTCCACTTCTTTCCTGCACTTGATTTCTTCATTCTAGGTGAAATTAGGGATAGGATCTCAAGGATTCTCCTAAATTTCCCTCTTTCATGGCTCTATTTTCTAGGTAGGACTTAGAAATAGGTCCTCTTTGCCTTCATCATAGTTATCATAGGATTTTATGCTTATCCCTAGCATTTTGTCCCCGTCTGATATCATTTCTAGGTCTCTAAGCATCCCCAGGACCTCCTGTCCTGGTTCTGATTGAATCTGAGCCCAGAGTCAAATTTGAGGTTGATCCTGACTAGGTCAAGATCAAGGTCATACCTAAATAGGTCAGTCCGAACCTTGATTTTTCCCCCTTCCTTCAAATTTCTAGAATCCTTGATTTTCGGGCATCGGGCTTTCGGGATATTTCTTTTCTCACCTCTGGGTTGACCATTTCGGATTTTAGGATGGTAAATCCTCTAATTGCATTTAATCTAGGTATATTTTCTAAAGGTTAGGACCTAATTGGGATTTAATTCTCCAAGGTGGCCCCTCTAGAGGATTGTGCCCTAGTTCACTATAAAAGGAGACCTTCCTCTCTCATTTTCTCATCCATTATTCACATCTCTTCATCAAGTTTTGTGAGAAGATATCCACAATCAAGCAAGTCTTCAAGCATTCAAGTGTTCAAGCATCCATCCATCAAGGAGATACATTGTTAGCTATTGAAGGATTCAATCTCTTTGGAGCCCCCTTTGATAATCCATCCTTCTACATTCATTCAAGCCTTCTCATATGCAAAGATCAAGTCAAGATTGGTGTTGAAAATCAAATGCCATTGATTGGAAACATCCTACATTCATTCTACATCCATTGAAGCATTCCTAATTGTGGATATGAGGATTCAAATCCTCTATAAGGACTTCAACATAAGTGAGGTGATCTGTTTCAATTACTTTGTTTATGCACACTATATTTCAATTCAATTTCAAGGTTAATTCCTAAATTGGGGTTTGACCAAGGCAAACCCCCCATACAACAAAAACCACCATTTTCTTGTAGGTACAGGTGCAAGATTTTAGATCTGAGAGTGAATTTGGATACCCTTTTTGGTGAACTTCTAAGATCTATGAACAGAATTAGAATTGGCCTTCAAATAAAGAATGTAGTATTTGACCTTTTATGAGGGTCAACGTCAACCTGAGCTCATCTTGGAGAAAGATTTTTGGGTTTTCTCTGTCTCAGCATTTCCAATCTAGAACAAGTTGTAGAATTGCCTGAAAGTACACGGACATCAGAAATTGACATTTTCCAAATTTGCCCTAATTTGAGGTTAGTATTTGTATTTTAATTATTTCAGATTTCAAGCATAATTCCTTTATAGGGAAACATTAGATTCTCTCTCTCTTTCATGTTCTTTATAGATTGATTCAATTGTCCATTAACCTCTTGGTTGATCAAATTGGATCTCTCTTTTGGGAATTTGGATTTGGGAATAGATCTCATATTTCCCCACACATCTATCTATGCACTCTCAATACATATCTAAATAGAGGTGAATCCATTTTACTTTTATTAATTTTGGTGAACCCGACTAGCTTACTCTCTTTCTTTTTTGGTGTTAGATTCCTCTCTATTCTTATTGTGGAATTGGATGCCTTATTATGCTTTCCTTTTATCTTGTTAGTATTAGATTTTTCCTTTGTGTTAGATCTTGCATTCTAATTAGATTTCATATTCATGCTTTATGTGTTCTTAGTTTAGTTCATTTACATTACATTGGTTTATGAGCTTTACTACCACTAGTCCTACTTATAACATTCTGGTTAGAAGAAGTCGTAGACTCATGGGTGCCTTTGATCCTGAATCTTCCTCTCCTTTCCTTAGGATCCCAGATGATAACTTGATTCTTCATGATTCCAATCCCACTATGGAGAAAAAATCTTCTCACTCATCTCATGATGAGGATGATGCTTTAAGAGTTCCTCCTGAACAAGTCCAAAAAATTTCCACTGAACTTGATAAAATGGGTAATTGGCTTATTCAAGAGAACCATAATCAAGACTCCATTCAAGCTATAGAGGCTCTTAAGAAAGTTCTCCATGATATTGATCAAGGTGTTAACCTCTTGCGTGGTATTACTCACCTTGTCCATTCAAATGTTAAACCTTTAGTTCAAGAAGCTCAAGACTTAGGGTTGATTCCTCCGATCACTAGTGTTGAACCTCCTTCTAATCCTTTACCTAATATTCCTACCTATACTCCTTCTTTGGTGACTATGACATTTTCCTCTATTCCTATGAGTGTTCCTCCTGTGTCCCTTCCTACATCACAACCTTCATATCATAATGTTCCTTTTACTTATTCCAATCCACTTCCAACTGTAGTTCCTAGTGTTCCTCTAGTTGTGTCTTCTATTCCTATAGCTTCTTACACTTTACCTAGTGTGTCTAATGTTTCTACTCCTCCTATTTCCTCTAATGATTCAACAATCATCAGTTTGGCTTAGAATATGTCCTCCTTGCAACAACAACTTGCTTCCTTAACTCAAAACAAGTTTAGTATTCCTACATGTGACATGGGAAGTCCATTGTTCTAGGATATTATTCGCACTCCTGTTCCTCAGCAAGGTGAGATGCCTTGTCTTGAGAATTATAATGGAAAAGGAGATCATGTTCATCATGTTAAAACATTTCAAATCTTTGTAGTGATTATGCTCACGACCATAGGATTTTAGCCAATTTGTTTGCTAGAACTTTCCATGACAAGGCCTTACAATGGTATTGTGCCTTGCCTCCTTATTCTATTGATTACTTTCTGCAACTTGCTAATGCCTTTATTCAATAATTTCAAAACAACATTGGCCCGCAAGTGTCTTTGATTGATTTGATGCATTTCAAACAAAGTGTTAAAGAAAATTTGACTGAATTTATTAGTAGGTTTAAGCATTTGTATGCTCAGATTTCCTATGCTATTCCTGATATGGATATTCAACGTATGTTTATTTCAAATTTGCAAAAGGATATTAGAGATAAGATTCTACTTACTAAATTTACCTCTTTTCAACAATTTTGTGCAGTGCTTCATCATTATCAATTACAAGTGAGCCAATTTGAGAGAAACACTCCAATGGCTCCTATTCTAGTTGATAAGAGTCATGTTTCTCCTAATCCAAACAAATTTAAAAAATTCAACAACTATGTCAAGATAAACAAACAAATGAATGCGGTTGTTGATCAAGTTGTTGTTGCATCTCAAAATGCCACTTCTGCATCCACTACTTTTCGATTAAATCATACGTTTACTCCTCTTTCTAAATCTTTACATGCTATTATGAATAGTTTTTTAACTACTAATATGATTACTTTACCTCCTATTCGACCTCTTTTACTAGTCATGATTGCCTTTTAATCTTTTGATCAAAATGCTTTTTGTCAATATCATCATCAGAATGGTCATGATACAGAGAAATTTTATTCTTTAAAACATAAGGTTCAAGACTTAATTGATCCTAAGGCTTTATCTATTGATAATCTTAATGGTAGTGGGAAGAAATCTATCTCTCCTCCTAATCAGAACCTTCAAATCTATACGAACCCTTTACCTACACATGATACTAATACTATTGCTCAACCATCTTCTATGGAAATTGTGTATGATTCAAAGATGGATGATCTCAATCATGTTGTTAATCAAGTGGAGCATGTTGATCAATCTATATCTCCATCTTAACCTCAACTTCAATCTCAACTTTAGATTCAACCTCAAGTTCAATCTCAACCTCGACCAAAACCTAAACCTAAAATGAAAACTCAACCTAAACCTCGACAACAAATTAAGAATAAAAGACCTCAGGAACTTTTCATTAACTTTGATGATTCTAAGACTATTAAAGCTCCTGATGGTCCCCTTTACATTACTCCTAGGATTTATCAGAAACCTACTCGTGGTTGTCTTATTGATCCTACATCCTTAGTCAATGTTATCACTAAAGAAAATCTTTTTATGAAAATATTTCAATGTGACTTTTATGATACATTAGATGTGTGGATTCAAACTTGCAATGGTTTTCTTTATCCATTATTTGGTTCTATTACTTTACCAGTTGAACTTTGTGGAAAATTTGTGAACACTACCTTTGTTGTTGTTCCTACTTCTGATAAATTTCAAGTTAAGCTAGGTTTTCCTTGGTTGAATGCCTTACATGCTATTGCTTCACCTGTCCATAAGTGTCTTAATTTCATTCATGATGAAGAATTGAAGATGATTAATCATAGTTTATATCAACCTTCTGGGCCTAGAGATTGTGCTGCTCTAGATTTCTTTTGGCCTTCATTACCTAATTCATGTCCTCCTCGACCTGATAATATTTTTCAATCATATCAAGCTTATAAACATCATAAGATTATTGAATTAAGCATACCTCCTATGGATCTTAATTGTGGTCTTTTACCTACACCTTCTATACCTCCTTTAACTATGGCTTCTAGCTCTGTTAATCAAGCTCCTTCTACCAAACCTATCAAAGATCCTATGATTGTTTCTCCTATGGTTAATAATCTTATTGATCTTCCTAAAGAACCTATGAAGGATCCTATGATTGTTCCTCCTAGTTCTCAACCTATTTCAAATAAATCAAAATGTAATCGATCTACTAATGAACATCATAAAAAGAATCATGCTCATGCTAAAGCTCAAAAATCTTTACTTTCCTCAGATAAACCTATGCATAATGTGGTAGAATAGATTGTTACTAATAATGATGTTCACATGCATGATTATGATGATTCTATTTGTATCTTAGATCCTATTTTGATTAATTTGGATGAAGAAGATACTCTTGATGATACTAATAATGTTAATGATGAATATGAAACTATTGACATTGACATTGATTTACCTAATATGCTTTCCTCACAATTAGCTCTTACACCTAGTGTCAAACATTGTGATTCTCAAGAGGATCCTTGTTTGGAACTGGCTATCATTCCTACTGTGTTGGATATAATCCCTCTTGTGAGTTACCCACCTTCCCTAAATAATATACAACAAGATGGGGAGAGTAGGCGACACACTTGATCAGCTTATCCTTCATGGTAGCTTTGGTGTGTGTTTTCCTACTAAACTATGCTTCTCCCGTAATGTGTTTTCTAAATGTTGTTGGATTCTTTTATACGATCCTTGTTACTCAGTTGGTGCAAGGTGATGAAGGAATCAAAACTGTTGTTCAAATTCTTCTATATGTATCTGTATTCTTCTATGTGTTGTCCAATGTTATGTTGTAACTATGCTATTGTTCGTAAATGTTTCATTGTGTAATCTACTTGGATTCGAGATATGGTAGCACTAATTCTTTTTGGTCTCCATGTTATGGTCTGAAAAGATTTTCCTTCGTATATCTTATGTGATCTTTCCTCCTTTTTGATTGTAGTTTTACTTTCTTTGGGGAATGATGTCAATTCATTTGTAATAATATCATATATATATATATATATATATATATATATATATATAATCTTATGATCATACTAACCCCATAGTAAGTAGATCCCTTCTATGTTCTTTGTATGTTTCTATGACATTTCCCTTGATTTGTCATCATCTAGGGGCATCTCGATGTGGAAATGTACTCAGTGGAGTTGTTTATGTTTCCATTAAAGCCATTACTCATGTTAAATTGTTAGCAATGACTTTAACATGGGGGCATATGCTCTTCTCACCTATTGCACACATGCACTTTTTGATACACACATATTATGTTTCAAGATACTTTTTTTTCCCCTTTTTGGATTAGTAACTAATCCTTAAAGCATGGATTTATATTTTAGGATCTCTTGATCCCTCCAGTTTCAAATACACACATATTTTGATCCCTTAAGGTCAGAGGTGTCCTTAAGACTAGATCTCTTTTGTTTTTATTTTTATTCTTATGGAATAGAATATTCCTAAGAATGAATCCTTGATGGGTTGACTAGTGAGTAGCCACATTCACTAGGCAGTTCAATTCCATCTTTCCAGTTGCACCATTTTCCTATGTGGTTCACAATGAGACATAAGTTCTCATTAGGTGAGGTAATCACACCTTCTTTCTCTAGAGATGTCTCTCTTATTTTGATCTAGGAGTTGATGAAGACTCTAGTCCCTAGGGGCTTAAGGTTTCTCTTTGTCCCTTGGATTATGATAAGATTATATTTTCATTTTGATCTCCTTTACCAAGAGTTTGCATCGAGTCCATACTCTTGCTAAAGTGGGGGCTTAATGTATCATCTTAAAATGGAAGCACTTCCATGATAAGAGAATTTATCCCTCTAACTAAGTGGTCTGGGGTCATGTCAAGCACCTTGATCAGGTCTTTGCATGTATTTGGCTTTTTCCCTGCTTTCCACTTCTTTCCTACACTTGATTTCTTCATTCTAGGTGAAATTAGGGATAGGGTCTCAAGGATTCTCCTAAATTTCCCTTTTTCATGGCTCTATTTTCTATGTAGAACTTAGAAATAGGTCCTCCTAGCCTTCATCATAGTTATCATAAGATTTTATGCTTATCTCTGGCATTATGTCCCTGTCTGATATCATTTCTAGGTCTCTAGGCATCCCTGGGATCTCCTATCTTTGTTCTGACTGAATCTAGGCCCAAGTTCAAATTTGAGGTTGATCCTAACTAGGTCAGGATCGAGCTCAAACCTAACTAGGTCAAGCTCAAGGTCCTACCTGACTAGGTCAGTCCCAACCTTGATTTTTCCCCCTTCCTTCAAATTTCTAGAATCCTTGATTTTCAAGCATCGGGCTTTCGGGATATTTGTTTTCCCACCTCCGGGTTGGCCATTTCGGGTTTCAGGATGGTAAATCCTCTAATTTCATTTAATCTAGGTATATTTTCTAAAGGTTATGACCTAATTGGGATTGAATTCTCCAAGGTGGCCCCTCTAAAGGATTGTGCCCTAGTTCACTATAAAAGGAGGCCTTCCTCTCTCATTTTCTCATCCATTATTCACATCTCTTCATCAAGTTTTGTGAGAAGATATCCACAATCAAGCAATTCTTCAAGAATTCAAGTGTTCAAGCATCTATCCATCAAGGAGATCCATTGTTAGCTATTGAAGGATTCAATCTCTTTGGAGCCCCCTTTGATGATCCATCCTTCTACATTCATTCAAGCCTTCTCATATGCAAAGATCAAGTCAAGATTGGTGTTGAAAATCAAATTCCATTGATTGGAGACATCCTACATTCATTCTACATCCATTGAATCATTCCTACTTGTGGATTTGAGGATTCAAATCCTCTACAAGGACTTCAACATAAGCGAGGTGATCTGTTTCAATTACTTTTTTTATGCATACTATATTTCAATTCAATTTCAAGGTTAATTCCTAAATTGGGGTTTGACCAAGGCAAACCCCCCATACAACAAAAAGCCACATTTTCTTGTAGGTATAGGTGGGGGATTTTGGATCTAAGAGTGAATTTGGATACCCTTTTTGGTGAACTTCCAAGATCTAGGAATAGAATCAGAATTGACCTTCAAATAAAGAATGTAGTATTTGACCTTTTATGAGGGTCAAAGTTGACCTAAGCTCATCTTGGAGAAAGATTTTTGGGTTTTCTCTGTCTCAGCATTTCCAGTCTGGAACAAGTTGCAGAATTGCCTGAAAGTACACATAGACATCAAAAATTGACAATTTCCAGATCTGCCCTAATTTGAGGTTAGTATTTGTATTTCAATTATTTCAGATTTCAAGCATAATTCCTTTATAGGGAAACATTGGATTCTCTCTCTCTCTTTCATGTTCTTTATAGATTGATTCAATCATGCATTAACCTCTTGGTTGGTCAAATTGGATCTCCCTTTTGGGAATTTAGATTTGGGAATTTATCTCATATTTCTACACACATCTATCTATCCACTCTCAACACATATCTGAATAGAGGTGAATCTATTTTACTTCTATTCAGGTAGCATATGAGAAGAACTATTCAATGATTGAGAAAGCTTGTCTAGTTGTGATCTTTGCATCACAAAAACTAAGACACTACAAGTTTTCCCATACAACACATTTGGTAGCTAAGATTAATCCACTAAAATACTTATTAAGAAAAGTTGCCCTCACAGGTAGATTAGGTAAATGGGTAATGCTATTAAGTGAATTCAACATTGAATATATTGAAAGAAAATCTATCAAAGGCCAAGTCATTACTGATCAGTTGGATGACACACAATTGTTTGATGATACATCAATGCAAGTGGAATTCCCAGATTCCTCTATCATGAATGTTACTTCTAGAGCATGGCAATTATTTTTTGATGGCTGCTATACATAGAATGGATCTAGAGTAGGCATACTATTCATAACACCTCAAGGTTACTCAATACCTAAAGCATTCAGAATCAAGTTTCCTTGTACAAACAATATTGCTAAATATGAAGCCCTTCTTAATGGTATGAAGATATCAATTGAGTGGCAAGTGATAGAATTACATATTCATGGAGACTCACAACTTGTAATACACCAAGTCAATGATGTGTATCAAACCAAAGATGAAAAATTAGTTCCATATAAATGCATGGTTAATGACCTTAAGAATTATTTCATCTCAGTCACTTTTGAGCAAATTCCTCGAATGAAGAACAAGGCTATTGATGCTATGGCAATGCTATCATCTCTACTACAGCAGTCTGAACATGAGCTATGCTACGAGTTCCTGGTGGAAGCATTATCATTCCCTACATATGATTCCCCCAAAATTTGTATGATCTGCACTATTGTTGGTCATGATTCTTCTAGATATAAAACCTATACTCCTACCTCAAAGACCAAATCATCCCAGATACCTTCAACCGCCATGAGAAATGATACCTTATCTATAATGCATCTCAGTATGTCATCATTGGTAATGATCTATACAAACAAGGTCTAGATGGTACACTTCTTAGGTGTTTAGAATGTGAAGAGTCTCAATGTGCATTAGATGAAGTCCATGATGGTATATGTGGATTACTTTCCAATAGTTTAACATTAGCTTGAAAACTTATTAGGGCTGGGTACTATTGGCCTGAAATGAAAAAAGATGCAATCAAGTATGCTAAGAACTATCAAAAGTGTCAAGTACATGCAAACTTGATTCATGCACCAGGATCTGATTCCCTTTACTACACAATGGTCTTTTCAACAATGGTCATTTGATTTGATAGGTGCTATATATCCACATTCTTCTAATGGACATACCCATATCATCATAGCTATAGATTACTTCACAAAATTGGTAGAAGTAGTCCCTTTGACTCAAGAAACTGATAAGAAAATTTCCATGTTCATCCTAAACTACATCATATGGGTATGGAATCCCACACTCTATAGTCACAGACAATGGTGGCCAATTCAAGAACAAGGACCTAGATTCCTTATGTGCTAAATTCAAGATTACACAACATTGGTCATCCATTTACTATCCACAAGGGAATGGACAAGCAGAGGCATCCAATAAGAATCTATTGAAAATCATGCATCAAATAGTAAATAAGATAGGAAGAGACCAACATCTCATGATCAATCCAGCTCTCTGGGCCTACAAAAAAACTATCAAAATGCCTACTGGGGCTACTCCTTTCACTTTAGTTTATGGGTCTGAAGTGTTACTACCTATTGAGGTTGAAATCCCATCACTAAGAATTAGAATGCATGGTCTAGTAACTGATGATGACTATAGAGTGTCTAGGTTGCAAGAACTTGAACTACTAGATGAGTGCATACAAGTACCATATGATCATCTTAGAGTATATCAGAAGAGAATATCTAGAGGCTACAACAAGAAAGTCAGACATAGAGAATTTCAAGTTGGTGATCTAGTCTTGAGAGAGAATCCTAAAAATCAATCACATCGAGAGTGCAAGGGGAAGTTTGAACCCATTTGGTTGGGTCCCTTTGTTATCACTACTAATTTTGGCTCTAGATCCTATCAACTCTCAATGGCCAAAGGAGAACAGCTCTAAGAACCAATCAACATTCTCCATCTAAAGAAATTTTATGCTTAAGGCATTCAGTCTATGGTAAAATGTCCTGAAAAAATCATAAAAATTAGAAAAAGTCTTGAAAAAATGAACATCTTGCTGAAAACATAGCAATAGACACTTTGATGATTCACAAAAAAATGTAAAAGAGCAAAAAAATAAAAAAATAAAAGAGTAAAAATAAAAAAAATTGAAAAGATAAAAATACAAAAAGAGAAGAAAAAAAAGAAAAAGTGCCTTGGTGAAAACCTAGAAATAGGTGCCTTGGTAGAAAAAATAGAATCTCTACCAAGATGGTGAAAACTTAGAAAACATGTGCCACTTGTTCAAAATGCTCCATCTATCAGTGCAATCTTGGTCTTTCCTAGCTTTTAGTCCCGCTTTAATTTGTACATATCTCTTGGTTTGTTCCCGCATTCCTATTTTCAATAAAGTCGGTCTGTACACCAATTGGCAAAAGCATCTGTCTCCGATCAATGTTCAAACTTGGGGGCAATCAAAGTCATATCCTACAGTCCTCAATATCTCAGACCTGTCATATCCAGTCAGGGTCCTTTGAAGCTACATTCGAGTCAGTCAATCAGTCTCTTACTAGAAAGGATTTTGCAATCAAACACAAATGAACTACATCATCAACACAAAATGAAAACAATCTATGCTTCATTTCTTTTATCTCCTTGTATGCTTATTGAGTCACATTGATATTTCTACATATTTTGTTCCCTCAAGCTCTTTGATGATGTCCTTTATTAGATTTAGAGAGTGATGAATGGGGGCATAATCTTTTCTTTGTCTTCTACTTGTATGTGAAAATCTAACAACTTTGGAAATTCTGGATTGAAATGGTGTCCATATGTAAGAGCTTCCATCTTGTATTGGATGGCCATGTGTACCTTGACCATTGATACCCAGAAAATTCAAAGAAGTTTGATCTAACTATTGTCTTTTTGAGTGATTTCTTACTCCTACTGTGAAACACAATCTTACCTAAGGATGTGAATGATAAAGGCTCACTACGGGTAATTCACATTGGATTTAGAATGATCTCTTGACTATTTGATGTATTTGTTAGACAAGGTGTATTCAGGTCATCACAATGTTTATGTTTTAATGCTTATACAAATTTTTATATCAAAATGGACATGATATTCAGGTCATCTTGGCATTTGTGCCTTGGTTCTTATATCTAATCTGACATTCTGAAAACAAAATCAATATTCATATGTCCATGGTTGTCTAGCCAGTGGGCGTTGTATTGACTTTGATGCAAAAACCAATATTCATATGTTCATGGTTTCCTAACTAGTGGATGTTGTATTGATTTATCTGGTTACCTAAAAGTTCAATGATGAAAACAAATCGACACATGATCAGTGACTAAGTCCTAGGTCCTAGGTTTGCATTTCATTTTGCACTTTGCATGGTTGCATTTATCTCATGATTGCCAAATCAGCTTGATGCTTAATGGTTATCCAAAACTTCGCTAAACATGACACAAGAAGTAAGCATTGTATGAAGGTCCCTCCAACAAAACAACAAGTATAACTCATTTTTGGGATCAAAATCAAAATCTAAGATCGTTTATATTGTCAAAATTGTGATTTAAAATTTTTGGACCCACAACGGCCAACTGCTTGCATAATCAACCTTCAAACATCAAAGAAATCTAGAATTCAACTTAACTGATTATCTCACATCAAACTATCAAAATTTCAACTAGGTCAACCATGGTCAACTCATGGTCAAACCTAGTCAAACTTGGTCTTCTGGACCTTCAAACGATGTAGAATGCATTCTCGGACATGTATAACCACTTCTCAAATCAATTAACATGTTTCTAAACCATTTAATGCTAACTTTTCTTGTCAGATTTCAATTTTCATCTTGAAGGAGCATGGTATTGCACATCAATCAAATTTGTAAATCAAATATCTTTCTTTCAGTGATCAAGGCAACAACCATGTCTAATTGCTAATTCATCACAAGTCCTTGTCACTTGGGGCACATCACTTGGGGCACATCAGATTCATCGAGATCCATATCAATCTGGTATTCTCTTTATCTTGTGAACTGTATTAGCTCTTTGTAACCATTAGTTCAGTTGTGTTATTTCCTTGGTTCTTCATAACTGAAGGATTCAGATGTGATACCATTACAATTCTTTTGGACAATCAGGTCTGGAATTAGGTCACTCACTTCTTCATAATCATAAAGTTCAGAATCAAGCATTTTGATACTTCTTTGTAATCACCGGTTCATTGTTGATATAGCTAACATCATCTTGATTCTTTGGTCAACCAGGACCTGCATCACAACATCTTCAAATCTTTCAATTTGTTTCTATCTCAGAATTAGTTAGTCTCTTAGGATCAGTTTCTCCACCACATAACTAAGTCTGCATCTTTATCATACATAGATTATTCTTTGAACCACTACGCTTCGCACAGTAATTCAAAGAGGGGCAAAATGTAATACCCTAAAAATGGGCTATAGGTTCATTGACCTTCTATATCGACACATCAAATGAAATCGACATCAAAGTCCTAACCTGAGGCACATCTACACATCAGTTCATCAAAACCCTAATTGATTATCTTAATTCTGCATCGAGGAATATTCTTTGAATATTCCTAATTATCCTAATTATCTTCAATTAAATGATTATTTGGTGATAAATCTTATTTATCCTAAATTTGATTAATTAAATATTCTAAATATTTAATTAATTAAGTTTAATATTGCCACTTAATTATTTAATTAAATTTAATTCTATTTATTCCTAATTATATTATTTAATTTTGATAATAAATCAAAATCTCCTACGAATAATTGATTAAATCTAAGTTATCAATATTTAATAATATAGTTTTTGAATAAAAGTTTGATTAAATGATTGATCAACCTAAATCAATTATCTTAAATTTAAAAATCAATTAAGTTGAAGATAAATCACTTTATTTTTAAAATTAATTTATAATTATCTGTGCACATTCAAAGAATAGTTAAACTTTAAATCAAAAAATCAATTCAAGTTGTTATCTTTTTGAAACTCAACATCTATTTTGAGTTTAAAGTTGATCTAAACTTCTGATTTAAGTCAAAAAGCTATTTTTGCATGATTTTGCATGATTTTATGAGTTAATTAATTTTGATTTCTTGTTAACTCAAAAATCAACCTGAGTTTATCAAGAGTGATTTATGGTTTTTTTCAATACACTCTCAAGCCCTAGATTTCTATAAAACTAAGGCTCAGCTCCTCATTTTGACATCTCTCAAATTTGCACAAATACTCTGGCGAAATTACATCTGAAGAACCAAACACTTGCAATGGGCGATTTGTGAGATCATTCATAATTTTTCATAGCATAGCACTCATTTTCATTCATAGCATATCATTGTTAGATTAATTTTCATATCATTTCAATTCATTCTAGATTAGTTTCATATTAAGTTTTTCATCTAATTGCATAGAAAACAAAAAAAATACAAATTAATTTGCATACAGTTCTCATTCATCTTTTAGCATTAAACCTTCATTTAGGTGTTGCATTGTCAGTGATCTTGATTTCAATCCGAGAACATCATACACGCACCTACTAGAAGGCAGTAAATCACCTGGTTAGCTTAGTTTCATTTATTTGCAGATTTCAATTTCGCTAACCTCTAATGTTTTACTGAAGTGTTGTGTCTATAGCTAGGTACAATTTTCACACACACATATGTTGTTTTATAAGATTTTATTAAGACTAAATATTATTTTATGAGCTCACTGTTTGAGCACCTCATGTCCCTATTTGATTGGTCGGTGCTCTGTTTGTTAGATTGATGCTATTAGATCAAATAGGGTCATCAAATAGGGACATCAGTAATAAAATAATACACTTATAGTTTTGAATTTGAGCTCATAAAGATTAAGATATCCTACTATTTTGAATTTCTATATGATTTGAGCTAATGAAATTTTTATCATCATGATGAAGTAATAATGCATTAAATGTCTTACTGATATCCCTATTTGATTGGATGATGCTCTGTTTGTTATATTGCTGCTATCAAAATAGAATGGCAGTGGTGATTCAATGCATCTACAACCTCAACAACATGATATCATTGATCCAATAATAGAAAATACATTACAAATGCCAAGCTCCGGTCTCAATGAAATAAATTATAAAACAATATATGGTGCACAACAACAGCAAGCATGCAATGACATCAATAACATTGCATGATGCCCGCGCTCAAATTCAAAATAGTAAGTGTATTAATGTATGATATAATAGAAGAAACCTCATTGATCATTACCTTTCACTCCATCATTATAGAAGAGATAAATACCTACAACTAGGGCACCATGCATTATTTATGAGCTCACTGTTTGAGAATCTCATGTCCCTATTTGATTGGCCGATGCTCAAACATTGAGCTCATAAATAATGGATAATGCCCTAGCTTGTAGCTTGCAAGCCATCAAGACATTTTCTCATGAAATCATCACAAACGGGGAGTACCACATAGTGAATATCAACAACAAAACAAATAAAGAGAGATCAAAAACTTCACACAATATATGTTTTTTTATAAGATTTTATTAAGACTAAATATATTGTTTTATGAGCTCACTGTTTGAGCACCTCATGTCTCTATTTCATTGGTTGGTATTCTATTTGTTATATTGATGCTATTAGATCAAATAGGGACATCAGTAATAAAATAATGCACTTACTATTTTGAATTTAAGCTCATAAAGATTAAGATATCCTACTATTTTGAATTTCTATGTCCTTTGAGCTAATGAAATTTTTATCATCGTGATGAAGTAATAATGCATTAAATGTCTTACTGGTGTCCGTATTTGATTGGATGGTGCTCTGTTTGTTATATTTTTTCTATCAAAATAGAATGCAAGTGGTGAGTCAATGCATCTACAACCTCAACAACATGGTAGCATTGATCCAATAACAGAAAATACATTACAAATGCCAAGCTCATGGTCTCAATGAAATAAATTATAAAACAATATATGGTGCACAACAACAACAAGCATGCAATGAAAACAATAACATTGCATGATGCCCAAGCTCAAATTCAAAATAGTAAGTGTATTAATGTATGATCTAATAGCAACAACCTCATTGATCATTACCTTTCACTCCTCCATCATTATAGAAGAGATAACTACCTACAACTAGGGCATCATGCATTGTTTATGAGCTCACTATTTGAGCACCTCATGTCCCTATTTGATTGTTTAGTGCTCAAATAGTGAGCTCATAAATAATGCATGATGCCCTAGCTTGTAGCTTGCAAGCCATCAAGACATTTCCTCATGAAATCATCATAAATGAGAAGTACCACATAGTGAATATAAAAAAGAAAACAAATAAAGAGAGATGAAACACTTCACACAATATAAGTTGTTTTATAAGATTTTATTAAGACTAAATATATTGTTTTATGAGCTCACTGTTTGAGCACCTCATCTTTCTATTTGATTGGTTGGTGCTCTATTTTTTATATTGATGCTATTAGATCAAATAGGGACATTAGTAATAAAATAACACACTTACTATTTTGAATTTGAGCTCATAAAGATTAAGATATCCAATTTGTTTTGTAGATATACACATTAAGGATCATGTCAGATAATACAAGGGAATTTGATCAAAATAGGGAGACAATCACTAGATTTTATTCTAACTTTCAAAGAGAAGGTGTTGACAAATGTTATTGTCCATGCAAGAGTTTTAATGGCTTAAAGAAAAGAAGAATCAAAATCAAAATAGAAAAGAGACATTGTAGGGAGAATGGTCACATTGAAGGGGGTTTTATTATAATCCAGTGGTAAGTTATTTTTTATGTTGTTTTCACAATTAATATACATATGGACCATGGAAGGAGGTTTGATTATCACATTGAATGGGGGTTTGATTATCATCATTTTTATATAGGTCAATCTCCCTAATGTGAATATAGAGGAACATGGAGGTGTGAGTATTGAAGTTGAAGATCATGATCCCATGGAAGATGATGATCATGCACCAGAAAACACATTTGAAGATGATGGTATAAATGCATTGATCATTGACACATTTGGTACTGGTGCTATAGGTGTTGCTGCTGATGATGATGATGATTATGATGAGGATGACATTGACAATGTCCATGATATACCTCTACTTGAGAAGGCAGACACAACCCTTTACAAAGGCTTCCAATCTACTCTTCTCTTTGTTGTATTATTGTTGGTGAATTTAAAGGTTATGAATGGTTTATCCAACATAGAAATGTCACGTATGCTAAGGTTTGTCATATATATCATTATAGTCTATAAAAGGTGAAACATGTACCATTAAATTTTTTTAAAGTAATGACTTATATTATTTGTTACAGATTGATAGGTGACTTTTTGTTACCACCATCAAATGTTCTCCCTCACTTGTACCGAGAATTATGTTCCACTATGAAACTTATTGGAATGGAGTATCAAACAATAGATGCTTGTCTCAAAGATCATATTATTTATTATAAAGAACACAAAAATGCAACAGAATGCCCTAAATTCCATATGAGTAGATATCAAGATGATAAAATGACAAAAAAGGTGCCTTGCAAGGTTCTTCATCACATCCTCATTATTCCACGGCTGAAAAGATTATTCAGGTGCAATAGCTTGGCATAATTTATGGATTACCATGTACATGACAAGAGTTGAGATGACATTATTTGAATTCCAGTGGATGGTTCATCATTTATGGACATAGAGGAAAAGTGGCCACACTTTAAAGAGGAACCTCAAAATTTCAGGCTTGGGTAGTAGATGGTGTCAATCTGCATGGAGAGATGAGATCCATTTGCTCGGTGTGGCCTATTTTTTTTATAAACAATAACCTTCCTCAATGGACGTCAATAAAGAGGGAGTACATTATGTTGGCAATGATTGTTCCAAGTATCTTATTATTTTATAGTTATCTACATGTAATTATAAGTTTTGGAGTGAAATGGCCACAATAATTATCTGATGTTGTTGTTAATTCAACTAGGTAAGTACCAAGTGAAAGATATGAATGTATATATTGAGCCTCTTATCAATGAGTTGTTGGTGTTATAGAATGGTTTCACTATCTATGACATCTCCCGACCAATTGGACAAACACAATTTCAATTCCATGCAATGCTTGTGTGGACAATTCATGATGCTCTAGGGTTGACACATTTATGTGGTATGTTATGGTGTGTATCATCTTAAAATGGAAGCACCTCCATGATAAGAGTGTTTAGCCCTTTGAGTGAGTGGTCTGGGGTCATGTTAAGAACCTTGATCGGGTCTTTTCATGTATCTAGCTTTCTCCCCCCATTCTATTTCTCTCTCCACCTATTTTCACTTTATTTCTACATTTCCTAGCATTCTGGATTGAGGTCCTAAGGTTTTTAACCTCAAGGTCAAAGATGACCTTGAGGTTCAATGATGACCTTGACCTTGATCTAGGTTAGGGATGACCTTGACCCTAACCTAGGGTAGGATCTACCTCGTCCTTGATCCAGATTTCAAATTTTACGTTCCCATGATTTCCAGATGTCAGGTTTCAGAAATATTTGTTTTCCCGATTTCGAGTTGGCCATTTCGGGTTTTGGAATGGTAAATCCTTAAATTGCATTTAATTTGGGTCCATTTTTGTGCCCTAGATCACTATAAAAGGAAGCCTTCCTCTCTCATTTTGATCATCAAGTTTTGTGAGAACATCTACCAAGAAATTTCATAATCTCTCAAGCTCTCAAGTGCAAGCAAGTGAGAAGGAGAAGGAAAGAAAGAAAGCATTCATTCATCTTCAAGCCTAGCATTCAAATATCCATTCAATCATTCAATTATCCATTCAAGCATTCAAGCATTCATCAAGGATATCTATTGTTAGCCATTGAAGGATTCAATCTCTTTGGAGCCCCCTTGAAGATTTCTCCATCCACATTCATCCAAGCCTCCTCATATGCAAAGATCCATTCAAGATTGGTGTTGAAGATCAAATGCCATTGATTTGAGACATCCTACATTCATTCTACATCCATTGGAGCATCCGTACTTGTGGATTCAAGGATTCAAATCCTCTACAAGGACTTCAACATAAGCAAGGTGAATTGTTTCATTTACTGTGTTTATGCACATTACAATTTCAATTCAATTTCAAGTTTAATTCCTAAATTAGGGTTTGACCAAGGCAAACCCCCCATCCAAACAACAAAAACCCTATTTTTCTTGTATGTACAGGTGCAGAACTACGGATCTATGCTTAGATTTGGATACCCTTTTCGGTGAATTTCTGAGATCCACAAACAAAGTCAATGATGACCTTCAAAATCTCAAAGTAATCTTTGACCTTTTATCAGGGTCAAAGACTACCTGCTGCGGGAAAGACAAAAGTTTTCTAGGTTTTCTTTGTCTTGGCATTTCTAGTCTGAAATAGGTTGTAGAATTGCCCAAAACTGTGCACAGACATCAAAAATCAATATTTTCTAGATCTGCCCTATTTTGAGGTTAGCATTTTCCTTTCAATTATTTTAGATTTCAAGCATATACTCTTTATAGGGAAATATAAGGTTTTTCTTCTTTATTCATATTCTCCATAGATTGATTCTTTTGTGTATTAACCTTTTGGTTGATCAATTTGGATCTTTCCTTTGGGAATTTGGGTTTAGAAGTAGATCTCATATTTCCCCTATTCATTTTGACATAGTCCCTTTTTCAACCTATTCATTTTGGTGAACCTGACTAGCTTACTCTCCTTTCTTTTGTGGAATTTGATGCCCTATTGTGTTAGATTTCCTTTTATCTTGTTTGTATTAGATTTCTCTATTATGTTAAATCATGCATGCTAATTAGATTTCTTTCTTTTCTAATTCAAAAATACAAAAAAATTCATGCTTTATGTTTTCTTAGTTTAGTTCATTTGCATTTTATCGGTTGATGAGCTTAACTACTACTAGTCCTACTTATAATATTCTAGTTAGAAGAAGTTGTAGACTCATGGGTGCCTTTGATCCTGAATCTTCCTCTCCTTTCCTTAGGATACCAGATGATAATTTTATTCTTCATGATTCCAATCCTATTATGGAGAAAAAATCTTCTCACTCATCTCATGATGAGGATGATGCTTTAAGCGTTCCTCCTAAACAAGTCCAAAAAATTTCAATTGAGCTTGATAAAATGGGTAATTTGCTTATTCAAGAAAACCATAATCAAGATTCTATTCAAGCTATAGAGGCTCTTAAGAAAGTTCTTCATGATAGTGATCAATATGTTAACCTCTTGCGTGGTATTACTTAGCTCATGCATTCAAATGTTAAACCTTTAGCTCAAGAAGCTCAAGACTTAGGGTTGATTCCTCCTATAACTACTATAGAACCTTCTTCTAGTCCTTTAACTAGTGTTCCTACCTATACTCCTTTGGTGACTATGACAGTTCCCTTTGTTCCTATGAGTGTTCCTCCTATGTCCCTTCCTACATCACACCCTTCCTATCATAATGTTCCTTTTACTTATTCTAATCTGCTTCCAACTGTAGTTCCAAGTGTTCCTCTAGTTGTGTTTTCAATTCCTACAGCTTCTTATACTTTACCTCATGTTTCTAATGTTTCTATTCCTCCTATTTCATCTAATGATTCAACAATTATCATTTTGGCTCAAACTGTGTCATCCCTACAACAACAACTTGCTTCCTTAACTCAAAACAAGTTTAGTGTTTGAGACATTATTCGTACTCCTATTCCTCAACAAGTTGATATGTCTCATCTTGAGAATTATAATGGTAAGGAGATCCCGTTAATCATGTTAAAAATTTTCAAATCCTTTGTAGTGATTATGCTCATGACCATAGGATTTTAGCCAAACTATATGCTAAAACTTTTCATGACAAGGCCTTACAATGGTATTTTTCCTTGCCTCCTTATTCTATTGATTCATTTCCACAACTTGCTAATGCTTTTATTCAAAAATTTCAAAACAGCATTGGTTCGCAAGTGTCTTTGACTGATTTGATGCATTTTAAACAAAGTTCTAAGGAAAAATTAACTAAATTTATTGGTAGATTTAAGAATTTGCATGCTCAGATTTCCTATCTTGTTCCTAATAAAGATATTCAACATATGTTTATTTCAAATTTGTGAAGGATATTAGAGATAAGATTACGCTTATTGAATTTACCTCTTTTCAACAACTTTGTGCAGCACTTCATCATTATAAATTACAAGTGAGTCAATTTGAGATCAACACTCTAAAGGCTCATGTACCTGTTGATAAGAGTGATGCTTCTCCTAATCCAAATAAGTTTAAAAAATTAAACAACTATGTCAGGATAACAAACAAACAAATGCAGTTGCGGATCAAGTTGTTGTTGCATCTCACAATGCCACTTCTGCATCCAATGCTTTTCGATTAAATCGTGCATTTACTCCTCTTTTTAAATATATACATTCTATTATGAATAGGTTTTTAACTACTAATATGATTACTTTACCTCCTATTCAACCTCTTTTACCTGCTATGATTACATCTAAATATTTTGATCCTAAAGCTTTTTGTCAATATCATTGTCAGAATGGTCATGATACTCAGAAGTGTTATTCTTTAAAATATAAGGTTCAAGACTTAATTGATTCTAATGCCTTATCTATTGATCATCTTGATGGTAGTGGGAGAAAATCTATTTCTCCTCCTAATCAAAATCTTCAAATCTATAAGAATCGTTTACCTGTGCATGATACTAAAACCATTGCTTAGCCATCTTCTATGGAAATTGTGTATAATTCAAAGATGGATGATCTCAATCGCATTGTTAATCAAGTGGAGTATGTTGGTCAAAATGTATCTCCTCCTCAACTTCAATCTCAAGTTCAATCTCAATCTCAACCAAAACCTAAGCCTAAATTGAAAACTCAACCTAAACCTCGACAACAACCTAAGAATAAAAGACCTCAGGAACTTTTGATTACTTTTGATGATTCTGAGACTATTAAAGCTCTTGATGGTCCCCTTTATATTTATGATAGGATTTCTTAGAAACCTACTCATGGTTGTCTTGTTGATCCTACATCCTTAGTCAATGTTATTACTGAAGAAAATATTTTTATGAAAAGCTTACAACGTGATTCTTATGATACATCAGATGTGTGGATTCAAACTTGTAATGGTTTTCTTTATCTATCATTTGGTTATATTAACTTACTGGTTGAACTTTGTGGAAAAATTGTGAACACTACCTTTGTTGTTGTTCCTACTTTTGATCAGTTTCAAGTTAAGGTAGGTTTTCCTTGGTTAAATTCCATGCATGCTATTGCTTCACCTATCCATAAATGTCTTAAATTTGTTCATGATGAAGAAGAAAAGATGGTTAATCATAGTTTATATCAACCTTCTAGGCCTAGAGATTGTGCTGCTCTTAATTTATTTTGGCCTTCATTACCTAATTCATATCGTCCTCGACCTGATAATTTTTTCCATTCATATCAAGCTTATAAACATCATAATATTCTTGAATTAATCATACCTCCTATGGATCTTAATTGTGGTCTTTTTCCTACACCTTCCATACCTCCTTTAACTATGGCTTCTGTAATGCCCCTCCAACCCTATCAAGTCTTGGTTATGATCTCTTGAAATTAGGAAGGACTATATGTGAGAATGATCCTTCTTATGATGGTTTCTTAAACCAAACCACTTACAACTCACCCTAACTTCATATGGGAAATAATAATAATTGCATAGGTATGTTCCTATATGTCATGCCCTTCCAAAACACACTAAAAACCACACCAACTTTTTTTTTTTCTTAAAAATTAATTAAGTGTAATTCGATGCTGCAGATTAACGGGCAACCTTAGGCAACATTTCTCGAGACATCAATTTAACAATGGTTCACCAAGATGAACTCCAAGGTCACTGGGATATAGTCAATACAAAGGGGAACTTCAATACTAACAGAGGGGATTACCTTAAGATCACTAGGAACTGAAAATTCGATTTGCAAAAGGCAATGGTATTGACATCGAGGTCCAATCGAGAATTCTAATGGGGTACATAAACACTGCTTGTCTTAATGGAGTGACCCTTTAACTAGAATTAAACCATTCTTAATTGGGTCTCCCTATCGAATTGGTCTAGGATACAACCTAGGATCATATGTCAACGTGGGTTACGTATCTAGATCTTAACTAGGCAAGGATTCCTATTCGGATCTAGAACAACTTTTTGAAGGCATATACTGACTAGGGTTACCAAGGATACGAGATATCCTATCCAAATAACTCAAGGGTTAAGCTGTGACCAAAACCTCTCATATAGGAAACGAAACTGTTGACTGGATTATAATCCTCATCCATCATAAGCTAACCATCTACTAGTTCCAATTACTCTACTAATGATAGGCCTTTAGATTAATCACTGATATAACCAACTGATAGATATATTTGTCATCTACGAGATTCATGTCAACACTCAACTAAACCCTAATCAATCAATCCACTATTCTCATTAATTTACTAGTCCATCATTATTAATCCTTTAAATTCATACTCATGATATAAATATCATGAACTTAGGTTAGATTACTAACTACGATACTCAACTTATCAGAGAAAATCTCCTAACTTACCTCCCTATCCATCCTCACCAAAACTCTTTCTCTTAACAACCACTAGATTTCAAGGTGCAACTAACATAGCAAGATTACGTCTTAGTTTTAACTAGAATAATCACGATGTGCAAGCTATGAGGTCTCGATAACCGAGTTATCGAACGGTTCGAAGTGTTATAACATTCACATTGGTTAATAGAAATCCCAAGTTCATTGACTAGGATAATCTTTAGATGGTGTCTCTGTAACTAGGGGTTATCGAGATTGATTCGATTAAATCAATGTCATTATGTTAATTCATTTAATAAAGATATTGAATTCGGATCCATTACAATAACTTAATAATTGAACCTATACGAGTTTGCCCTAATGCATTAATTCATTAAACCAGATATCTTCAAGTAATGTCCTTATACATATGCTCCCTCGAATCCAATACGATAAGTCGAATATCGACCTATTCATTAGAGTCATGAAGATAATTTACATGAATCCTTAATATGTTGAATTATATCATCCAATTTCTATAATGATGACATATCATCATACACTAATTATATCATTTCGTTAATGTAATCCAATTGTCAAATTCTTGATTCATTGGGTATTTTATTTAACAAATAATAATAATTAAATATTAATTAATAAATAATTACAAAATGATGCCAATTAATCGAATAGTAATTGATTATTATATTATTATATATGTTAATTAACATTACCCAAATGTATTTAGTGAAAACCCTTTTAAGAACTTACTAAATCCACTTGTAAAAATTAACGATTAATTTATACAAAATAATTATCATAATGTATAATCCTATTGTAATGCAAATTATCTACCCCAATACAAATTTAACTATCAAAATAAAATTTATCTTGATTACACACTAAACTATCCATCTACCTCCTAAACTATCTTCCTTACACCCTACACCCTACTAGCTAATCCTAATTTCTAAGCAAATAAATTTCAAAATTTAAATTTGCATAAATAAAACTTTATAACATCTAAAATACTTACAAATAACTTTCCTAACATTTACAATGCAAAAGTATTCATAATTTTGAATAGATCTAACCTACACTACCTAAGTTTCCCCTACTACCTAATACTAGCTACCCCCCCCCCCCTATACCTACCTCCTCCCTACTCCCACGTGCCAAGGGGAGGGGAGGCCAATGTACTATGTCTTCTGCATCTTAAGGCGTGCCAAAGGGTAAGGGGACTTGCTTTATTATCTCTTGGGAATATATACCCAAGATACTCCCCCCCTTCTTTTAAACTTGAAACAACATATTTAAATATAACTTATGTCATTTCCCAGGCAGGTGAAAAGTGCACCCAGGCTTGGGTTGAAGTGCAAGCCAGAGATGGTACGCATGGGGGAAGGGGCCTATAGTAGCTCCCTATGACCTGGTCACCTCAAGTTACTAGGGAGGTGCGTAGGGTCTTTTTTTTTTAATATGTTAATATAAGCATAGTCAAAAGCAACATGGGGGTTATTGAAATAAGGAAATTTATTATATTATTTTTTTCTGAGCATAGTACCCACGCCTAGGATAGGTCATGTGGGGCCCACTTCATGTGGGAGCTAAGTTTATAATCTTTTTTTTTTTTTAAAGTTTATTTTAATCATTTAGAATTGGTTAAAGGTAGGTTAGGATAGGAATTATGATTAACACTAAATGCAATTAGGAGGAGGAGAATATTCTCTGTGGTAAGAGAATATTTTCCTCCTTCATACAATTTCCAGAGAGTAAAATGCTCTATTAGCTTGATATGAATGCCATTTTTTTGCAAAGAGATTTATATGACAATTTGATTTAAATTTGATAGTATGCCTACATTTAGGTGATGAATTGAATTTACTATGAATTACTCTCAAGAACTAATAAAACTAATTTCTATTAATGATAAATAAACTAATGATTTACACCATCAAAATGACAAAATAAGCTATTCTATTATGAACAACATGTGCTTTAGAGATTGCTTTCTCCATTGAATTTGATACATTTATAATCCCTATTACATGATCTAACTTATGAAGAACTCTATTTTTTTGTCAAAAGCCCTTATTGAATACAATGCAAATAACATTTAGTAATAAAGGTAATTCACTACTTTCTCATCAACAACTACACCTGATTTAAAACAAGATTTGGAGATGAAATCTTCATTACAAGTTTACAAGTTTATGAACTACTCAAGATCTCCTTTCAAAGATTCACACCCCATACAAAATACTCTCATCATGAAAATGATAACATTTCAAACTTCACAAGTTTATTCTTCAACCAAGGAGGCTTCAATGGCTTCTCAATCCTGCAATGAAACAAAGCACAAGGAAACCAAAACAACCATGGTACTCTCCTCCCTACCATAGGCCCATTTCATGGACCACCCCCGAGCAAGGGGAGTTCAAGCCAATGGTAGACTCACAAACATTAAATATCCATTCACATTTACACACACATCCACAAAGATAAGCACCACATATGCACAAGGAGAGGCTCTTCAATGAAACTTTCACATTCATGGCTTCCACAAGAGGCTCATTCTCAAGCCTTCAACAAGTGAGTGGATTCTTACACAATCCAAAACAAACTCAAGTGCAAAGTAATAAACACAAAACACATGAAGAAACCACAAGCTCAAGAGAGCATGAAATTCACTAACTCCACTACATACACCACCACAAGATGCATAACACTTCTCTATTCATTCCATTCTAGAATCAAATTGCATAGGAGAGATGGATACACTAACCTTGCTGCAAGTAAAATGCATAATGAATGTGGAGTTCTCTTCTTCTACAACCAAGCTCTCCTTCTCTCAACTTCCTCCAAACTCCTAGTTGTCTCCAAAGTTGGAGAGTGGGTCATTGGGGAGCCCAAAGCTAAGCCTTCCACTAAATACCCTCTACACACTCTCCCATGCCCATGGATGAGTTGGGAGTTTCCTATTGGCTTTTTGACTCAAGAGTTCCCATGTGACTTAGAATTTTCGCAACTTTTCAAAATGTCACTTTTGGAGGGCTTCCCAAGGTGCTTCTAGAGTGTTCTATGGTCAAAAGGGTCCCTTACCCATAGGTACAACCCATGGGCCATCCATATTTATGAAAAATAACTCCCTAGGTGTCTATTTGACCCCCTAAAACCTCCCTACAAGGTGAACTTCGAAATTCAAGGTCCAAGGATTGGGACCACCTCATGGGTGCACTCACCAAGCTTAAGGAATAGGTTGGGCCAACTAATACTAGGCTAGGAAGGTGACATGTAATTCCTTCCATGTGGACCATTGCCAACACATAAAACATTGCACATGTGTCAATTGACACCACTACACATTACAATTACACTTGGCAATATCCACTAACCAATTTAATTTCATAGAACACCTTACTTCCTTAATACACTCAAATCCACATACATTACAAAATGAAAATCACATCACAAGGAGGTCATGTATCCCTTTGGGACATGACCTTGGTGTCACAGAGATCATAACACATGTTGGCTTGACTCCCCCAAAACCATGGTTAATACCTGCACTCATTAGACAAGTGTCAGTAGCTCTAGTAATGATAATAACATAATCAAAATGTGCAGAACAACATCACATTCAATTAGCTTCAAATAGTATATCATCTATCTATTCATCCATTCATAACACAATTATGCAACATCATCTCCTAAGCTAACAATTTCAAATTGCACAGTCATTTCTAAGGAAACATAAATTTGATCTCATATTCAATGGTAATAACTTAACTACATGTGAATTCTAACATCAATTAATCTAAATCTTGCTTTCCTACATGTTATCTTTTCGAATTAGGAACACATTCATAATTGCCCTAGCTATATAGCTCACATACTAATCACATAATTTTCAACGTGTCTATCATACATAATTAAATAATCCAATTCATCATTTCAATGTCATAGCAATGTCCTGTGATTATAATCAGGATAAAATACCTTAATGTCATTGCTAGAATAAACACACATAAAGTCTAGGGTGTACTACAAACATATTTGAACATAACAAGATATGGGTCTCAATACCTAGCCTATCGCATAAAAAGTAAAATGCCACGATGACTCTGAGTAGAGCCCACATATAAATTTAAGGAAAATTGCAAAGGATAACAAGAGTCCTTACCAAAGTGTTCTTACCATGATGAGGGAAATGGAGGGGTCCTACACTATACATCTTCTTGTGTGTCAGAAATAGTTAAGGACCTTAATGCTAAAAGGATCACCTGATAGACTTATATGCTTTTATACGAAATGCTCATTATTATTATTCATGTGTACCTTAGGTTAATTGATTATAATCACTTAAGGATTAGATGTGTTACCTTCTCTTATAACATTACTTGGGATTAGACATGACTAATGCATTGAGGGTTATATGATTTGTTTATCTTGATTTGATAATGGGACATTTTGAGTACATGCCTGATGGTTAAATGGGTTTTTGAAAGTTAATAGATGATTTATATTCACATGATTATGTTATGATGCATTCTTTTATACAATATGAAAGAGATATTATTTTGGTACTAACCATACTAATCCAATTATGCTTTGTTGATATCATTATCTGGTGTGAGTATAGGATGAGGGGAGGTAGTTGTAGTTACTCCTACAAGAGGTCCACATGATGTCGTACTCTCCCTCCTTGTTGCCATTGTCTATTTATATATATGTATATATGCATGTTGGTTGGTGTTGTAGGATGTAGGTACTATGCATCAACTCCACCTAGCTACACAGGTCTAAGCGTGCCTTCAAAATCCTTGAACTATTGTTGTGTGGAGATATTACCCAGATTACTCTCAAGGTTACCCATGGACTTAGATTTCTGTTTAGGCCTAGCTGGGGGTTTTGAATGTAGTATGTGATGTGGTCTTGTGATTTATGATTTGACATTGTTCTATGATTTATGATGTCAGTTAGATTTATCCTTGTAAGTATATGTATATATATATATATTTATTTATTTATTTTATGTGTTATATTGTTTGTATTTTATATAGGTATGTGTATATGTGGGTGCACATGCATATATCCATGCTTATATAAATAATAATAATTGTATGTTTTTCATTAACTGTGTAATGGTATGTTATTTATGATAAGTAAATAAAGTGAGTGAAATAAAGTATATTTTTAATGAATGTATTAAATAAAAAGTAAACATAATAATAATAAAAGGAGTATGCTTTTTGTAGTAAAACTAGCTATCTAGGAGGGAGTTGAACTCAAGACCTCCTAGAAATTAGGCTAGTTGTTTCCCAATTGTGCTATGTGTTTTCCTTGAAAGCTTAATGTTTATTCTTCTTGTTATTGGGTTCTTTGGAGGCAAATTTTGATTAAATTTATTAAAAGCTTTATTATTGTTTACAGGAGATGTTGGTTTAATTTTTCAACCAACTATGGAAGTTGGAGAAGTTGCTTCCTATAAAGCAACTCCTCCAACCATATACTTGGGGTTTTAATATTTGTGTTTTTAGGATTTTTGGGGAGAGGGAGGTTTTCAGAGAAATTTTTGGAAGTTGTCTGCATATATTATTCCAGAAAGATCATTTCAAGGTTTTTGTGATGTTGAGAGTCCTCTAGTTTTGTGAGTGCTAGTGTGGGGATTTCTTGTGAGTAAGGATGAATGCTTGCTAGTGGAAATCCATCAAGGAGGCTGCCATATCTTGGAGATTTGCAAAGTGTGCTTTAGTTGCTTGAAGAGGATTCTCCATAGGACCCTAGGTAGGGTCTGAATCTGGGATGAACTCTATATTTTTCCTATGTGTTATGGATGAGTATGGTATGCTATTTGAATTGAATATGATTTATAAACTATGAGTTAGAAGGAAATTTAATGCTATGTTTTCTGTGTGATCAAACTATGCATCCGGGAATTAAATTCATGAGTGTTGTATAATCTTGTTGTAAAATATTTCTTGGAGGTTTGGGAATGCTTTTGATTGATTTTTATGGTGTATCTTCTATTATTGAATGAAATAGGGAAGTTTAGTAAGAAACAAGAAGAGTCGTGAAGGTGTAGGATTGAGATGCAATCTTTTTTTCTACTCTTTTTCCTCTTGCAAGTTTCTTTGTGAATGGTTGTTTTTATTTTGATTAATTTAGTTTGTAGGCTCCTTAGTATTCTCCCTTTTATCTCCTTACTTTCCAAGATATCTGTGAGTGCTTCTAGAATTTAGAACTACTGTTTCAAGCCTGCTGGTCCATATATGTTTGTGCACCACCTTTCTTTGTCCAGATCTAGAATAGATTTTTTAGATAGATAGGATAGATTGATGAGTCATTTCTAAAGGGAAATTGGGAGATCTCAAATGGGTCATGCCTAGATTAGGCAACCATAGTCCCCATAATGCCAATTTTTACCCGCAAGTCACAGTTGACAGTCATATTTTGTAGTTTCTGACAATCGGTTTAGTGTTGGCCGAGCAAGTTAGTGTTGGCCGAGCAAGTTAGTGTTGACCGAGAAAGTTAGTGTTGGCTGAGAAAGTTAGTGTTGACCAAGCAAGTTAGTGTTGGCTGAGCAAGTTAGTTTTGGCCAAGCAAGTTAGTGTTGGCCAAGCAAGTTAGTGTTGGCTGAGCAAGTTAGTGTTGACCGAGCAAAACAAGATTTATACAAGTATAACATTTAGGAAACCATAGTCCCCATAATGCCTAGTTTTACCCACAAGTTAGAGTTGACAGTCATATTTTGTAGTTTCTAACAATCAGTTTAGTGTTGGCTGAGCAAGGTAGTGTTGGCCGAGCAAGTTAGTGTTGACTGAGCAAGTTAGTGTTGACCGAGCAAGTTATGATACTTTAATTTCTTATACTTTAAGTTATACTTGTATAAAGGAATTAGGTACCTTCCAGGATGATTGAGATAGGTTTCAGCTTCATAGGAGTTAAGATGCAAATTATAGTTTTTGGTTTTTTTGAAAATTTCAGACTTAGCCAAATTTCAGGCACATGAGTTTTTTTGTAGACTTATAAAAACAAGCTATGGAATGTTGTGTTTATGCATATGGAATTTTGTATCCCCTATGTATGTTTATTACTTGTTGCGTTGAGGTTATATGGTATAATTTTTCTATTTTTGCACTTGGCATATTCTTGAGCTTAGTTTATGAGGCTAGGACTCATCTTGGTGGCATGTGTGCATAGGAGGGTTCCTTAGACCTATAAATGAGCCTTGGAAAGTTGTACTAATGCAAGTGAAATTTTTTATGTTTTTCTTTCAGATGTCTTGTGATATACATTCTTCTAGTGGTTCTTATTATGTATATGGCTAAGGTTAGGATTCACTCTAAGGGCCTGAGTGCATAGGGGAGTTTCCTAAAACTATGAATCAAGACTTGGAAGTGTTATCTTGTATTTGTGGATTCTGATGGGGTAAGTGAATAGGAACCCTATGTGAGTGGCTCACCATAGGTGTTGGAACCCTAAAGTGGTTTCTAGATGATCCTATGGGTGGGTTTGTAAAAAGTGATAACCTTAAAAAAATTAACCTGGGATTCAAAAGATAATGAAAGAAAACATAATAATGGCCACATAGACCTGATTGGAGTACTGGGACTAGGGATAACTACCAGGGTGGATCCCTATTCATAAAGGGGGGACTAGGGTTACATGGTTCCCAGGGTGGTGTTGGAAATAGGAGAGATAAATACTGAGAGGGGAGGGGTGAATCAATATCCACTAAAACTTTTACTTAAATCCCTTCAATATTGAATATGTAAACTATATTTACCGATCAAAAAACTTGCATGAAATAATTACATAGATAACTTATGAAAGTAAATAAACATAAACTCATCAATGTAATAACATAACACAAGTATTTTGGTAATGCAGAAACCCTTGTAAGAATGTAAAAACTATGGTGGGGATGACACCCACAAATTCTTCACTACTGTAGATAGAAAAGTGTTTGCTTGTTAAGGATACAATTATGATCACTTCTGGTGATCTTACCATGTTAGGAGTAACATGTTAGATCAGATAGATCTACCTAGTTATAGGATTTAGCAACACAATTAAGTGTGCACTTGGTTAAGAGATTTACAATAGGACTATTAAATCCACTCGGTTAGGAGAATTTGATAACTCTATTACAGTTGTTAGAAAGCAATAGAAAAGTGTATTTTCTCTGATTGACAACTATATTTGTCTGATATAGATCATTTATATACTATTTATATATCGCCTTGCATGTGTAGATTTTCTGCTCTGTGATACTTGGTTGCCTTGTCAATTCTAAATACCTTCTCTGAATACAATTATGCTCAGTTTTGTCTGTTCTTCTCGATTCTGTCTGATAACCTTTAGACTTGAAGTAGGCAATAGCTTCAAGTGCATACAACAATATTCAACCACACAAAAATGATATGAACACACTAAATTTATAGTGTTCTGGTTTTGCCGCTTAAGCAAAAAATTAGGTTAAGCAAAATTGATAACCCTAACATCTACGATGTACAAAAATAGTTAAGATCAAATCTTTACATTGAGATTCTCATCACATTTAATGAGTATCTATACATTATATGATTCCTTGATCTTTCTTACATGTGTGTCAATCTATTGTAACGGTCTGTCTTGAAAATTGTACCTTCACTGATTCTTAGACCATTTTTATTTCCCTCGGTAAATGCTTGTCTAGATTGCTCGGTGTTATCTGGAAGACTCCGTGTATACTAACCATTGGTGTCAGTGTGTATCATGCTCGGTAGACTATTTGATGCTTCAGTGATTACTGTTAACTGATTGTTCTGTGAAGCATTACCGACTTCCTTGTCTCCTTGTATTTACCGACTAGTGCAGTATAGATAATCGACTAATGATTTTGATACTAAGTGACAATAAATGCTCAATAGAGATAACAATCTCCCCCTTTGGCATTAGTATCAAAACACAAGAAAATGTATATACACAAATCCTTATATGTCCTGATATATACATATACAAAATTGCTTAAGTACAGTAAGTACTCCCCCTTACAATAATCTCGATAGTGTGTAAAGTATATAGAGCTATATATCAAAATGAATATCTATTCACATATACATTTGCTTTCCCCCTTTTTGAGATTAATGCCAAAAATAGAATGTATACTTACAGCTTATCAAAAATGTTCTAATGGGTTTTCTTCAGTGAATCTAAGAGGTTCTCCCATTCCTCCTTTAATTTAGTAAGAGCAAGTTGCTCATAACTAACTTGTGCACGCATATCCATAACATTATCCAACACAAAGAGTTCTGGTGTGGATACAAGTGTTTATGCTTTGTCGATATGCTAATAAAAAATCTTTAGGTGTAAAATGAGTTCTTTCTGCAACTCTGTAACCTATTCTATTATTTTCTCTCCTTTGTGTTTGAGATCAGTAATCAACCGCCAGATTTCATGTATCCTTAAGATATGCTTTGATAAGGTTTGGGGCTCAGTCGATGCTGCCTGTGTGCATGCTAAAATTTATTTCTCTAAGTTTTCTATTTGTTCACTGATCTTAGAAGTGAACGAGTCAGCATGACACAATTTCAACAAGGTCTGATAAATATAACTTGTAATTATCTGAGAGTCAGATATTACCTTTGATAACTGTACCTTATTTATTGCCACCTCTTGGCATAGCTTCTCAGCAAGTTTATCCTATACTTTTCTCTCAATTCTTTCTTCCATCCATTTCTCCAAATTAATATCTGGCTTCTGGATTTGTTCTGTAAGTGTAGCCAGTTGGTCCATAATAGATTTGTTCTCATCAACATCTGCATCAGGAATGACCTGTTGTAGAATGTCTCGAACATCAGTGAGTATTTCATTGTTCCTTTTGGTTTGTTTCAGCTTCTCTTGAGCTGCCTTCCTTTGACATAACTCCCCATATTTCCTCAATTCTTCAGGGCTAAGGGTTCTTGGATCACAGTGAGGGATTTCTATGATCTCATCAATAGTAACTATCCCTTTTCCTTTTTTCTTCTTCTTGTTTTTGAGAGGTGAGCTCCTTAATACTATTGCAGTATCTTCATCCTTCAGAGTCTCCTTCCCTATAGACACATTTTCATCCATCTTTTTCTCTTTGGTGCTCATAGGTTGAGTGTTGGTAGTTGTGTCTAGAGGGTTCACCTCTGTGTTATCATCGGTATCCTTGTTTTCATATGTATCCTTAGGTTCTGTGGACTGTGCCTCTGTAGTAGGTTGATTTGTATCTACAGTTTGCTGAGTGTCTTGTGTATCTTGTGTAATTTTAGCATCCTTATTTTCTTCTTATTTTTTCTCCTCATACATAATCTTAGAAATAAGTACTATAGCCTTAGCTAGAGTTGGTAGATTGCCTGGCAATGATGTTGTCTCATTGTCCTTTAATGGTACTATAGTTACATCCGTGTCATCTTGATCATCAGGATCACCATCTGTAATGTCTTGAATAAAAACACCATCTATTCTATTCATCAGTTGTATGTTAACTGGTTTCGGTGCTTCCTATGATATATTCACCTTTGTGGTGTCCTCGGTGATATTAATTACCTCGATAACTGATATACCAGAGTCTAGTACCTACTTTCACTTACCTGTATCCATGTAAATGCCTTTATCTTTTGAATTTTGTCTCTTCATAGACAAGTTTAGAAATGCTTCCTATTCAGCTTGCTCTTCTACTTTCAAAATAGATGTCCATAATGAATCACATTGGACATCCATGTCACCTATATTTTCATCCAATATTTGCAATGCTTGTTGCTTGACTAAAAATATTTGTTGGTACTTTGTCAAATATTCATTTGCTTCGCCAAAGCTCATAGTTGTAGCAATACGAACTAATGACCTTTCTCATTTCCTTCTCTTGGTTTCTAGTGCAGTCGCCCATTTCACATTGATTTTGTCATCTAGTTCTTTTAGTAATTGATAGGAAAATTCCATCGGTACCTATTTGAATTTGATCATCATCTGAATGATAGCACGTTCTATCTTCATTTTATCTTCTGTTGACATTTTGTTAAATTTACATAATGCTGGATCATTAAGATTCCCATTCTCTATTATTTCTTCTATCAGTTCATCAAAAGTACTATCCTTATGCTTCACAATCTTTAATTGATTCTGATCATCTTCAATCTCTTCAGTGTCGTCGGTAGAAGGGGCTCATTTTGCCTTCTTCTTTGGTGCACCAGCTACTACCCTTGTCTTTCTTTTCTCATACTTCCTTGTTGGTGTAGCTGCCCTTTTTTTTTCTTGTCTTTCCTCTAGTGGTGATGTAGTTGCTGCAGAAGACCTTGTCTTCATTCCATTTCTTACAGATACCTCTTCTATTTGTTTATCATCGGTAGAAGGAACCAATGCGTCATCAGATTTAGTTTCTTCACTTTCATATGGTTTATCTGCTAACTCTAGTAGACCTTTGATTGTAGTGTCAACTGGTGTTTCATTAGAATCGGGTGCTTTACCATACCTTGTTTCTAAATATTTTCTCATTTTCTTCCCTCACTTTGACATCTTACTGATAACTATGTCGGTATCAATTCTTGATTTAGCCTCTTCATAGGTGTTGAACCTACTGGCAGTGATGTCAACCGGTAATGCTAGCAATGCATTTATAGATTTCACTATGAAATCATGACTTATTTCATATCCCATTGGTGCTAGCCAATTTTTTCTGGGCTCTACAACCTTTATCATGCAATGATCCGTGCTTACAACAAAACAAATATCATCTTCAAATTTCTTTATCAACTCTCTCGGTATTCTACTCCATTGATTCATTCACTGCTGAAATTCTTTGAAGTAGGTGTCTAATTCTGAGTCCATCTTATCTCTGAGCTTCCCCATAAACTCATTTATTTGCTGAGTGATTAGTTTGTCTTGCTCCCATACTACTTTACCGATACAAGGGATGAATTTCTGTATGTAAAAGAATAAGAAAACAAGTAATGACCCAAACTTACAAGTATTTGATTTCTTGGACCTTATTACCTTCATGTTATTTGTAAGCTGATGAAGCAAGATATCAGCTAGATCAACTTGTTGATCTTTCTTCACAATTATGTATGCCATGTCCACAACATTCGTTAGTACATTGTTCAACCGACTAGATTGAAATATCTTGTAACCTATTACATGTGCAGTGAACTTGACCGTGGGATCCTTAATATTTCCAATTTTCAGTGCTCTACCATCCCATTGAGCTCCAATGTTCTTTTCAACATCTAGTCTTGATGAGCTATGAAATGCTTTTGCCTTGTCAGAAGTAGGGTAACCAGTAACCCTACTTATCATTTTCTTCATGACCTTGGTCGGTCTATCTAGCCAAACTTCCCATCGTGGAATCTACTCGATACTATCCTTATCCATTCATTCATAAATGAATGTGGAAAATGTCAAATGCCCAACAATCCAACATCTTCAAGTTTCTAATATTCTGGTTTCACTTTTCCTTCAAGATCACAAACATTCTGAAATGTGGCAACTGTCTCAAAGTTCCCAACTTCACCAATTTTGTAATGAATGTAGGCCCTAACATCCTCTGTCAACAAAATCTTATCTGGTATGCTTGAAAATGCACCCATTGAATCCATTTTAGATGCAACCCTAGGATGCGGCTTAAATTTACCCTCAGTAAAGTGTGTCCTAACAATCAATTCTACTTCCTCCTCAACTTGTTGCTATTTTTCAGCAGTAGATGTAGATGCCATCAAAATAAACTAGGGTTTCAGTGAACAATAAGTGCACAGGGTATAGATAGCCAAAAAATCTACTTGAGTCATCAAAGAATGTCATCAGTTCGATGTGATAGTGGTTTGAGTCTCTCTAAAGATCTTTAGCTTGAACTCTGGTCACTCTGAAAATTTGTTCTCCGATGCTCACAATGTAAAAAATGAACTTGATTTCTCGAGTATTTATAGACTTCTGCAAATTCCTGCTTAAATATTTGTATTAAATGTGTGACCTTACTTCAAAGTGTGAAATAATTGTCAACTTGGTTAACATATGATATTGTCAGTTTGCATTGTTTCCTCGGTTAACCTTGCATAACGATTACCGACTAGTAACCCATTCTCGGTCTTGCTTTTACCAACTTTATAACATTGTTAGCTCATGGAATATAAACCATAATGCATCTTCATTCATGCTGATTTGGTATTAATACATCATATATGAGGAACTATATATATAAAAAAAAATATGATCTATTAAAAATATCAGTCCCATACATACCTTTGTCACCCTAAGTGGAATTACCGATGTCACCCAATCCAGTGGATGAGGTTTCACTGATAGTGCTACTTGATTCAATAGTCTCCATTGTTGACTTCTTCCACATAGTATTTCTCATCTTCATGATATCTGCAATGGTTTATCCACTCTCGAATACATGATCTTTGTCTAGTGCATGTTCTTTACAATCTTTTCTTACATGACCAACTTTGTGATAGTGCATACAGGCCATTGGGGTACTTGCCCAATATCTAGAATTTCTTATATGATGTGCCCTGTAACAATTAGCAGCTATATGTCCATACCAACCACATGCAATACAACTAGTCCATGTATTATAATCCCATACATAAGAGTCACCTTGTCTTTTTGGTTGATATGGCTTCTTTTGAGTTTGCTGCTTGGGAGTCCAAACTTGTTTCATCTTTGCTTTGCATTCACTTGCAATATGTCCAAGTTTGTTACAAGTGTAACATATCTTACTAGCAGTGGTCTTTTCAGTGTTGTCCTTTTGTCTAGATCTGCATTCATGTGCTTGATGCCCATACTTTCCATAGTAATAATAGTAACCATTAAATCTTGTAGTAATAGTAGGTGGTTTACCTTGAGCTTTTCTTCTGCATACATTTGAAGTGTGTCTAGGTTTTCCACAGTGATAACAAGTAAGTATTTTGGATTTTTGACCTTGTTTAGTGTTGGCCTCTTGTTTTGATGATTCACCTTCACCAGTGTAACCGATACTAGCTCTACTTCCAAATCTTCTCTGATTATCTAGGAAATCATCAATCTTCTTGGAACTCTCTTCAGCCAATCTTTTCATCTCATTGTGTTGTCATTGATTTTTCAGGTCATTTCTCAATTTTTCATTTTCTTCTCTCAATCTTGCAACATCTTCTAGATTCCTTGATAATTCACCATTGATTCATTTTACTTCTTGATTTGCAATCAGTACCTGATTTGACACTTGAAAGTGATGATCAGTAAGCCTTTGTATTTCACTTTCTTTAGCTTGTAGTTGTTCAGTCATCAGTCTTTTGTCTTCAATGGCTAAGTTTCGGTCTTGTTCAGCTTGTCTTGCATTGTTCATTATCTCCACCATTCTTACCATTTGTGATTCTTGTCCAATCTAAAGTGCTTTTACTTGATCAGATAGATGTTGATTCCTTTCAGACAAATCATTGATTGTACTTTCAGACTCATCAGAGATGCTTCCCAAGCTAGATCCAATATGATCAAATGCATCTTCAAAAAGTTCTTCATGATAACCGATTTCATTTTGAGCAATTGCAATATTCTTTCTTTGTACTAGTAATTTCTTCAATTCAGCCTTGGCATTCTTGTACTATTCTACAAACATCTGCAATTGTAATTTCTGATTCTCAATAGATTTGTCAAGTTTGTACCTCTCCATGATTCAGATCTTTACCCTCCAGTGGTTAAACTATTCAACAAGAGAACTACGCTCTGATACCAATTGTTGGAAATAGGAGAGATAAATACTGAGAGGGGAGGGGTGAATCAATATCCACTAAAACTTTTACTTAAATCCCTTCAATACTGAATATGTAAACTATATTTACCGATCAAAAAACTTGCATGAAACAATTACATAGATAACTTGTGAAAGTAAATAAACATAAACTCATTAATTTAATCACATAACACAAGTATTTTGGTAACGCAGAAACCCTTGTAAGAAGGTAAAAACTATGGTGGGGATGACACCCACAAATTCTTCACTACTGCAGATAGAAAAGTGTTTGTCTATTAAGGCTACAATTGTGATCACTTCTAGTGATCTTACCCTGTTAGGAGTAACATGTTAGCTCAGCTAGATCTACCTAGTTACAAGATTTAGCAACACAATTAAGTGTGCACTAGGTTAAGAGATTTACAATAGGACTATTAAATCCACTCGGTTAGGAGAATTTGATAACTCTATTATAGTTGTTAGAAAGCAATAGAAAAGTGTATTTTCTCTAATTGACAACTATATTTGTCTAATACAAATCATCTAAATACTATTTATATATCACCTTGCATGTGTAGATTTTCTTCTCTGTGATACTCGGTTGCCTTGTCAGTTCTGAATACCTTCTCTGAATACAATTCTGCTCGATTCTGTCTGTTCTTCTCGATTCTATCTAATAACCTTTATACTTGAAGTAGGCAATAGCTTCAAGTGCATACAACAATATTCAACCACACAAAAATGATATGAACACATTGAATTTACAGTGTTCTGGTTTTGCCGCTTAAGCAAAAAATTAGGTTAAGCAAAATTGATAACCCTAACATCTACGATGTACAAAAATAGTTAAGATCAAATCTTTACATTGAGATTCTCATCACATTTAATGAGTATCTATACATTATATGATTCCTTGATCTTTCTTACATGTGTGTCAACCTGTTGTAACCATCTATCTTGAAAATTGTGCCTTCACTAATTCTTAGACCATTTTTTATTTCCCTCTGTAAATGCTTGTCTAGATTGCTCGATGTTGTCTGGAAGACTCGGTGTATACTGACCATTGGTGTTGGTGTGTATCATGCTCAGTAGACTATTTGATGCTTCGGTGATTACTGTTAACTAACTGTTATGTGAAGCATCACCGACTTCCTTGTCTCCTTGTATTTACCAACTAGTGTAGTATAGATAACCGACTAATGATTTTGATACTAAGTGACAATAAATGGTCAATAGAGATAATAGGTGGATCCCAATACATAGGTTGTGTGATGACACTCACTTAGGTGGTCTCTTAGAACCTTAACCTCAGTGTTATAATATGATGATATTTTTATGTGCCTTATTCCTTTTATTTGAGTCTTGGATTTATTGGTATTTGAGACTTAGATTGCCTTAAGGTCTTGAGAGTACCTTGGTTCTATCTCCTAGCATGGGGGGTGGAACTTTACCAGTTTCACATGGTTGGGTGTCAAATCTCTTTTGAGATATGGTTCATGGTTCGTGTCATGGCTTGGATTCTGAGTTGTTCAGTGATGAAGATTTTTTTCTTGTATCATGTATCTCTATCTTTTGTTATCAAGATGTAAAGATGTATTGTAATCCCTTGGGAAACTTGATGTAATTATCTTTCTCTATGCATTTGGGCCATGTGCAGGAACTTTAATTCCAATTAAGTTGTAAATGAAAGAAGCTATGTATATGGGTAAGGGTAGGAATCTCAAAAATGGAATTGAATGTTGGTAAATCAAGCATGGATTATGTTTAAGTAATTCCTACCTTATATCTCTTGTGAATTTTTAAATGAAAATTGGAAGTAATGGTAATGCAATTATTTATGTATGTAAACTTCTTTAAATGGAAACTTGTTTTGATATATGGTTAGTGAGAAGATATGCTAAGAGTTCAAGGGCATCTTTAGGTGAAATAATAAGGGAAAAGGAAACATGTATGTTATTTAAAGTAGTAATGAGATGTGACTTCTTAAATGTATAGTTCAATGTGAGTAATGTGTGATTATTCAAACAAGGTTTTAAGCTCAATTCTTAACTCAACTTATACAAGGTTATAGATGATGATTTGTGGAAACTTATGGAAAAAGAAAGATTCATTGAATGGTTTGTGTTGGTTATGAATATATGGTTAAGTAATTTACACTCCTTCTATTATGATCTTAAGAAAAAATGGAAAGTGAGGTCTTTTAATGGAAAGCTTATTTATGTAGTGTTAATGCAATTAAGTTGTGCATAGATAAGGTTATGGAGTAAACAAATAGAAAAGGAAATGAACTTCATCTGATTAAGTAGTAAAATTCAATGCTTGATAATGGTAAATGAATTCATTAAGGGAACCTTAAGGAATGTACTTGTGAATGTAACAAATGATGTAATGTTAGAATGTTAAGAAAAAAAAAATTGTTAGTTGTAATTTTAGGTCATGGACCTGATTCCTTATGAGTTCCCTGGTGGGGACATTATAGCTTCTAGTTCTATTAATCAATTTCCTCCTATTGTTGATAATCCTATTGATCTTCCTAAAGAACTTGTGAAGGATCCTATGATTGTTCCTCCTAGTTCTCAACCTATTTCAAGTAAAGAAAAACATAGTCGATCTGCTAATGAACATCATAAGAAGCATCATGCTCATGCTAAAGCTCATGATTCTATTCTTCAACAATATTTACCTTCTTCAGATAATAATATGTATTATGTTGTTATTAATAATGATGTTAAGATGCATGATTATGATGAATCTATTTGTATCTTAGATCCTATTTTGATTAATTTGGATGAAGAAGATACTCTTGATGATACTGATGATGTTAATGAAAAATATGAGACTATTGACATTGACATTGATTTACCTAATATGCTTTCATCGCAATTTATTATTACATCTAGTGTTGAACATTGCGATTCTCAAGAGGATCCTTGTTTGGAACTAGCTATCATTCCTAGTGTGTTGGATGTAGTCCCTCTTGTGAGTTACCCACCTTCCCTAAATGACATACAACAAGATAGGGAGAGTAGATGACATGTTTGATTAGCATGTCCTTTATGGTAGCTTTGTTGTGTGTTTTCCTATTGTACTATGCTTCTCCCATGATGTGTTTGCTAAATGTTGTTAGATTATTTTATATGACCCTTGTTACTTAGTTGGTGCAAGGTGATAGAGGAATCGAACCTATTGTACAATTCCTCTATCTTTATCTCTATTCTTCTATATGTTGTTTCATGTTATGTTGTACTTGTGCTATTATTCGTAAATGTTTCCTTGTGTAATCTGCTTGGATTAGAGGCATGGTAGCATTGATTCTTTTTGGTCTCCATGTCATGGTCTGAAAAGATTCTTCTTCATATCTCTTATGTGATCTTTCCTCCTTTGTGTTTGTAGTTCTACTTTCCTTGGGGAATGATGTCAATTCATATCATATATATATTATCTTATGATCATACTGACCCCACGATAGGTAGATCCCTTCTATGTTCTTTATATGTTTATGTGGTATTTCCCTTGATTTTTCTTTGTCTGGGGGCATCTCATAGTGGAAATATAATTAGTGGAGTTGTTTATGTTTCTGTTAAAGTCATTACTCTTGTTAAAGTGTTAGCAATGAATTTAACATGGGGGCATACACTCTATTCACCTGTTGCACACATGAACTTTTTGATACACATATTATTTTTCAAGATACCTTTTCTCCCTTTTGGGATTAGTGACTAATCCTTAAAGCATGGATTTATATTTTAGGATCTCTTGATCCCTCCAGTTTCATATATATATATATATATATATATATATATATATATATATATATATATATATATATATATATATATATATATATATATATATATATATATATTGTTGATCCCTTAATGTTGGAGGTGTCCTTAAGATTAGATCTCTTTTGCTTTTGGTTTTATTCTTATGGAATAGAATATTCCTAAGGGTGAATCCTTGATGGGTTGACTAGTGAGTAGCCACATTCACTAGGCAGTTTAATGTCATCTTTCTAGTTGTGATGTTTCCTTGTGTGGTTCACAATGGGACATAAGTTCTCATTGGGCGAGATAATCACACCCTCTCTCTCTCTAGAGATGTCTCTCTTATTGTGATCTTGGAGTCAACGAAGACTTGATTCCTTGGGGGCATGAGGTTTCTCTTTGTCCCTTTGATTACAGTAAGATTATCTTTTCATTTTGATCTCCTTTACCAAGAGTTTTCATTGAGTCCATACTCTTGCTAAAGTGGGAGCTTAATGTATCATCTTAAAATGGAAGCACTTCCATGATAAGAGAATTTATCCCTCCGAGTGAGTGATCTAGGGTCATGTTAAGTTCCTTGATCAAGTCTTTGCATGTATCTGGCTTTCTCCCCCCATTCTACTTCTCTCTCCACCTGTTTTCACTTAATTTCTATATTTCCTAGCATTCTAGATTGAGGTCCTGAGGTTTTTGACCTCAAGGTCAAAGATGACCTTGAGGGTCAATGATGACCTCAACCCTAACCTAGGTCAAGGGTGATCTTGACCTTGACCTAGGATGGGGTCTACCTTGTCCTTAATCTAGATTTCAAATTTTAAGTTCCCATGATTTCTGAATGTCAGGTTTCAGAAATTTATTTGTTTTCGCACTTTCGGGTCGGCCATTTCAGGTTTCAGAATGGTAAATCTTTAAATTACATTTAATTTGGGTCCATTTCTAGGGGTTAAGGGTAATTGAGATTTAATTCCCCAATTTCAGCCTTCTCTAGAGGTTTGTGCCCTAGATCACTATAAAAGGAAGCCTTCCTCTCTCATTTTGATCATCAAGTTTTGTGAGAACATCTACCAAGCAATTTCATAATTTCTCAAGATCTCAAGTGCAAAAAAGTGAGAAGGAGAAGGAAAATAAGAAATAATTCATTCATCTTCAATCCTAGCATTCAAGTATCCATTCAACTATTCAAACATTCATCAAGGAGATCCATTGTTAGCCATTGAAGGATTCAATCTCTTTGGAGCCCCCTTGATGATTTCTCCATCCACATTCATCCAAGCCTCCTCATATGCAAAGATCCATTCAAGATTGGTGTTGAAGATCAAATGCCATTGATTTGAGACATCCTACATTCATTCTACATCCATTGGAGCATCCCTACTTGTGGATTCAAAGATTTGAATCCTCTACAAGGACTTCAACATAAGCAAGGTGAATTGTTTCATTTACTTTGTTTATGCACATTATAATTTAAGTTCAATTTTAAGGTTAATTCCTAAATTAGGGTTTGACCAAGGCAAATCCCCCATCCAAACAACAAAAACCTTCTTTTTCTTGTAGGTACAGGTACAAAACTATGGATTTGGATACCCTTTTCGAAAAACTTTCAAGATTCACGAACAAAGTCAAGGATGACCTTCAAAATTTCAAAGTAGTCTTTGACCTTTTATTGAGATCAAAGACTACCTGCTGCCAGAAAGACAAAATTTTTTTGGGTTTTCTTTGTCTTGGCATTTCCAGTCTGAAACAGGTCGCAGAATTGCTCAAAACTATCCACAGACATCAAAAATCAATATTTTTTAGATCTGCCCTATTTTGAGGTTAGTATTTTCCTTTCAATTATTTCAAATTTAAAGTATATACTCTTTATAGGGAAATATAAGGTTTTTCTTCTTCATTCATATTCTCCATAGATTGATTCTTTTGATTATTAACCTTTTGGTTGATCAATTTGGATCTTTCCTTTGGGAATTTGAGTTTAGAAGTAGATCTCATATTTTCCCCATTCACTTTGACATACTCCATTTTTCAACCTATTCATGGTGAATTCTAGTTGTACGCGATAATTCAAATTCTAAAAATATACATATTTAATCATATTATATCATTATCTTGTAGGTCTTCAAACAAAGGAAAAATTTCCATGTCCAATGTGTGGTCCAAAGATGAAATCTCATCATTCCAAAAGTTTAAGAAAGCAAGTGTTTGATGAGTATAGGTAGTTCCTCACTAGAAATCATAAGTATCGAAGTGCGAAAAGACATCTTTTCAATGGGAAAGAAGAGACTACATCAAAGCACTGAAGAATGACACCTCACATATGGCAGTTGGAATATAATAGAATTCAAGGTAATATCATTCCACGTAATGGTCAATATTTGAAAATTATATATTTTGATTATGTTTTGTTGGCTAATTATGTAGTTGATGATCTTGAAGGTCATGAAGGCATCACCGACTAGCTTCCAAAGGGACTAAAATGTTATCCTAGAGAATTTAGTAGGCTGCCCTATTATGAGCATCTACAAATTGTGTATTTGTTTGATACTATGCATATTGGAAAGAATGTAACAAAGACACTATGAAAAATATTGGATAGAAGGTGTGACAAAGAAAACTCGACAAAATTTTTAGTGACATTCATGATTCCAATCATGTAATGAAAAATATCATTGAATCAAATAGAAATGAAGACCAGATTAATGCAAGTGCTCTTCCTTGGTTATTAACAAAGCAGCAAAGTAATGCCATAAAAGAAGTGATCTGAAAAATTTGATTTCCTATAAGATTTTCTATGGATATAAGAAATCTCATATCAAAGAAAAATGATTTTGGGTCAGGGATGAAAATGCATGATTGGTATATCTTCATCAAGGTAAATCATAGTATTTTGTATTTACAATATATTTGTGTAATTCCATTCAATTTTCATTGTATCAAATGATCAATTGACAATTGTTATAGTATTTTCTACCCCTATCTCTCCTATAGAACTTCAACAATAATATCAAACGAGTGATATACTATCTTGGAAAATACATGAGGTAAGCAGTGATATTTGTTCAATATATCAAACAATAATATCAAACAAGTAATATATTGTAAAGTCTCATATTTATATATTTATGTCTTGAATCCTTTGTAGGTGTTTTTCATCTAAAGAAATCCATAAAGAAGATATAAAATATTGGAAGAAAATAATTTGTCGATTAATGTGTGAAATGCAAAAGTGTTTACCTCCAACTTTTTTCAATGTACAAGAACACTGCCTCATACACCAAGTTCAAGAGATTGAATTGTGTAGACCTGTACATGCTAGGTCAATGTGGATGGTTGAGAGACACTTGAAATTTTTTAAGGGTTTGGTACAAAAAAGAGCACGTCCTAAGGGTTCTAAGGTTGAGGGATATATGGTATACTAGATGATGGTGTATGTTACTCAATATCTTCCTAATCTTGCAACAAAGACCCATATTGATTGTATTTGGGATCTCGACTCAATTAAAAAATTTGAAGGGGAGTACTTGGTGGGAAATGATAGATTTAGGAAACTAAAAGGTAATAAATTATGAGATGTTATTGTAGTTAATTAATTCTTAATCTTCAAAATAAATCTGTTGTAAGTCATCTATTTACTTTTGTATAGCTGCTAAAGAGTGGGATGCAATACATTTGTTTATTGCAAACAATCAAGATTGGATAACAGTATGGATTGAACGATGTCAGCATGATGGTCATAGATTAACATGGGAATCCATGTCTTCATTGGTTATACAAGCTCATCATAATGGAGATCCCAATGTTACACAAAAGGAAATAGATTTAGCATATGGTTTAAGAGATCACCAGGTACTTATAAATTTGTTAATTAATCAACCGTATGTTTTTCAACTCATTATGCAATAATTTATACATGTTTAACATTATTGTAGGTGAAACACCACAAGGCTATGTTTTGTAATTGTTATAAATTTTGCATCAAAAATTTGGATGACACAAAGAGAACTTATGATTTTGGGATAAGTGCTATGTTCCAAGTGACTAATATTTCATCTAGAAATGACTTACATCCTTAAGAGTCGCAAAATCAATACTATGGTATTTTGGTTGATATACTTGACTACAACTTTAATTCCTTCAAATTAGTTCTCTTCGTTGTGAAATGGTACAGACTACAATTCAATAAAAATGATCCTGATAGAACTATTATTGAACATGACAATGGATTTCCAATGATTAATACAAGGTTGTTTGAGCCAGTTGGAGAAGAGCCCTATGTTCTTCCAAGCCAATGTAAGAAGGTATTTTACTCAGAGGTTCTACATAAACTAGGTTGGTCATTTGTTGTTAGACATGATCCAAGGGGAAGGCCAATAGAGTATAATGTGATGGAAGAAGATACCGAGGAAGATGATGTAGATGATGATCACAATCGAGAGCTAGTCGAAGAAGAATATGAAGAAGAAGATGATGATGATGCTGCTACTAATGATGATGATGATGATGATGATGATGATGATGATGATGATGTTGATGTTGATGATGATGATGATGATGATAGTGGTGGTGATGATGTTGTTGACTATGATGGTCTTGATGATGAGATGGATGAAGAATAATATCAATGACATGAATGAAATGTATAATTATGCCAGATGTTTGGTATGTTCTAATAATTTTTTTATATGTACTACTCTTATTCACCTTGTTTTATATGTCCCACTTATATATCTTTGATCTTTTGTTAAGAGAAATTTCATTCTAAAAGAGTGTATTTAATCTCTATATGCTTAAACAACCTCACTAGTTAAGATTGTTCTCATTTGTAGTGGGCATGACAACAATCAAATCACTTGAAAGACACTAGTATTTAAACATGCACAAATTAGTGACATAATTAAGTAAATTACCTTTCTTTATAATTTTTTGGAGTATTTTTTATATCAATGCATTTAATCTAAATACTATCTTATGAGAGTTGCTTCTGCTAATTTTCTATTTCCTTGCACATCAATAATGTTAAATCACAAAGGATTCTCTTTGTTCCCTGCAATGGAGTGAGCTAATTATGAATTGCTTAGTAATTTCTTTTTATTGCATGGTTGTCTTTGGTTTGTCATTTTTTTTTTAGTGTCTACTGATTTAAACCAAAGACTTCGACTTAGCCAAAAAATGTGCAAGTCTACATTAGTATGTTTTTTTTTATTATAATTATAATTAGTATGAATGAACAAAATAATGACAATGCAATATTTGTGATAATGCAATATTTGTCGAAATAGCATCGATGAGTTTGGTAAATGTGGTGTTGGCCCATACATGTTGAAGACGTCACGCACAACAAGTAATCTTGGTTGTCAATTTTGGGTTTACCTAAATAGGAAAAAGGTCTGGATACGTAATTATATTTTATGTTTAAAAATAATGTGACAACTAATCATTTTATGAAGAACTAATATACATTTAGTATTACAAGGAAATAGTGGATGTCAATACTTTCAGTGGGTCAATCAAAACACATTTACATCTACCCCATCTATATGTATACCTGATGTAGGAAATGAGTGCAACTTGTGCAAGGCTCGAGAGGTAGCTAGTGCCACCAAGATTGCTTCAATGGTGAAAGTAGAAATCATATTTCTGTGATGCCTTCTTTGTGTAGTTTGTGCACTACTTTGTTGGGACCATATACGTAAATGTGGTTAATAGAGGGCTATTGTAGATACTAAATTTATTTTTAGAGTTTCTAGTAGATACACATAAACATGACAAATGAGAAACATAAATGTAGATATCACTATAGTTGAGAAACATAAATATAGGCATCATGGTCACAATTTTTTGGAGACACAACATAATTGAATGGTATACCCAGATGATGCAACACAACTATATATCACTCCTCTAGTTCCAAGTTTACACTATAGTAAACAAAACCCATAGATAAAAAATAATTTAGAGAGCAGAGGAGGGCCGTAATGACCAAAATAATATTGGGTCCCTATATAATTTTAGTCATTATCGCTCTCCTCCTACACTCTCTAAATTTATTTTTTATCATATGGGTTTTGTTTACAATAGTGTCGACTTGGAACTGGAGGAGTAGTGGTTGCGTTGCATCATATCGGTATACCACTCAATTATGTTATGTTTCCAAAAAATTGTGACCATGATGCCTACATTTATGTTTCTCTAATGTTGTGTCCCAGGACCCCTTATGATCCTTTATGACCCTTTACAATCCTTAAGAATACATCTTAGAGGTCTTAAAATATTGTAAAGGGTCATAAGAGGCTCCTAGGAGGGGTTAGATGAGCTTCCACCTTCACGTGGTTGGCCTTATTAAGTAGAGAATGTTAAACTATTCTTAAAATAAAGAGAAGCTCAAGAATTTAAGATCTCAATCCACGTACAACAAATATATGTCGATCCATCTCAATGGTTACCAAATCAACCAATCTCTACCAAGAACCCAGTCGCAAAGAAACACCACAGACCGCACTATGAACCCACTATGTAGAGGCATCCAATGTCTCATAAGTCACATCAAACGACCCACTTTCTGAAATCTAATTCTCTCAGCTTGGTTCACCAAGAAGAAGACTTCTCCCAAGTCATCATGGACACCATACTGATCACCACACTATCTTCTTGTGCTGGAGAAATCACTATCAAAAATCTCAATTTGGTAGGATCCATTCCAAATCATGAGTTTGGTGAAAGCAAGGAAGTCAGTATAGTGTTCGTAGCTAAAAATTTGACCCTTTTGAAATTGGTGAAAGTGGTCTCAAATGGAAGATCTCGTCAAGATGAACAAAACAACACCTTGAATCTTGAAAAATGGAGCCTCTCTTCTCACGATACGTATGGTCAGAGTTTGGTCAAAACAAGGAAGTCAGTATAGTGTTCATAGCTAAAAATTTGACTGTTTCAAAATCTGGTGAAAGTGGTCTAAAATGGAAGATTTCATTGAGATGAACCAAAAAACACCATGAATCTTGAAAAATAGAGCCTCTCTTCTCAAAATACAAACGGTCAAAGTTTGGTCAAAGCAAGGAAGTTAGAATAGTGTTCATAGCTAAAAATTTGACCATTTTGAAATCTAGTGAAAGTGGTCTCAAATGGAAGATCTCGTTAAGATTAACAAAAAAAACCATGAATTTTAAAAAATGAGGCCTCTCTTCTCAAGATACGGATGGTCAAAGTTTGGTCAAGGTAAGGAAGTCAGTAAAATGTTCATAGCTAAAAATTTGACAGTTTCAAAATCTGGTGAAAGTGGTCTCAAATAAAAGATCTCATCAAGATGAACCAAAAAACACGTTGAATCTTGAAAAATGAAGCCTCTCTTCTCAAGATACGAATAGTCAAAGTTTGCTCAAAGCAAGGAAGTCATTACAGTGTTCATAGCTAAAAATTTGACCATTTTGAAATCTGGTGAAACTGGTTTGAAATGGAAGATCTCATCGAGATGAACCAATAAACAACATGAATCTTGAAAAATAGAGCTTCTCTTCTCAATATACAGATGGCCAAAGTTTGGTCAAAGCAAGGAAGTCGGTACATTGTTCGTAGATAAAAATTTTATTATTTTGAAAGCTAGTGAAAGTAGTCTCAAATTAAAGATCTCGTTGAGATGAACCAAAAAACATCTTGAATCTTAAAAATTGGAGCCTCTCTTCTCAAGATACAGATGGTCAAAGTTTGGTCAAACCAAGGAAGTCAGTACAGTGTTCATAGCTAAAAATTTGATAGTTTCCAAATCTGGTAAAAGTGGTCTGAAATCAAAGATCTGGTTGAGATGAACCAAAAAATACCATGAATCTTAAAAAATAGAGCCTCTCTTCTCAAGATACGGATGGTCAAGTTTTGGTCAAAGTAAGGAAGTCAGTATAGTCTTCATAAATAAAAAATTGACCATTTTGAAATCTGGTGAAAGTGGTTTGAAATCGAAGATCTCGTTGAGATGGACCAAAAAACACCATGAATCTTAAAAAATAGAGCCTCTCTTCTTAATATACAGAGGGTCAAAGTTTAGTCAAAGCAAGGAAGTCCGTATAGTGTTCATAGCTAAAAATTTGACAGTTTCAAAATCTGGTGAAACTAGTCTCAAATGGAAGATCTCATCAAGATGAACTAAAAAACACCATGAATCTTAAAAAATAGAGCCTCTCTTCTCAATATGATTACTATGAAAGTTTGACCAAAGCAAAGAAGTCAGTATAGTGTGTGCAGCTAAAAATTTTACTGTTTTGAAATATGGTGAAAGTTGTCTCAAATCAAAGATCTGGTCGAGATGAACCAAAAAATACCTTGAATCTTAAAAAGTGGAGCCTCTCTTCTCAATATACGGATGGTCAAAGTTTGGTCAAAGCAAGGAAGTCAGTACAGTGTTTGTAGCTAAAAATTTGACAGTTTCCAAATCTAGTGAAAGTGGTCTAAAATCAAAGATCTCGTCAAGATGAACCAAAAAACACCTTGAATCTTTAAAAATGGAGACTCTCTTCCCAAGATACGGATAGTGAAAGGTTGGTGAAAGCAAGGAAGTCAGTACAGTGTTCGTAACTAAAAATTTGACCATTTTGAAATCTAGTCAAAGTGGTTTCAAATGGAAGATCTTGTTGAGATGAACCAAAAAACACCATGAATCTTGAAAAATAGAGCCTCTCTCTCAATATATGGACAGTCAAAGTTTGGTCAAAGCAAGGAAGTCAATACAGTGTTCGTAGCTAAAAATTTAACCATTTTGAAATCTAGTGAAAGTGATGTGAAATGGAAGATCTTGTCAAGATGAACCAAAAAACACCTTGAATCTTGAAAAATGGAGCCTCTCTTCCCAAGACACTGATGGTCAAAGTTTGGTCAAAGCAAGGAAGTCAGTATAGTGTTCGTAGCTAAAAATTTGATATTTTCAAAATATGGTGATAGTGGTCTCAAATCAAAGATCTCACTGAGATGAACCAAAAAACACCTTGAATCTTTAAAAATGGACCCTGTCTTCTCAGGATACAAATGGTCAAAGTTTGGTTAAAGCAAGAGAGTTACTACAGTGTTCCTAGCTAAAAATTTCATCATTTTAAAATCTGCTGAAAGTGGTCTCAAATGGAAGATCTTGTTGAGATGAATCAAAAAATACCATGAATCTTGAAAAATAGAACCTCTTCTCAATATAAGGATGGTCAAGGTTTGGTCAAACGAAGGAAGTCAGTACAGTGTTTGTAACTAAAAAATTGACCATTTCAAAATCTAGTGAAAGTGGTCTCAAATGGAACATCTCGTCAAGATGAACCAAAAAACACCATAAATCTTGAAAAATGGAACCTCTCTTCTCAAGATACGGATGGTCAAAGTTTGGTCAGAGCAAGGAAGTCAGTAAAGTGTTTGTTGCTAAAAATTTGACAGTTTCAAAATTTGGTGAAAGTGGTCTCAACTTGAAGATCTCGTCGAGATAAACCAAAAAAACCCTTGAATCTTAAAAATAGAACCTCTCTTCTCAAAATATAGATAGTCAAAGTTTGGTCAAAGCAAGGAAGTTAGTACAGTGTTCCTAGCTAAAAATTTGACCATTTTGAAATCTTGTGAAAGTGATCTCAAATGGGAGATCTCGTCAAGATGAACCAAAAAAAATTATGAATCTTGAAAAATTGAGCCTCTGTTCTCAATATACGAGAGGTCAAAGTTTGGTCAAAGTAAGGAAGTCATTACAGTGTTCGTAGCTAAAAATTTGAGCATTTTGAAATCTGGTGAAAGTGGGCTCAAATCAAAGATCTCGTCGAGATGAAGCAAAAAACACCTTGAATCTTGAAAAATGAAGTCTCTCTTCTCAAGGTATAGACGATCAAAGTTCGGTCAAAGTAAGGAAGTCAGTATAGTGTTCATAGCTAAAAATTTGACAGTTTCCAAATCTGGTGAAAGTGGTCTCAAATCGAAGATCTCATCAAGATGAACCAAAAAACACCTTGAATCTTGAAAAATGGAGCCTGTCTTCTCAAGATACAGACGGCCAAAGTTTGGTCAAAGTAAAGAAGTCAGTACAATGTTCGTAGCTAAAAATTTGACCATTTTGAAATCTAGTGAAAGTTCCCTCAAATGGAAGATCTCGTTGAGATGAATCTAAAATCACCAATTATCTTGAAAAATAGAGCCTCTTTTCTCACTATACAGATGATCAAAATTTGTTCAAAGCAAGAAAGTCAGTACAGTGTTCGTAGATAAAAATTTGACCATTTTCAAATCTAGTGAAAGTGCTCTAAAATGGAAAATCTCATCAAGATGAACCAAAAAATACCTTGAATCTTGAAAAATGGCACCTCTCTTCTCGAGATAAAAATTGTCAAAGCTTGGTCAAAGAAAGGAAGTCAGTACAGTGGTTGTAGCTAAAAATTTTACTATTTTGAAATCTGGTGAAAGTGGTCTCAAATGGAAGATCTCGTCAAGATGAACCAAAAATCACCTTGAATCTTGAAAAATGGAGCCTCTCTTCTAAAGATACAAATGGTCAAAGTTTGGTCAAAGCAAGAAAGTCAGTACAGTGTTCAGAGCTAAAAATTTGACCATTTCAAAATCTGGTGAAAGTGGTCTCAAATGAAAGATCTCGTTGAGATGAACCAAAAAACACCATGAATCTTGAAAAACAAAGCCTCTCTTCTCAATATACGAATGGTCGAAGTTTGGTCAAAGCAAGGAAGTATGTAAAGTGTTTGGAGCTAAAAATTTCACCATTTTTAAATCTGGTGAAAGTGGTCTGAAATGGAACATCTCGTTAAAATGAACCAAAAAACACTATGAATCTTGAAAAATGGAGCCTCTCTTCTCAAGATACAGATGGTTAAAGTTTGGTCAAAGGAAGGAAGTTAGTATAGTGTTCGTAGCTGAAAATTTGATAGTTTTAAAATCTAGTGAAAGTGGTCTCAAATCGAAGATCTCATTAAGATGAACAAAAAATACCTTGAATATTTAAAAATGGAGCCTCTCTTCTCAAGATATGGACGGTCAAAGTTTGGTCAAAGCAAGGAAGTCAGTAAAGTGTTCGTAGCTAAAAATTTGACCATTTTAAAATCTAGTGAAAGTGGTCTCAAATGGAAGATATCATCAAGATGAACAAAAAAACACCATGAATCTTGAAAAACATAGCCCCTCCTCTCAATATACGGACAATCAAAGTTTGGTCAAAGCAAGGAAGTCAATACAATGCTCGTAGCTAAAAATTTGACCATTTTAAAATGTGGTGAAAGTTGTTTCAAATTGAGGATGTCGTCAAGATGAACAAAAAAACACCTTGAATCTTGAAAAGTGGAGCATCTTTTCTTAAGATATGGATGGTCAAAATTTGGTCAAAACAAGGAAGTCAGTAAAGTGTTCGTAGCTAAAAATTTGACAATTTCCAAATCTGCTAAAAGTGATCTCAAATCGAGGATCTCCTCGAGATGAACCAAAAAACACCATGAATCTTAAAAAATGCAGCCTCTCTTCTCAAGATACAGATGGTCAAAGTTTGGTCAAAGCAAGGAAGTCAGTAAAGTGTTCCTAGCTAAAAATTTGACCATTTTGAAATCTGGTGAAAGTGCTCTCAAACGGATGATGTCGTTTAGATGCACAAAAAAACACCATGAATCTTGAAAAATAGAGCCTCTCTTCTCAATATACGGATGGTAAAAGTTTGGTCAAAGCAAAAAAGTCAATATAGTGTTCGTAGCTAAAATTTTGACCATTTTGAAATCTAGTGAAAGTGGTCTCAAATGGAATATCTCGTCAAGATGAACTAAAAAATGCCATGAATCTTGAAAAATGGAGCCTCTCTTCTCAAGATATGAATGGTACAAGTTTGGTGAAAGCAATGAAGTTAGTACAGTGTTCGTAGCTAAACATTTGAGAGTTTAAAAATCTGGTCAAAGTGGTCTCACATCGAAGATCTCGTCGAGATGAACCAAAAAACACCTTGAATCTTGAAAAATGGAGCCCTCTTCTCAAGATACAAATGGTCAAAGTTTGGTCAAAGTAAGGAAGTTAGTACAATATTCGTAACTAAAAATTTAACCATTTTAAAATCTGGTGAAAGTGGTCTCAAATGGAAGATGTCGTCAACATGACCCAAAATACACTACGAATCTTTAAAAATAGAGCCTCTCTTCTCAATATACGGATGGTCAAAGTTTGGTCAAAGCATGGAAGTCAGTACAATGTTCGTAGCTAAAAATTTGACTATTTTAAAATATAGTGAAAGTGGTCTCAAATCGAAGATCTCGTTGAAATTAACCAAAAAACACCTTGAATCTTGATAAATGGAGTCTCTCTTCTCAAAATACGGATGGTCAAAGTTTGGTAAAAGCAAGGAAGTCAATACAGTGTTCATAGCTAAAAGTTAGACAGTTTCCTACTCTGGTGAAAGTGGTCTCAAACTGAAGATCTCATCAAGATGAACCAAAAAAACATTTTGAATTTTGAAAAATGGAGCCTCTCTTCTCAATCTACAAATGGTCAAAGTTTGGTCAAAGCAAGGAAGTCAGTATAGTGTTCGTAGCTAAAAATTTGACCATTTGAAAATCTAGTGAAAGTGGTCTCAAATCGAAGATTTCATCGAGATGAACCAAAACACACCTTGAATCTTGAAAAATGGAGCCTCTCTTCTCAAGATACGGTTGGTCAAAGTTTGATCATAACAAAGGAAGTCAGTACAAGGTTCGTAGCTAAAAATTCAACTGTTTTGAAATGTAGTGAAAGTGGTTTCACATCGAAGATCTCATTGAGATGAACCAAAAAATACCATGAATCTTGAAAAATAAACCCTCTCTTCTCAATATACGAATGGTTAAAATTTGGTCAAAGAAAGGAAGTCAGTACAGTGTTAGTGGCTAAAAATTTGACAATTTCAAAATCTCATGAAAGTGGTCTCAAATGGAAGAACTCGTTGAGATGAACAAAAAAACACTATGAATCTTGAAAAATAGAGCCTCTCTTCTCAATATACAGATTGTCAACGTTTGGTCAAAGCAAGGAAGTCAGTATAGTGTTTGTAGCTAAAAATTTGCTCATTTTGAAATTTGGTGAAAGTGGTCTCAAATGGAAGATCTCATCAAGATGAACCAAAAAACACCATCAATCTTGAAAAATGGAGCCTCTCTTCTCAAAATACGGATGGTCAAAGTTTGGTCAAAGCAAGAAAGTCAGTACAGTGTTTGTAGCTAAAAATTTGATAGTTTAAAAATTTGGTGAGAGTGGTATGAATCAAAGATCTCATCGAGATGAACCAAAAAACACCTTGAATCTTAAAAAATAGAGCCTCTCTTCTCGAGATACGGATGGTTAAAGTTTGGTCAAAGCAAGGAAGTTAGTACAATGTTCATAGCTAAAAATTTGACCATTTCAAAATCTAGTGAAATTGGTCTCAAATCGAAGATCTTGTCAAGATGAACCAAAAACCACCATAAATCTTGAAAAATAGAGCCTCTCTTCTCAATATATGAATGGTCAAAGTTTGATCAAAGAAAGGAAGTCAGTACAGTGTTCGTAGCTACAAATTTGACCATTTTGAAATCTCATGAAAGTGATCTCAAATTGAAGATCTCATTGAGATGAACCAAAAAACACCTTGATTCTTGAGAAATAGAGCCTCTCTTCTCAATATACGAACGGTCAAAATTTTTTCAAAGCAAGGAAGTCATGCCAACTTTGCCTCCTCCGTTCATGCCTTCACCCACTCCCATTGTTTCTCTATCTCTAACCCCTACCATACAGAATCCTCCCTCTCAAGCACTTGCCCAGTCATTGGCACACATAGAAATACTGACACAAGCATCTCAAGAGTTTGAGGGAGAAACAAAGGAAGTTGATGAGGAGATAGGAGAACATGTGGTATCAGAGGAGCCATCTAATATAGAAGAGCCACCGGTTGAGGAGGAGAAACAAGTTGTTGAGGAAGAGAAGACAGATGAAGGAGAATAGACAACTGAAGAAGACAAACAAATACATAAGGTGGGGGGGAGCAGAATGTAATGGAAGAACAAGAGATAGAAGGAGGAGAGGAATGCCATGAAGAAATGGAAATGGAATACCAAGCTACTACCTCGACTCTCTCAGCTTCTTACAAGCCCCTCAATTATTTCTCCAAGCCTACTTGGTTCACCAAGGAGATCCAGCCAAGGGCAAGGGTATACACTAATGATGAGGCAGACATGGAAGATTTAGGGAAAGTGTTCAATTAGCCTAGACCCAGTACCCAAGTGAGGACACTGTCATATGTGATGTAGGATTAAGGAGGAAGATGGAAGGCTCAAGTACCGGTTCCCACAATGAGCATCAGTACAACTGAGATCACTCCAAATGACTATGTTAGACGAGGTGGATTTGGGAAAACCTACCAAGGAGGGAAGTAAAACTCTAGCTGCCCTCCGATTAAAACACACCCTCAGATTCATGGATAAAGATTAGGAGAAAATAAAGGCTTTGATGGAACAAAATGAATCCATGAAAAGATTCATTCTCAAGACAATGGGTCCCATTGACCCTGATAACCCTGAGGCCTCATTACAAGCCATTTTGGACAAAAAGAGTCAAATGAGTACAGATATCCCACATTCTTTTGTACAGGCTTGTGCAAATTGGAAGGAGGATTTTGAACAATTTGCAATGGTATCTCTCAAGAAGATTCTGAGACCCCTTAGAAACATTCTTCAAGGAATAACCTCCCTAGTAGAGATCATGAGCGAAGAAGATGACATGGAGGAGAAGATACTGGATGACCTAGTAGTAATAAGGAAGCAATGCTTCCAAGTTTTGGTCAAAGTCTATGAAGGCTTAGAACTAGACAATTTTGAGAAATGGATCTAGGATATAATGGCAACATTGACCATCTTTGAAAATGTTCTCAAAAGGATGGACAAGAGATGAGATAACAATATATTTTTTGTAAAAGAATTGCATAAGTTCTTTGAAGATCTAGACTTGGATCTATATGACGAGGACAATGACAAGACAATGCATTCTATGAATGCCATCATCAATCAGTATCTAAGTATATTCATAGGAGTCAAGACAAAATAGGACCTTCAACAGATTTTCTATCAGAAGGAAGAGATTCAGAAAATGCTATCTTGGGAAGAAGAAATACAGACTTTTGCAAGAGAATTGACCACCTTCCGAGATAGACAACAAGAAATCTTTGAAGGGGTCAAAATGCCCAACTTTGAAGAAGTACTGGAGATTGTGGATAGGTTCTAGAAAGCACATCCAGAAGTACTCCCCAGTCAGTGAGTAGCCAGTCCAGAGTTAGCCAAATTTTGTATAGAGAAAATGCAGTTTTTTGTACTTAGCCATTTTTTGCAAAGCCTGATTTTTGGCCTTTCATCCCTAGAGAAATTTCAGGCCCTGAAAGTCCGAAGTCTGAAATTGGGAATGAAGGAATTGACACTTAGTTATTTTTTAAGGCTTGGTATTTTGGACCAACTGTCAGGATTTGGGTGTTTTTTGGCATGTCTGCCATTTAACTTCAGTTATCTAAGAGTTGATTTTTCAATCAACTGGGCTTCTTTTTGGGGGTCATTTCTACATGATTTTGGGATCTCTTCCAGTTGAGTCCATGTGGAGAAGCTACAACCAAGGATCAAGGGAAGATTCATGGAGATTATGAAGAGCATGCACGAGTTCCAGATTCATTTTTTAGATGATTTATGCATGATTTTTTCTAGTTTTTTTAATGCACGAGGTTTAATTTTGTGCTAGGGTAGTTTAACTTGTTCTTAGAAGTAGTTCCCTTAATGTAATCTCTAGTTTAGAATTTATTTCCAAGTTTTATGCAGCCAAAACCCTAGCTACGAAAATAAGAGCACAAGTTTATAAATTTTAATAACGATGTAATGAGGGTCGATTTGATCATTAATGCAATACATATAGTTGGTGCTTCATTTATGGTATGATATTTCTTCTATCTATAAGAAATTTGTGAATGTGTGTTTTTCTCATTCATTTATTTCAAAGAGCCAATTGATTGTTTGATGATTTCAAATCTTTGATTATTAGTTCAGTATTTTCTAGTATTAAATTGCTTTGTTGTGACAAATTTTTGAGAAGCTTATTTTTTTGGTGATTGAAGATTAACCTATCTCACGTGTGCACACATTTGTGGTGGCTTCCTGATCTGATGAGTTTTGGCTTATCCTGCATCTGCATTTGCTTCATTCCGCTAATGATTGCATCTGCTTAGCTGACAATTGTGATTTATTCTGGTCTCTATTTTGTGGGTTTCCTCATCTTCTCCATCTTTTAATTTGCAAAGTGGTGTGGTATTAGTTTATGTCCATTAGTTTCTTTTCAAAAATTTCTTTCAAATTCTTGTTACCTTACTTCTTACCTTCTTTGAAAATCATTTTAGTAGATCAATTAGATTAATATTGCTTTATTTTAAATTTGAAAATCCAAAAAAAGTGGTATTCTAAAGTTTGTTTTGCAGCTTCCTTTGAGATACGAACCAACAAAGGCCTCCTTGTTAAAAGATTCACATTTATCTTTCATTGAGCCATCCAAGCAGTTGAGACCCAGCCAGAAGGAACCTTGAGATTGATTCCATCAATCTTACAAGAGGGGAATTTGCTTGTGTAAATTCCTAGCCGTTGTCTTCATGTAAAAATGATGCTTAATAGAAGTGGCGCTAGGAGGGCCCTTAAAAGGGAAACCCCAGAATATCGGATTGTTCTCTCCTAAAAGGTTTGAATGAGTCCTCGGATCTTCACCAAACAAAGGGGAATTCCTTGAACTTAGAGAAGTTCATAGACCTCGCAGCACCAGAACAAAATGTAGAGAGGATACAATGGATCATCAATCTAATCTTCCTCCATTTTAGACCATTGCTTGCCCACCTATTGTTCCTCCACCACCAGATCCAATGACATTTTTTGAAAATGCTCAAAGCTCTCCATTGAACATACAAGGACAACTCCACCAGCTACCCAAGAATCCTAAGAAATTTTTCCCATGTTTCATCTATGGAGAATCTAGGACAGTGGAAGAACACGTTTGTGCATTCAAGGAATTATGCAATTGTAAAGAGATTGCTCATCAAGATGTCATGTGGTGCCTTTTCCCTACACTCTAGGGCAATTTGCATATCATTAGTATTTGAACTTGCCACGAGGATCCATCTCCACATGGGTGGAATTTTAAACAAAATTCCTTAATCAATTCAAGCTATATGTGGATCTAACAGCTCTTCATCACCAGTTCATCTCAGTAAGAAAGGACCTCAATGAGTCAATCGCTATGTTCAATCACTATTTCCATAAGATGTACCAAAAACTTGAAGCTCCTTATACTATACCAGTTGGGGCTGCTATACAAGTGTACCTACATGCCTTGGATCCACTAACATCCATATTATTGAAAAGGTTTCCCCTAGGTGACATAGACACTCTAGAAAAAGTGTGTGATGAGGCTATCACGTTTACCCAATAGATGGACCCACAAGCAGGGGGAAATTATGGTATTCCACCAACATTGAAGAACACTACTATGACTGGTCCATTCGTAGCAAATAATCAATTTCCAGTACAACACACCCCAAGGCTCAACCCAGTACTAGCTTTGTACATTGCTGCCCCACCACTTGCCATCACATACCCAGGGTATGATGCACCTAAGGAAGCCTTGTGTGAGAAAAAGGTTGTTGTCCCAAGTGAGTCGGACCATGCTCTAGTGAATGAGTTGGATTCCATGAAAAAGACATTGTCCCAGTTGACTGGAGAAATTAATAGGATGAAGCTTAACCCATCTCAGAACCAGGGGAACTACCAACACCCGACTGCTACCCCCAAATACCTACTCCCAAAATTAAAATTGTAATTATGGAAATTACAACAATAACAACAACAATAATGGTGGTGGTTATGGGAATGATTCCCAAGATAAGAAGTTTTGTCAACAACAAACAAATAGAATATGGAACACATGCCCAAATAATGGTAGCATAACCTCAGACAATGCCAATGTCTTCAACTCATCTGAGGTTAACTTTACCCAAGGTTCCAACATGCACCAACCTGATAATGAGTATAGGGGAAAGTTTGATGACAACAAGCCCAAGATCCTAAAAGTTCTTAGACCCATTTCAGTTCCATGGTCTTTGATTCATATGATCCAAGTATGGATGGAACTCCTATCAACAACATAGTGGAATAAGAATTTGTCTTCCCTTTCAATCAAGAAATTTAGCCGGAGTACTCTGAGGTCCATGCTTTCCAGAACAATAATAGAAACACCTATAACCTAAGGACTAGGAGAGAACCTCTGACTAATGGCATTCCCCCAGGAATGTAGCCCACTCGACCTGATCCAAGGGTTGGCAATAATCCCACGCCCCCAAGAGGCCCTAGTGCCACTATCGCTCTGGCAACGCAACATCAACCCACTCTATTAAAAAATCCAATCTGGACCAATAAAAAGTACACTGTAGTGGAGGAACTCAAGAAAGTTAGAACTAATATGTTAATGTACAACATGATGCAAAGTTGTCCCACTCAAAGAGAAGCCCTCTTGAAGTCACTGGATCCTTCCAAATCAGCCTCATCCAGCAACAACCCTAGAAATGTATCGAACATGAATGCGGTAGAGGCGATGCTGACTATATTCAAAGATAAGGTGGAGGTACCCCCATTCTTGCTTAGCCTCAAGATCATCAGAAAGAACCTACATAATTTTTTGGTCGACTCAGGGGCTTCATGTAATGTGATGCTATTGTCCATATGTCAAAAAATAGGGATGAACCCTCAACCAACTAACCGAGTAGTGATCCAACTGGACAAAATAGAGGTTAGAGTCATTAGAGTCTTGAAGGATACATGTATACAATTGACCATTAACCCCATAATCCAAGATTGCATTGACATACATGTGGTGGATATCCCAGAAACATATGGAATGTTACTCAGTAGGGAATGGACCCGATCATTGAGATGATGGTTCTCTATCGACTTTACTCAACTTTGGCTGTCATGGAGGGGGCTCAATAACCAAATCAAGATCGATGTGGAGCCCAAGCTTAAACAAATGATAACCAAGTATAATGCTCTAAGTGAAGTCCTCTTTTTTCAAGCATATTTGGGAGTATATCAATTCGACAAGGCATTCACATTCCATCTCAAAGAAGAAGAGAACTCAAATGATATCCCCGTGCAAGGGCTAGTGAGTACCCAGATTTTGGAGGAGATTCTTACATAATTCATAGATGGTATGATGAAAAATATGAGGCATCTTGGCCAAGACATTTGCCCAAACATATTGATGTTACTAGGGTATTTTCATCTCCATAAGACAAACCACTTAGAGTTTACATGCCAGGACTACCAAGAGGTGATGGTCCAAGTAATAAGCTAGGTGTTTGGCATACCCAAACTTACAATAGAAGCAACCATAGTTCTAGATGGTAACACACCTCCCTTTAAGGAACAACCTCAAGATCTTGAAACTGGATGCCCTATACAAGATGAATAGAGTTCTTCTAATGACAGTTGCCTACCTCCATGTTGAGAGGTTTAGTGTGAGATGAAAGCCAAACAAAGAATGAAATGGGTTCCTCTATCCAAGAGGGAACACTTAGATGAAGAGGACTTGAAGGTCCCAAGTGTAGAGAGTCTGCTAGTACCCAAAACCTCCACTGAGCCTCTGGTTGACACACGTCTCTCCAAAAAGGTGTCAAAAACAAAAACTAAAAAATCTCCCCATAAAAATCACTATATTTGGAAACTCCATTTCAACGGCTCCAAGTGTAAGCAAGGAGAAAGAGAAGGGATTGAATTGGTCAATCCTCATGGAGGTTCATATTGCGCTACATACTAGTTACAATTCTACTACACCAATAATGTCGCTAAGTATGAGTCCCTAGTTCAGGGTCTCCTCTTAGCACGTGAGAAGAAGGTGAAAGCCTTAGTTGTTGAGGGAGATTTAGATTTGATAGTTCTCTAGATTCAGAGTTAGTATTCATTCACTAATAAGCACTTGATATCTTACCGCAACCATGTCTGGGACTTAATTGAAGATTTTGAGGCTTTCAATATTCACAGTGTCCCCAAGAGAAGAAACACTATTGTTGATGCTCTACCCATGTCAGCAAGCTCCTTACATCCATTGGAAAAATCTAAATTGAAGAAATTCTCTATATAACTGGTGGTTGTGCCAGTTGTCCTTGACAATATCAAAAAATTACAAGTGTTCCAAGATGATCAGTAGATATTGGAATTCATCATAAATGTAGGAATCTTTGACAAACAAAATATTGAAAAAGAAGAAGATGAAATAGAAGAGTCAGATGACCTAGGGATCTTGAACTTAAAGACTAATTCCATTCTGAAAGGGATGGTAGCCCTGGAAAGGATCTTTGATAAGGATGAACATGTGTGTGAAAGAGGAAAGACACCAGTAGTAGGCAATGATGACTACGAGCTCTACAACCTGGGAATGCAGGATGAACCTAGGGAGGTTTGTATTGGAAAAGTGGGCACACCTAAAGAAAAGAGGTGAATGGTAGAGCTACTCATAGAGTATAAAGCCATCATATCCTAGAGCTATGAAGACTTAAAAACATATTATCCCAATGTTATTGTGCACAACATCCCTTTGAACCTAGATGCTAAACCCTTTCGCCAGAGACAAAGGCTGGTGATCCTTGTAATTGAACCAGTAATCTAGGAGATACAAAAGTTGTTTGATGCCAAAATCATTTTCCCTATCCAACATTTGACTTGGGTAGAAAACCTCATCCTAGTAAGAAAAAAGAAGAGAGGTGTGGCTTTGTGTTGATTTCTAAAATTTGAATAGGTCCTCTCAGAAGGACAACTACCCACTACCATCCCTCGATGAAGTGTTGTAGGTGGTTAATGGTTCCCAAATGATGTCTTTCCTAGATGGCTACTCTAGGTACAACTAGGTCATGGTAAAAGAAGAGGATCACCTAAAAATGGCTTTCACAATGAAGTGGGGTACATTTTCTTATCAGTGTATGCCATTTGGTTTGATCAACGCAGGAGCTACTTTCCAAGGAGCTATGGACAAAGCCTTTAGAGGTCTGATCAACAAATGCATTGTCATCTATATGGATGACCTCACATTTTTCTCCAGAAACCACATGGACCACATTGAAGATCTACAGAAGGTCTTGAAAAGGTGTCAGTGTTACAGAATCTCTCTGAATCCTAAGAAATGTTTATTTGGGGTAACCCAAGGAAAACTTCTCAGGCACATCATATCTAAAACAAGCATCTCAATTGACCCTAAGAGAGTCAAGGCTATTCACAAATTGGTTCCCCCAAATAGCAAGAAGGAATTGAAATCATTCTTCAGGAAAATCAACTTCTTCAGAAATTCCATTAGTGGATTTGTAGAGATAGTGCATCCGTTGAATGATATCTTAAAGAAAGATGCTAGGATTGAGTGGAGCACTCTGGCTAAAGAAGCCTTTGAATAAATCAATACATCCATTTCCACTACTCTAGTTCTAGTCAGCCCTGATTATCTTCTACCATTTAAGGTTTATTCCTTTGCATCAGAACACTCATGTTCAGGGATCCTCACATAGAAGAAGGAAGGATAAGATGAATGATCGATAGCTTTCATGAACTGTCCCCTACAAAATGCAGAACTCAAGTACCCAAATCTTGATAAACAATCTTTTTCCTTGGTCAAGGCCGTCAAGAAATTTAGACACTACATCCTCCAAAGTAAGGTCATTTCTATTGTTCTAGATCTAGCAGTCAAATCCTTGTTGATGCAAAATGAATTGGGAGAAAGAAGAGGGAAGTGGATGGCTATACTTCAAGAGTTTGACATTGAGACCCAGCCAATGAAACTAGTGAGAGGTTAAGGTCTTAATAAGATGATGGCAGAAACAAAGCAGGGGTTGATGTGCCAAGTACACACCAATGAAGGAGTGGTCATGGATATCTGGTATCAAGACATAGTTTACTATCTATTGCAAAACAATTTCCCTGAGGGATTGAATAGTTCATAGAGGAGAGCACTAAAGAATAAGAGCGATTCATACATGCTGAAAAATGGGAAGCTCTACAAATGTAATTACGATGGCCTTTATCTATGTTGTTTGGATTGAACAGAAGCTAAACAAGTTCTAACAGAATTTCATGATAAGTATGGTACTCGGCATGGATCAACATAAGCCACAACCCATTAGATATTAAGATCTGGCTATTACTAGTTGACTTTGTTCAAAGACACCAATGAGAACATGCACTCTTGTCATGTTTTCTAGACCAATGCTACTCACGAGAGACATCTAGAAATGCCCTTACAAAAAATTTATGAGGTGTGCCCATTCACCCAATGGGGGCTGGATTTCATGGGAATGATTAATCCTCCATCCTCTATAGGACATGGATACATCTTGACTGCAAGTGATTACTACACGCACTGGATAGAGGCATAGGGTCTAAAGAATTATACTACTAAGGTGATAACCAAATTCTTGTAATAATTCATCATCATAAGGTTTGGCATGTCATTCTTCCTGGTATGTTATAATGCTCCTTATTTCTCATCTGCAACTCTCATCCAATGGGCCTTCGAGAACCAAGTAATTCTCAAATTCTCATCCAATTACTATCTACAAGGAAATGGATTTGTTGAGTCGACCAACAAGAACTTAACCAAGGTAATCAAATGCCTCTTGGATGATAATCCCAGAGATTGGCACACTCAGTTGAAATATGCTCTATGGACAGAGTGTGTGAGAATCAAGAATTCCTTGGGGACCTCTCCCTACCAGCTAGTTTACGATCTACAACCCATTTTTTTGATGAACCTGAAAATACCAATTCTAAGATTCATGGATCAATACATCGAGGGTGAGGATTGGGTGTAGATTCACCTCATAAACATACTGGATCTTGAGGAGAAAAGAACCATGGCTTCGGAACATATGGCCAAACATGAAGCTATTGTCAAGCACTGGTTCGATAAAAGAGCAACAATAAAGGCCTTCAGGATCTCTTATTTGGTTTTAATGTGGGACAAAGCAAAAGAAAAACCAAGAAGCCACACCAAGTTTCAAAATTTGTAGATAGGCCCTTTCCAAATTGTAGAGATCCTGAGAGAGAATACTTTCTAGATTAGTTCTCTTGATGGAGAATTAGTCCCATTACCAGTCAACAACCAGTTTCTTAAGCACTATTTTGGGTCTTGACTGGCCCTTTATGTAATATTGTACATTCTTGTATTTTAGAGTCTTTTCTTTTTTCTTTCTTTTGGTTTTTTCATTTGTATCCTTTTTGTTGGGTCCTTTTTTATAGGGGTAAGTTTTTCTTGAGCTTAGTGATTCACACTAAGTAGTCGAAGAAAGATATAAGGGTTTTCCATTGTCAAACTCTTTGATGTAGTTTTTGTCTTGCAGCAAGCCAGATACAAAATTGGAAGTAAGGCATTTTCTTTTCAGACTTCTCAAAAGGGTTTTTCAGAACCAACCATCCTCAACACTAATGCACATTTAAAAGGGGATCCTAAGTCACAAGTCATCATGAGTCTCTCATGATAGGATTCCGGTCAGAGTTAAGAAATGCCCATGGTCACGAAGGAAGTTGGGAGTCAAAACCCTATCCTAACTAGAACACAGACTAAAAGAAAAGAGCAAGAAAGCAAAAAGGAGGAATGCATAAATATGAGATTAACAAAAAAAGGCTCAAAGCTGGGGTGGCACATTCTAAGCACTATCCTGGTTACACACAAAAAAAAAAGGAAGAAAAAGAAAAGAGAAAAGAAACAATATCTGACAAAAGCACAAGTATTAAAGTAGCAGATGTTGAACAAAATCAAAAGAAAATTGTTCAGAACATAATGGTTCAAAAGAATCAGTTTTAAAAAACTGACTCATATCAAGTCTAAGAGCCCTCCAAAGGAGTTTAAAAATTCTAAAAAAGCTCATCTTTAGTAGGGGGAAGGGTGATTTTACCAACCTCTATCAGGGCTATAAATGCTTGCCTGGTAGTAGAGAAAGGTTAAATTGACTCTTGATTGACTTCGAATCGGTGGGAAGTGATCTGGCGATGATTGGTTGATAATTAGTGGAGGCTTATGGCGAGGGATTCTGGAAAAATTTGAACACACATAATCACACACTAGATGCAGATGTTATGATGTCCTCAATCTTGATGATGATGAGAAAATTGCTCTGGCTAAAGATCTTGTGCTTGGCTCACTATAGGATGGGATTGTTTCAAGGTAGAATGGCTATGGGAAACTAGGGTTGTTTCCCTTTATTTTGTTGGGGCTATTTGTTGTGGTCCCACAACTACACTCCCCTTTTTTTCCTTTTGGCTTCAGTAGCCCCCCTTTCTTTTTAGCTTGTCCTTAGCTTTCTTATTTATCTGGTCTTTTTATTTTTTGTTTTTAGTTAGTTTTGCTTAGTTTTCGGTCTTGTTGCACTTTCACACTTTCAGAGGTCCGAAAGTGTGAAAGGTCTGAGTTGGCATTTTTGGACCCATGTGGTTTTAGAATTTCAGATGCTAAAAAGTTGGGAGGTCTGATTCCCCAAAATGGAGTTGACATTTTGGCCTTTTAGAGGTCCGATACCCCCAAAAGGCTGATCGATGGGTGGCTGACATCACCCACCAATTTGCCTATAAAAGTTCTAAACTGAGGTTTTAACCCTCACTTGTTCACTTTCCACCTTGTCATTTTTTTGGAGCTTTATTTGTGCGTCACTTGCTTCCATCTTGTCACCTTGGCCTCATTTCTTTGTCTTCATCCATTAGCTTCCTAGAGGTTGGTCTTTCTCTTCTCTCCCTTTCATTTTCATTGTTTTTCTTCAGTCTGTAGTTAGGGTTTCTTTCTTTATAGGCCTAATTAGGGTTTTTGGCCTGTCATTTAGGGTTAGTTTTATTTTTTTGTTGATTTGGTTTGGCCTTGGGGATTGTGAGGTTGTCCCCTCTAACCCCCCTGGCATGTTTGTGGTCAAACTCATCGACGGACTTATTTTTTAGTCCAACAAGACCAAACCCTAGTTTCAGCCATAGTGTTTCAGACCTTCATGGTCTGAAACATTCAAATTCTCTACAATCCAAAATCTTCTAAGTGCTCTGCAGTTTCGATGTTTCAGTGTTGTCACACACTGAAACATCTTTATATCTAATTCATCGAAACCTATAGGACCAAAGCTTTCAACAATATCGCAGATCTCCCAAGTACTAGTTTCAACATTTTGGCATGGTTGCACCAAAAATTTGATTGCTCTGATTTGCCGAAGCTGATACTGGTAGTTTAAAACATTGGCAATGCAAACACTAAGGCATTTTCTAGCATTTCAGAGGTTTCAGCCTTTGAAGATTTTACACTTCTGATTCGCCAAAAGGATGAAAAGGGGGGTATCAATGCATTTTTCAAACTCGAGCCTTCTTTTAACATTTTTGGCACTTTCGACCTTTTAGAGGTCTTGTACCCCCGAAGGTTTGAAAGGCTGAAAAGGTCTTACAGAGCTCTTCTAAGCTTAGTTTGTCAGAATTATTAGTTTTTTTGAGATATTTTTCTCTCTCCTATAATTTCATGTTATAGATTCATGTCTTTTTCTCTTTATAGAAATGGCCAAGAAAGTTATGTCATCAGTGATGAAATATCAATTCAAGGGATACCATCTACCTTCAAAGTTGACCAACCTGTATCCAAATATCATAGACACTAACATTGGCAGTGTAAGCTAGAATGACTATTTGGTAAAGTGTGCCTAACTAGTGGGGAGGTCAAAAGATTGCACCTCATTGGTGCTTTGCTCCTTGGTGAATGCAGCATCTCATCCATTCTCCATCTTGTCTTCAAACTTGATCAACACTTCAGCAAATCACTATGTACCTGATGAGAGGATGGTGAAGAACAGTGTAGGCAAAGTGGTCCTAGATTTGAGACCAGATAACATTGAGGATTTCTTCCACCTACCCAAAGGGGTCGATAAGTTCTATAAATTTCACATCAATAAAGGGATGGAGTTCTAGAATAAGGATGTGTCATGAGCCCATGGCATTGTAAATAATGAATATCTTATGCAGCCCATACCAAAGAACAAGCTGCATAGGATTGATATGCAGAGGGGCTATATGCAAGAAGACATCCAAGCAGCTATCAAAATGATTAGTAGAGTGTATGGGTTACCAAAGTCTATTCATTTGGAGCCCTAGATGATCCTACTCATCCAAAAGATAAGGGAAAGATAGACAAGGTTTGATTGGGCCACCATCCTGAGTGACAATCTAGATGAGAAGCTGATCAGAGTAAAAACTTATCCTCACTTCTACATGACATCTTATATTATGTACCTACTGGAAACTAGGGAAGTGTACATAGGTTTGACTAAGATTGGTGTTATGGGGGACCCGAACACATGGCAATTCATGATATATCCTCAATTGGTCAAAAAGGAATACTATACACATAATAGTCTAGATTTCCAGATTGTCAATGATGCATTTGTCTTCGCCATCATACCCTCCATATAGGGAGACTATGCAAAAAGGATGTATGTTGAAGCTATAATAAAAGTGAAGGCCCTCAGGGCATTCTACATCTAATTTAGGACCTTCACATACATCTGGATGGTGGGATGCATCCTGGAACCCAATAAGTTACCTAGGTATCCTTCTGATAGAGTAGTCCTCTTGGAGATAGCAAGTAAATTTTTAGATGCCCACGAACACATTAGGCACAAGAAGAAACATTGCCAGGATTTCCCAATTTCTATCAGCCCCCACTATGTCCCTAACATGAAAATCTACAAGTCACTATCCTTTGAATGGGATGAGTTCCCTCTGCCAACCTACAACTCGATAAGAGAACTCTTTGATCCCATTGGTACTTTTAGCCATATAATGTGGACACATTATATTCACAAGCCGCATATTGAAGATCATTGGATGAACTGTGTAGATGATTATGAGGTTAGAATCTATGACTATTGCCAGATGAGTTTGGAGTTGGCACAGACTGCTCTATCACTAAAAATTCCCCAGAAGGTAAATATGCTGACTCTGAGAACATCTTCTATCCCATCTACAACATAGACAAAGTGTACACAAGGGCTATCCTAAATGTAGAGGTAGACAAAGATGAAAATGATGACATTGATTTCAAAGCTAGACACATAGTCAAGGTCACTAAAGCTTGGATCGCATGTCTGTTCCCTATGGAACTTGTGCCTATGAAGAAACTTTTGGAGCAGCCTTCCAAAGAGAAGAAGAAGAAGGGAGAGAAAATATTGAAACCACAATTTAAAGATGATGCACCCCTAAAGCCAGAGATGGTTTATAGGCATGAGCGCCTGACAGCATATGGTCCAGCTACTCATTCATAGAAAGTAAAAACTAGAATTATAGGGATCATAGCACCTCCAGATGAACCTTCTTCTAGTCATCATGAGTCTCCTAATGTAGTGAAGAAAACTAAGTTTAAGATAATAGGACCTAAGCCGGCTGGAGTGATCAAAGGGAATGTCTACAAAAGAAAGAAAGGCTCAACATCTACCCAAATGGACACCCTTTTGGAAGATGATGAAGATGACTTGGACCAAGTGCCTTTCAATAGAAGAACTCGCTCTATAAGATTCATGAAAAGAAGGAGATTTATGGAGTATGTTCAAGAGGATGTTGAATGGGAAACCCAAGGGGAACCCATAAATCTAGATTTTCTAGGGGATGATTAATTTGACATTAGAGAATTTGAGGGGCTTCATGGTTTCCAAGAATCTGGTAAATAGGCTCCAGTCCAAGGACAGTCAATGACTTTTGATTCTTTCCCTACATAATTCACTAATCCCCAAGGCAAGAAGAGGGAGGGAACTCTGCAAAGATCCCAAGAAGCAATGGAGGAAGTGATAGCTGAAGTATAAAAGGAGACTGTGGAGCTAGAAAAAGATTCTTCCATTGGGGAGGATGCAATAGCACAAGTTCCTTTAGTTCCATAATTAGTTCAAACTCAACTCTCACCTCCACATCCAATACCATCAACCACTCCACTTTCACCTCTAGTTCAAACCACTCCATTGCCTCAGCAACCTCCACCATTTCATAATCCCATGCCAACTCCACCTCCTTTTTTCATGCCTTCACCCACTCCCTTTCTTGCTCCAACTCTAACCCCTACCATACAAAATCCTCCCTCTCAAGCACCTACCCCATCATTGGCCCACATAGAAATATTGACACAAGTGTCTCAAGAGCTTGAGGGAGAAACAAAGGTAGTTGATGAGGAGATAGGAGAAGAACATGTGGGATTAGAGGAGCCAGCTAATATAGGAGAGCCACTGGCTGAGGAGGAGAAACAAGTTGCTAAGAAAGAGCAAACAGATGAAGGAGAACAGACAGCTGAAGAAAAGGAACAAATACATGAGGGGGGAGAGAAGAATGTAATGGAAGAAAAAGAGACAGAAGGAGAAGGAGAGGATGGCCATGAAGAAATGGAAATGGAATACCAAGCTACTACCTTGACTCTCTTAGCTCCTTATGAGCCCCTCAATGCTTTCTCAAATCCCACTTGGTTCACCAAGGAGATCTAGCCTAAGGCAAGGGTATACACTGATGATGGAAAAGACATGGTAGATTTAGGCCAAGTGTTCCATCAACCTAGACCCAGTACCCAAGAAAGGATAGTGTCATATGTGATGTAGGATCAAGTAGGAAGATGGAATGCTCAAGTAGTGGTTCTCACAATGAGAATCAATATAGCTGAGATCACTCCAGATGACTATGTGTTAGAGGAGGTGGATTTGGGGGAACCAACTAGGGAGGGAAGTAAAACTCTAGCTAACCTTAGATTAAATCAGGCCCTCAGATTCATGGATAAAGATGAGGAGAAAATAAAGGCTTTGATGGAACAAAATGAAGCCATGAAAAGATTCATTCTGAAGACAGTGGGTCCCATTGACCCTGATAACCTTGAGGCCTCATTACAGGCCATTTTGGAGAAAAAGGGTGAAATGAGTACATATGGCCCACATTCTTTTGTACACGCTTTTGTAGAATGGAAGAAGGATTTTGAACAATTTTTAATGGTATCTCTCAAGAAGATTCTGAGACCCCTTAGAAACATTCTTCAAGGAATAACCTCCCTAGTAGAGATCATGAGCAAAGAAGGCATGGAGGAGAAGATTTTGAAATGGTAGAAGATAGTGGATGACCTAGTAGTAATAAGGAAGCAACGCTTCCAAGTTTTGGTAAAAGTCTATGAAGGCTCAAAATTGGACAATTTTGAGAAATGGATCCAGGATATAACAACAACATTGACCATCTTTGAAAAGGTTCTCAAAAGGATGGACAAGAGACGAGATAACAATATACTTTTAGTAAAAGAATTGAATAATTTTTTTGAAGATATGGACTTGGATCTGTATGACGAGGATGATGACAAGTCAATGCATCCTATGAATGCCATCATCAATAAATATTTAATTATATTTAGAGGATTCAAGACCAAAGAGGACCTTCAATAGATGTTCTATCAGAAGGAAAACATTTAGAAAATGCTATCTTGGGAAGACGAAATATAGAATTTTGCAAGAAAATTGATTACCTTCCAAGATAAACAGTAAGAAATCCTTGAAGGGGTCAAAATGCCCAACTTTGAAGAATTACTAGAGATTGTGGATAGGTTTCGAAAAGAACATCCAGAAGTGCTCCCTAGTCAGTGAGTAGCCAGTCCAGAGTTAGCCAAATTTTGTATAGAGAAAATGCAATTTTTTGTACTTAGCCATTTTTGCAGAGCCTAATTTTTGGCCTTTCGGCCTACAAAAGTATGAAGTCCAAAATTGGGAATGAAGGACATGAAACTTAGTCATTTTTTAGGCTTGGTTTTTTCAGACCAACTATCGGGATTTGGGTGTTTTTTGGCATGTTCACCATTTAACTTCAGTTATCTTAGAGTTGATTTTTCAGTCAACTAGGCTTGTTTTCGGGAGTCATTTTTGCATGATTTTGGGATCTCTTCCATTTGAGTCCACATGGAGAAGCTACAACCACAGATCAAGGGAAGATTCATGAAGGTTATAAAGAGCATGCATGAGTTCCAGATTCATATTTGAGATGATTTATGCATGATTTTTTCTAGTTTTTGTAATGTATGAGGTTTAATTCTATGATAGGGTAGTGTAACTTGTTCTTAGAAGTAGTTCCCTTAATCCAATCTCTAGTTTAGAATTTATTTCCAAGTTTCATGCAGCCAAAACCCTAGCTGCCAAAATAAGAGCACAACTCTATAAATTATAATAAAATGATGTAATGAGGGTCGATTTGATCATTAATATAATGCATGCAGTTGGTGCTTCATTCATGGTGTGATATTTCTTCTATCTATGGGAAATTTGTGAATGTGTTTTTTTCTCATTCATTTATTTCAAAGAGCCAATTGATTGTTTGATGATTTCAAATCTGTGATTATTAGTTCCGTGTTTGCTGGTATTACATTGTTTTGTTGTGATAAATTTCTGAGAAGATTATTCTTTTGGTGCTTGAAGATTAACTTGTCCATGTGTGTGCACATCTGTGGTGGCTTTGTGATCTGATGAGTTTTAGCTTATCTTATGTTTGTGTTTGTTTCCTTCCATTAATGATTTCATCCGCTTAGCTAAAGATTGTGATTTATTCAGGTCTCTATTTTGTAGGTTTCCTCATCTTCTCAGTCTTTTAATTTGCAAAGTGGTGTGGTATTAGTTTATTTCCATTAGTTTCTTTTCAGAAATTTCTTTCAAATTCTTGTTACCCTGCTTCTTAACTTCTTTGTAAATCATTTTAGTAGATCAATTAGATTAATATTGTCTTAATTTAAATCTAAAAATCCAAAAAAAGGGATATTGTGGTATTCTAAACTTTGTTTTGTAGCTTCTTTTGAGATACAAACCAACAAATGCCTCCTTGTTAATAGATTCACATTTGTCTTCCATTAAGCTATCCAAGCGGTTGAGACCCAACTAGAAGGAACCTTGAGATTAATTTTATCAATCTTCCAAGAGGGGAATTTTCTCACGTAAATTCCTAGTCATTGTCTTCATGTAAAAATGATGCTCAACAACAGTGTTCGTAGCTAAAAATTTGACATTTTTAAAATCTGGTGAAAGTGGTCTCAAATTGAAGATCTCTTCAAGATGAGCCAAAAAACACCTTGAATTTTGAAAAATAGAGCCTCTCCTCTCAAGATAGGGACGATCAATGTTTTATCAAAGAAAGGAAGTCAGTACTGTGTTCGTAGCTAAAAATTTAACCATTTTCAATTCTGGTGAAAGTGGTCTCAAATGGAAGATGTTGTTGAGATGAACAAAAAAACACCATGAATCTTAAAAAAAAGAGCATCTATTCTCAATATACGGATGGTCAAAGTTTGGTCAAAGTAAGGAAGTTAGTACAATGCTCATAGCTAAATATTTGAACATTATGAAATCTAGTGAAAGTGGTCTCAAATGGAAGATCTCATCCAGATCAACCAAAAATACCATGAATCTTAAAAAATGGAGCCTTTCTTCTCAAGATACAGATGGTAAAAGTTTGGTCAAAGCAAGGAAGTCAGTACCATGTTTGTAGCTAAAAATTTGACAGTTTCAAAATTTGGTGAAAGTGGTCTCAAATTAAAGATCTCATCGAGATGAACTAAAACAAACCTTCAATCTTAAAAAATGGAGCCTTTCTTCTCATGATATGGACGATCAAAGTTTGGTAAAAAAAAGGAAGTCAGTATAGTATTCGTAGCTAAAAATTTGACTATTTTGGAATCTAGTGAAAGTGGTCTCAAAAGGAAGATCTTGTTGAGATGAACCAAAAACACCATGAATCTTGAAAAATAGAGCCTCTCATCTCAATATATGGAAAGTTAAATTTTGGTCAAAGCAAGGAAGTCAGTACAGTGTTCGTAGCTAAAAATTTTACCATTTTAAAATATAGTGAAAGTAGTCTCAAATCAAAAATATCGTCAAGATGAACTAAAAAATTCTTTGAATGTTGAAAAATGGAGCCTCTCTTCTCAAGATATGGATGGTCAAAGTTTGTTTAAAGTAAGGAACTTAGTACAGTGTTCGTAGCTAAAAATTTGACAATTTCAAAATCTAGTGAAAGTGGTCTCAAATTGAAGATCTCATCGAGATGAACCAAAAAACACCTTGAATCTTGAAAAATAGAGTCTCTCTTCTCAAGATACAGATGATCAAAGTTTTGTCAACACAAGGAAGTCAGTATAGTGTTTGTAGCTAAAAATTTGGTCATTTTGAAATCTCATGAAATTGGTCTCAAATCAAAGATCTCGTTGATATGAACCAAAAACCACCTTGAATCTTAAAAAATGGAGCCTTTCTTCTCAACATACAGATGGCCAAAGTTTGGTCAAAGAAAGGAAGCAAATACAGTGTAGGTAGCTAAAAAAATGATAGTTTCTGAATTTGAAGAATTGTTCTCAAATCAAAGATCTCGTCAACATGAAACAAAAAACATCTTGAATCTTGAAAAATGGAGTCTCTCTTATCAAGATACGGATGGTCAAAGTTTGGTCAAAGCAAGGAAGTCAGTACAGTGTTCGTAACTAAAAATTTAACCATTTCAATATCTGGTAAAAGTGGTCTTAAATCGAAGATCTCATCGAGATAAACCAAAAAACACTTTGAATCATGAAAAATGGAGCCTCTCTTCTTAAGATACAATTGGTCAAAGTTTGGTCAAAGCAAGGAAGTCAGTATAGTGTTCATGGCTAAAAATTTGACTATTTTGAAATCAAGTGAAAGTTGTCTCAAATGGAAGATGTCATTGAGATGAACCAAAAAATACCAAAAATCTTTAAAAATAGAGCCTCTTCTCAATATATGGATAGTCAAAGTTTGGTCAAAGAAAGGAAGTCAGTACAATGTTCCTAGCTAAAAATTTGACCGTTTTGAAATCTAGTGAAAGTGGTCTCAAATGGAAGTTCTCATCTAGATGAACCAAAAAATACAATGAATCTTAAAAAATGAAGCCTCTCTTCCCAAGATACAAATGGTCAAAGTTTGGTCAAAGCAAGGAAGTCAGTACAATGGTCATAGCTAAAAACTTGACAATTTCAAAATCTAGTGAAAGTGGTATGAAATCAAAGATCTCGTCAAAATGAACCAAAAAACACCTTCAATCTTGAAAAATGGAGCCTCTCTTCTCAAGATACAGATGGTTAAAGTTTGGTCAAAGTAAGGAAGTTAGTACAGTGCTCGTAGCTAAAAATTTGACCGTTTTGAAATCTAGTGAAAGTGGTCTCAAATGGAGGATCTCATTGAGATGAACCAAAGAACACCATAAATCTTGAAAAATAGAGCCTCTCTTCTCAATATACATACAGTTAAAGTTTGGTCAAAGCAAAGAAGTGAGTACTGTGTTCATAGCTAAAAATTTAACCATTTTGAAATCTAGTGAAAGTGGTCTCAAATGGAAGAACTCATCAAGATGAACTAAAAAACACCATGAATCTTGAAAAATCTGGTGAATGTGGTCTCAAATCGAAAATCTCATAAAGATGAACCAAAAAAGACCTTGAATCTTGAAAAATAAAAGTCAGTACAGTGTCCATAGCTAAAAAATTGATCTGTTAAAAATCTAGTGAAAGTGGTCTCAAATCAAAGATCTCGTCGAGTTGAACTAAAAAACACCTTAAATCTTGAAAAATGGAGCCTCTCTTCTCAAGACACGAATGGTCAAAGTTTGGTCAAAGCAAGGAGGTCAGTATAGTGTTAATAGCTAAAAATTTGACCATTTTAGAATCTAGTAAAAATGGTCTCAAATTGAATATCTCATTGAGATGAACCAAAAAATTCTTTGAATCTTGAAAAATGGAGCCTCTTTTCTCAAGATACAGACGGTCAAAGTTTGGTCAAAGCTACGAAGTCAGTACAGTGTTCAGAGCTAAACATTTGACCATTTTAAAATCTGGTGAAAGTGGTTTCAAATCAAAGATCTCCTCGAGATGAACCAAAAAATACCTTGAATCTAAGAAAATGCAACCTCTTTTCTCATATACAAATGGTCAAAGTTTGGTCAAAAAAAGGAAGACAGTACAGTGTTCATAGCTAAAAATTTGACAGTTTCCAAATCTGGTGAAAGTGGTCTTGAATCGAAGAACTCATCAAGATAAACCAAAAAACACCTTGAATCTTGAAAAATGAAGGCTCTCTTCTCAATATATGGATGGTAGAAGTTTGGTCAAAGCAAGGAAATCAGTACAGTGGTCATACTTAAAATTTTGACCATTTTGAAATTTGGTGAAAGTGGTCTCAAATGGAAGATCTCGTTGAGATGAACCAAAAAAATCAAAAATCTTGAAAAGTAGAGCCTCTCTTCTTAATATACAGACGGTCAAAGTTTGGTGAAAGCAAAGAAGTCAATACAGTGTTCGTAGCTAAAAATTTGACCATTTTGAAATTTAGTGAAAGTGGATTGAATTAGAAGATCTTGTTGAGATGAACTTAAAAACACCATGAATCTTTAAAAATGGAGTCTCTCTTCTCAAGATACGGATGGTCAAAGGTGGGTCAAACCAAGGAAGTCAATACAATGTTCGTAGCTAAAAATTTAAGAGTTTCAAAATCTAAAAAAGTGGCCTTAAATCAAAGATCTCATCGAGATGACCCAAAAAATACCTTGAATGTTGAAAGATGGAGCCTCTCTTGTCAAGATACGGATGGTCAAAGTTTGGTCAAAGCAAGAAAGTCAATACAGTGTTCATAGCTAAAAATTTGAGTATTTTGAAATATGACTAAATTTTAGAAAATGGAGCCTCTTTTTTCAAGATACGAATGGTCAATATTTTGTCAAAGCAAGGAAGTCAATAGAGTGTTCGTTGCTAAAAATTTGACCATTTCAAAATCTAGTGAAAGTGGTCTCAAATCAAAGATCTCATTGAGATGAACCAAAAAAATACTTTAAATCATGGAAAATGGAGCCTCTCTATTAAAGATACGAATGGTCAAATTTTGGTCATAGCAAAGAAGTTAGTACAGTGTTCGTAGCTAAAAATTAAACCATGTTAAAATTTGGTGAAAATGGTCTCAAATGGAAGATGTCGTCAAGATGAACTAAAAAACACCATGAATCTTGAAAAATGGAGCCTCTCTTTCTAAGATATGGATGGTCAAAGTTTGGTCAAAGCAAAGAAGTCAGTATGGTGTTCATCGCTAAAAATTTGATAGTTTCAAAATCTGGTGAAAGCTATCTCAAATCAAAGATCTCATCGAGATGAATAAAAAAACATCATAAATCTTGAAAAATGGAGCCTCACTTCTCAAGATAGGGATGGTCAAACTTAGGTCAAAGCAAAGAAGTCCAGATAGTGCTCATAGCTAAAAATTTAACCATTTTAAAATCTAGTGAAAGTGGTCTTAAATAGAAGATGTCGTCGAGATGAACCAAAAAACATCATGAATCTTGAAAAATAAAGCTTCTCTTCTCAATATACAGACAACCAAAGTTTGGTCAAAGCAAGGAAGTCAGTATAGTATTCATAGCTAAAAATTTGACTATTTAAAATTTTGGTGAAAGTCATCTCAAATTGAAGATCTAGTTGAGATGAAAATTTGATAGTTTCCAAATCTGGTGAAAGTGGTTTCAAATCGCAGATCTCGTCAAGATGAATCAAAAAACACCTTGAATTTTGAAAAATGAAGTCTCTTCTCAAGATACAGATGGTCAATGTTTGGTCAAAGAAGGGAAGTTAGTACAGTGTTTTTACCTAAAAATTTGACCATTTGAAAATCTAGTCAAAGTGGTCTCAAATCAAAGATCTCATCAAGATGAACTAAAAAATGCCTTGAATCTTTAAAAATGGAGCCTCTCTTCTCAAAAATTTGATGGTCAATGTTTGGTCAAAGCAAGGAAGTCAGTATAGTGTTCGTAGCTAAAAATTTGACAGTTTCCAAATCTAGTGAAAGTGGTCTCAAATCAAATAACTCGTCAAGATAAACCAAAAAACACCTTGAATCTTGAAAAATGGAGCCTCTTTTCTCAAGATACATATGGTGAAAGTTTAGCAAAAGAAAAGAAGTTATTACAGTGTTCGTAGCTAAAAATTTAACCATTTAAAAATCTGGTGAAATTGGTCTCAAATTGAAGATCTCATCGAGATGAACACAAAAACACTTTGAATCTTTAAAAATGGAGCTTTTCTTTTTAAGATACGGATGGTCAAAATTTGGTCAAAGCAATGAAGTGACTACAGTGTTCGTTGCAAAAAATTTGACCATTTTGAAATCTGGTGAAAGTGGTCTCAAATGGAAGATCACATTAAGATGAAGCAAAAAACACAATGAATGTTAAAAAATAGTGCCTCTCTTATCAATATACGGATGATCAAAGTTTGGTCAAAGCAAGGAAGTTAGTACAGTGTTCTTAGCTAAAAATTTGCCTATTTTGAAATCTAGTGAAAGTGGTCTCAAATGAAAGATCTCATCAAGATGAACCAAAAAATGCCATGAATTTTGAAAAAATGGAGTCTCTCTTCTCAAGATGCGGATGCTCAAAGTTTGGTCAAAGCAAGGAAGTCAGTACATTATTTGTAGAAAAAAATTTGATAGTTTAAAAACTAGTGAACGTGGTCTCAAATTGAAGATCTCGTCGAGATGAACCAAAAAACACTTTGAATCTTGAAAAATGGAGCCTCTCTTCTCAAGATACGGATGGTCAAAATTTGGTGAAAGCAAGGAAGTTAATACAGTGTTCGTAGCTAAAAAATTAACTATTTTAAAATCTAGTGAAACTGGTCACAAATAGAAAATCTCATTGATATGAACTAAAAAACACCTTGAATTTTCAAAAATAAAGTCTCTTTTCTCAATATACAAATGGTCAAAGTTTGGTCAGAGAAAAGAAGTTAGTACAATATTCGTAGCTAAAAATTTAAACATTTTAAAATCTCATAAAAGTGGTATCAAATCAAAGATCTAATCGAGATAAACCAAAAACACTTTGAATCTTAAAAATGGAGCCTCTCTTCTCAAGATACAGATGGTTAAAGTTTGGTTAAAACATGGAAGTCAGTACACTATTTATAGCGAAAAATTTGACACTTTCAAAATTTGGTGAAAGTGGTCTCAAATCAAATATCTCATTGAGATGAACCAAAAAACACCTTGAATATTGAAAAATGGAGTCTCTCTTGTCAAGATATGGATGGTCAAAGTTTGGTCAAAGTAAGAAAGTCAATACAGTGTTTGTAGATAAAAATTTGACCATTTTAAAATCTTTTGAAAGTGGTCTCAAATCGAAGATCTCATCGAGCTGAACCAAAAAATACATTGAATTTTAAAAAATGGAGCCTCTTTTCTCAAGGTATAGAAGGTAAAAGTTTGGTCAAAGCAAGGAAGTCAGTGCAATGTTCATAGCTAAGAATTTGACCATTCAAAAATCTAGTGAAAGTATTATCAAATCAAAGATCTAATCGAGATGAACCAAAAAACACCTTGAATCTTGAAAAATGGAGCTTCTCTTCTCGAGATATGGATGCTGAAAGTTTGGTCAAAGCAAGTAAGTCAGTATAGTGTTAATAGCTAAAAATTTGACTATTTTGAAATCTGGTGAATGTGGTCTCAAATGGAAGATCTCATTGAGATGAATCAAAAAACACCATAAATCTTGGTAAACAAAGCCTCTATTCTCAATATACAGATGGTCAAAGTTTGGTCAAAGCAAGGAAGTCAGTACAATGTTTGTACCTAAAAATTTGACTATTTTGAAATTTGATGAATGTGGTCTCAAATGGAACATCTCGTCAAGATGAACTAAAAATACTAAGAATCTTGAAAAATAGAGCCTTTCTTCTCAATATATAGACAGTCAAAGATTGGTCAAATAAAAGAAGTCAACACAGTGTTTGTAGCTATAAATTTGACAGTTTCTAAATTTGGTGAAAATGGTCTCAAATCAAAGATCTCATTGAGATGAACCAAAAAATATCATTAATCTTGAAAAATAGAGCCTCTCTTATCAAGATATAGATGGTCAAAGTTTGGCTAAAGCAAGGAAGTCTGTATAGTGTTCGTAGCTAAAAATTTAACCATTTTAAAATCTATTGAAAGTGGTTTCAAATCGAAGATGTCATTGAGATGAACCAAAAAACACCTTCAATCTTGAAAAATAGAGCCTCTATTTTCAAGATACGGATGGTCAAAATTTGGTCAAAGCAAGGATGTCAATACTGTGTTCGTAGCGAAAAATTTGACCATTTTAAAATCTAAAAAAAGGTGGTCTCAAATTGAAGATCTCATTGAGGTGATAAAAAAAACACCTTAAATTTTAAAAAATGCAGTCTCTCTTCTAAAGATATGAATGGTCAAAGTTTGGTAAAAGCAAGGAAGTCAGTATGGTGTTCGTAGCTAAAAATTTGACCATTTTAAAATCTAGTGAAAGTGGTCTCAAATCAAAGATCTCGTCAAGATGAACTCAAAAAATAGCTTGAACCTTGAAAAATTGAGCCTCTCTTTTCAAGATATAGATGGTCAAAGTTTAGTCAAGGCAAGGAAGTCAATACAATGTTCGTACTTAAAAATTTGACAGTTTCAAAATCTAGTGAAAGTCATCTCAAATAGAAGATCTCATCGAGATGAACCAAAACACACCTTGAAACTTAAAAAATCAAGCCTCTATTCTCAAGATATAGGCGATCAAAGTTTGGTCAAAGCAACAACGTCAGTACAGTATTCGTAGCTAAAAATTTGACCATTTTCAAATCTGGTGAAAGTGGTGTGAAATCAAAGATCTCATTCAGATGAACCAAAAAATAATTTAAATATTAAAAAATAGACCGTCTCTTCTCAAGATACAAATAGTCAAAGTTTGGTAAAAGAAAGGAAGTCAATATAGTGTTCGTAGCTAAAAATTTGACGATTTTAAAATTTAGAGAAAGTGGTCTCAAATCAAAGATCTCATCGAGATGAATTAAAAAATACTTTGAATCTTAAAAAATAGAGCTTCTCTTCTCAAGATATGGATGGTCAAAGTTTGGTCAAAGCAAGGAAGTCAGTATAGTGTTCGTACCTAAAACTTTGACCATTTTGAAATCTTGTGAAAGTGGTCTCAAATGAAAGATCTGGTTGAGAAGAACCAAAAAACACCATGAGCCTTGAAAAATGGAGCCTCTTTTCTCAAGATACGAATGGTCAAAGTTTGGTCAAAGTAAGGAAGTCAGTACAATGGTCATAGCTAAAAATTTGATAGTTTCAAAATCTAAAGAAAGTGGTCTAGAATAGAAGATCTCATCGAGATTAACAAAATAACACTTTGAATGTTTAGAAATCAAGCATCTCTTCTCAAGATATGGATGGTCAAAGTTTGGTCAAAGTAAGGAAGTCAGTACAGTGTTCGTAGATAAAAATTTAACTATTTTGAAATCTGGTGAAAGTGGTCTCAAATGGAAGATCTCATCGAGATGAACCAAAAAATACCATGAATCTTGAAGAATAGAGCCTCTTTTCTCAATACACTGACGGTCAAAGTTTGGTCAAAGCAAGAAAGTCAGTACAGTATTTGTAGCTAAAAATTTGTCAATTTTTAAATCTTGTGAAAGTGGTCTCAAATCAAAGATGTCAATGAGATGAACCCAAAAACACCATGACTCTTGAAAAATAGAGCCTTTCTTCTCAACATAAAGATAGTGAAAGTTTGGTCAAAGCAAGAAAGCAGTGTCCGTAGCTAAAAATTTATCATTTTTAAAATTTGGTGAAAGTGGTCTCAAATTGAAGATCTCGTCAAGGTGAACCAAAAAATACTTTGAATCTTAAAAAATGGAGCCTCTTCTCAAGATACAAATAGATAAAGTTTTGTAGAAGCAAGGAAGTCAGTACCATGTTTGTAGCTAAAAATTTGACCAATTTAAAATCTAGTGAAAGTGGTCCCAAATCAAAGATCTCGTTGATATGAACCAAAAAATATAATAAATCTTGAAAAATAGAGTCTTTCTTCTCAATATATGGACGATCAAAGTTTGATCAAAGCAAGGAAGTCAGTACAGTATTCGTAGCTAAAAATTTAACTATTTTAAAATCTGGTGAAAGTGTTTTCAAATCGAAGATCTCATTCAGATGAATCAAAAAATACTTTGAATCTTAAAAAATGGAGCCACTCTTCTCAAGAAATAGACGGTCAAAGTTGGGTCAAAGCAAGGAAGTCAGTACAGTGTTCGTAGCTAAAAATTTAACTGTTTCAAAATCTAGTGAAAGTGGTCTCAAATCAAAGATCTTATCGAGATCAACCAAAAAATACCTTGAATCTTGAAAAATGGAGCCTCTCTTCTGAAGATACGGATGGTCAAAGTTTGGTCAAAGCAAGGAAGTCAAAATAGTGTTTGTAGCTAAAAGTTTGACCATTTTAAAATCTAGAGAAAGTTGTCTCAAATGTAAGATCTCCTTGAAATGAACCAAAAAATATCACGAATCTTGAAAAATAGAGCCTATCTTCTCAATATTAAGATGGTCAAACTTTGGTCAAAGCAAGGAAGTCAGTACAGTGTTCGTAGCTAAAAATTTAACTATTTTAAAATCTGATGAAAGTAGTCTCAAATGGAAGATCTCATCAAGATTAACTAAAAAGCACCATGAATCTTGAAAAATGCAGCCTCTCTTCTCAAGATATGGATGGTGAGAGTTTGGTCAAAGAAAAGAAGTCAGTATAGTGTTCGTAGCTAAAAATTTGACAGTTTCAAAATCTAGTGAAGGTGGTCTTAAATCAAAGATTTCATCAAGATAAACTGAAAAACACCTTGAATTTCTAAAAATGGAGCCTCTTTTCTCAAGATGCGGATGATCAAACTTTGGTGAAAGTAAAGAAGTCAGTACAGTGTTTGTAGCTAAAAAATTAACCATTTTGAAATTTGGTGAAAGTGGTCTCAAATCAAAGATCTCATCGAGATGAACCAAAAAACCCTTTGAATCTTAAAAGATAAAGCCTCTCTTCTCAATATACGGATGGTCCTAGTTTGGTCAAAGAAAAAAAGTCGGTAGAATATTCCTTGCTAAAAATTTCACCATTTTGAAATCTGGTGAAAGTGGGTTCAAATGAAAGATCCCATTGAGATGAACTAAAAAATATAATGAATTTTAAAAAATAGAGCCTCTCTTCTCAATATACAGATGGTCAAAGTTTGGTCAAACAAAGGAAGTCAATATAGTGTTAGTAGCTAAAAATTTGATCATTTCAAAATATAGTGAAAGTGGTCTCAAATCGAAGATCTCGTCAAGATAAACTAAAAAATATCATCAATCTAGAAAAATGGAGCATCTCTTCTCAAGATATTGATGGTCAAAGTTTTGTGAAAGCAAGGAAGTCAGTACAGTGTTTGTAGCTAAACAATTAACCATTTTGAAATCTAGTGAAAGTGGTCTCAAATGGAAGATCTCATTGAGATGAACCAAAAAACATCATGAATCTTAAAAAATAGAGTCTCTCTTTTCAATATACGGACGATCAAAGTTTGGTCAAAGCAAGGAAGTCAGTACAGTGTTCCTTAATAAAAATTTGACTATTTTAAAATCTGGTGGAAGTGGTCTCAAATGGAAGATCTTGTCAAGATGAAAAAAAAAAACCATGAATCTTGAAAAATGCAGCCTCTCTTCTCAAAATACAGATGGTCAAAGTTTGGTCAAACAAAGGAAGTCAGTATAGTGTTCATAGCTAAAAATTTGATAGTTTTAAAATCTAGTGAAATTGGTCTCAAATCGAAGATCTCGTCGAGATGAACCAAAAAATATCTTGAATCTTGAAAAATGGAGCCTCTCTTCTCAAGATACAAACGGTCAAAGTTTGGTCAAAATAAGGAAGTTAGTACAGTGTTCATGGCTAAAAATTTGACCCTCTTTAAATTTGGTGAAAGTGGTCACAAATGCAAGATCTCATCGAGATGAATCAAAAATCACCATGAATCTTAAAAAAATAGAGCCTCTTTTTTCAATATACGGATGGCCAAAGTTTGGTCCAAGCAAGGAAGTTTGTACAGGGTTCGTAGCTAAAACTTTTTATAATTTTCAAAGCTGGTGAAAGTGGCCTCAAATCGAAAATCTAGTTGTGATAAACTAAAAAACACCATAAATTTTGAAAAATGGAGCCTCTCTTCTCAAGATACATATGATGAAAGTTTAGCTAAAGCAAAGAAGTCAGTACAATGTTCATAGCTAAAAATTTGACCATTTCAAAATCTGGTGAAAGTGGTCTCAAATTGAAGATCTTGTCAAGATGAAACAAAAAATACCTTGAATCTTAAAAAATGAAGCCTCTCTTCTCAAGATACACATGGTCAAAAAATTTTCAAAGCAAGGAAGTCAGTACGGTGTTCGTAACTAAAAATTTGACCATTTCAAAATCTGGTGAAAGTGGTCTCAAATCAAAGATCTCATTTAGATGAACCAAAAAACACCTTGAATCTTAAAAAATAGAGCCTCTTTTCTCAACATATAGAAGGTCAAAATTTGGTCAAAGCAAGAAAGTTAATATACTGTTCGTAGCTAAACATGTGACCATTTTGAAATCTTATGAAAGTGGTGTCAAACCAAAGATCACATCGAGATGAACTAAAAAAAATCTTCAATCTTGAAAAATGGGGCCTTTCTTTTCAAAATACAAATGATCAAAGATTGATCAAAGCAAGAAAGTCAGTATAGTGTTTATAGCTAAAAATTTGATCGTTTCTAAATCTGGTAAAAGTGGTCTCAAATCAAAGATCTCGTCAAGATGAACCAAAAAATATGATGAATCTTAAAAAATGGAGGCTCTTTTCTCAAGGTACGGATGGTCAAAATTTGGTCAAAGCAAGAAAGTCAATACAGTGTTCGTAGTTAAAAATTTAACCATTTCAAAATATAGTGAAAGTGGTCTCAAATCAAAGATCTCATCGAGATAAACCAAAAAACACCTTGAATATTGAAAAATGGAGCCTCTCTTCTCAAGATTAGATGGTCAAAGTATGGTCAAAGCAAGGAAGTCGGTACAGTGTTCGTAGTTAAAAATTTCACCTTTTTGAAATTTGGTGAAAGTGGTCTCAAAATAGAAGATCTCGTCAAGATGAATAAAAAACACCATGAATCTTGAAAAATACAACATCTATTCTCAATATATAGATGGTCAAAATTTTGTCAAAGAAAGGAAGTCACTGCAGTGTTCGTAGCTAAAAAATTGATAGTTTCCAAATTTGGTGAAAGTGGTCTCAAATTGAAGATCTCATTTAAATGAACTAAAAAATACCATGAATCTTGAAAAATGGAGCCTCTCTTTTCAAGATACCGATGGTCAAAGTTTGGTCAAAGTAAGGAAGTCAGTATAGTGTTCTTAGCTAAAAATTTGACAGTTTCAAAAACTGGTGAAATTGGTCGTAGCTAAAAATTTAACCGTTTTGAAATCTAGTGAAAATAGTATCAAATGGAAGATCTCGTCAAGATGAACTAAAAAATATCATGAATCTTTAAAAATAGAGCCTCTCTTCTCAAGATACGGATGGTCAAAGTTTTGTCAAAGTAACGAAGTTAGTACAGTGTTCGTACCTAAAAATTTAATAATTTTTACATCTAGTGAAAGTGGTCTCAAACCAAATATCTCATCTTGATGAACCAAAAAATATATTGAATCTTGAAAAATGGAGCTCCTCTTCTCAACATACGGATAGTTAAAGTTTAGTCAAAGCAACGAAGTCAGTACAATGTTCATAGCTAAAATTTTGACCATTTTAAAAACTGGTGATAATGGTCTCAAATGGAAGATCTCATCGAAATGAACCAAAAAACACCATGAATTTTGAAAAATAGAGTCTCTCTTCTCAATACACGGACGACCAAAGTTTGGTCGAAGCAAAGAAGTCAGTACAATGTTCGTAGCTAAAAATATGACCATTTTAAAATTTGGTGAAAGTAGTTTACAATCAGAGATCTCCTCAAGATGAACCAAAAAACACCTTGAATCTTAAAAAATGGAGCCTCTCTGCTCAAGATACGGAGGGTCAATATTTGGTCAAAGCAAGGAACTCAGTACAATGTTGGTAAATAAAAATTTAAAAGTTTCAAAATCTGGTGAAAGTGGTCTCAAATCGAAGATCTCGTCAAGAACAACTAAAAAATACTTTGAATTTTGAAAAATGGTGTCTCTTTTATCAAGATACGGATGGTCAAAGTTTGGTCAAAGTAAGGAAGTGAGTATCGTCTTCGTAGCTAAAAATTTGACTATTTCAAAATCTGGTAAAAGTGATCACAAATCAAAGATTTCATCGAGATGAACCAAAAAACACTTTGAATATTAAAAAATAGAGTCTCTATTCTCAAGATACAAATAGTCAAAATTTGGTCAAAGCAAAGAAGTTAGTATAGTGTTCATAGCTAAAAATTTGACCATTTTGAAATATGGTGAAAGTTGTCTCAAATGGAAGATCTCGTTGAGATGAACCTAAAAATACCAAGAATCTTAAAAAATAGAGTCTCTCTTCTCAATATACAGACGGTCAAAGTTTGGTCAAAGCAAGGAAGTCAGTACAGTGTTCATAGCTAAAAATTTGACAGTTTTAAAATATGGTGAAAGTGGTCTTAAATGAAAGAACTCATCAAGATGAATTAAAAAACACCATGAATCTTGAAAATGGAGTCTCTCTTCTCAAAATACAGATGGTCAAAGTTTGGTCAAAGCAAAGAAGTCAGTACAGCGTTCGTAGCTAAAAATTTAAAAGTTTCAAAATCTGATGAAAGTGGTCTCAAATCGAAGATTTCATCAAGGTGAAGCAAAAAATACCTTGAATTATGAAAAATGGAGCCTCTCTTCTCAAGATACAAATGGTCAAAGTTTGGTCAAAGTAAAGAAGTCAGTACAGTGTTCGTAGCAAAAAATTTAACCATTTTAAAATCTAGTGAAAGTAGTCTCAAATGGAAGATCTCGTTGAGATGACCAAAAAAACACCATGAATCTTAAAATATAGAGCCTCTCTTCTTAATATAAGGACGGTCAAAGTTTTGTCAAAGCAAGGAAGTCAGTAGATTGTTCGTAGCTAAAAATTTGATCATTTAAAAATCTGGTGAAAGTGGTCTCAAATGGAACATCTCATCAAGATGAATAAAAAAACACCATGAATCTTAAAAAATGGAGTCTCTTTTCTCAAGATACGGATGGTCAAAGTTTATTCAAAGAAAGGAAGTCAATACAGTGTTCGTAGTTAAAAATTTGACAGTTTCAAAATCTGGTGAAACTGGTCTCAAATCGAAGATCTCGTCAAGATGAACAAAAAAAACCCCTTGAATCTTGAAAAATGGAGCCTCTCTTCTCAAAATATAAATGGTCAAAATTTTGTCAAAGCAAGGAAGTTAGTACAGTGTTCGTAGCTAAAAATTTCACCATTTTAAAATCTGGTGAAAGTGGTCTGAAATCGAAGATATTATCGAGATGAACCAAAAGACACCATGAATCTTGAAAAAAGGAGTCTCTTTTCTCAAAATACAAATGGTCAAAGTTTGGTCAAAGCAAAAAGTCAGTACAATATTTGTAGCTAAATAATTTACCATTTCAAAATCTGGTGAAAGTGGTCTCAAATAAAAGATCTCGTTGAGATGCACTAAAAAACACATTGAATTTTAAAAAATAGAGCCTCTCTTCTCAAGATACGGATGGTCAAAGCTTGGTCAAAGTAAGGAAGTCAGTACAGTGTTTGTAGCTAAAAATTTGACCATTTAAAAATCAGGTGAAAGTTTTCTCAAATTGAATATCGCATTGAGATGAACTAAAAACCACATTAAATCTTAAAAAATTTAGCCACTCCGCTCAAGATACAAACGGTCAAAGTTTGGTCAAAGCAAGGAAGTCAGTACAATGTTCGTAGGTAAAAATTTGACCATTTTAAAATGTAGTGAAAGTGGTCTCAAATGAAAGATCTCGTCAAGATGAACCAAAAAATATCATGAATCTTGAAAAATAGAGCCTCTTTTCTCAATATACGGATGGTTAAAGTTTTGGTCAAAGCAAGGAAGTTATTAGAGTATTCGTAGCTAAAAATTTGATAGTTTCTAAATCTGGTGAAAGTGGTCTCAAATCAAAGATCTCATATAGATGAACCAAAAAATATGATGAATCCTAAAAAATGGAACCTCTATTTTCAAGATATGGATGGTGAAAGTTTGGTCAAAGCAAAGAAGTCAGTATACTATTCATAGCTAAAAATTTGACCATTTTAAAATTTGGTGAAAGTGTTCTCAAATCAAAGATCTAGTCGAGATGAACCAAAAAATACCTTGAATCTTGAAAAATAGAGCCTCTCTTCTCAAGATACATATGGTCAAAGTTTGGTCAAAGCAAGGAAGTCAGTACAATGTTCATAGCTAAAAATTTGACCATTTTAAAATCTAGAGAAATTGGTCTCAAATCAAAGATGTCATTAAGATAAACCAAAAAATACTATGAATCTTGAAAAATGGAGCCTCTCTTTTCAAGATACGGACAACTAAAATTTGGTCAAAACAAGGAAGTCAATACTGAGTTCATAGTTAAAAATATGATCATTTTGAAAACTGGTGAACGTGGTCTCAAATCGAAGATCTCATTGAGATGAATCAAGCAACACCTTAAATTTTGAAAAATGGAGCCTCTTCTCAAGATATAGACGGTCAATGTATGGTCAAAGCAAAGAAGTTAGTACAATGTTTGTAGCTAAAAATTTGATAATTTTCAAATTTGGTGAAAGTAGTCTCAAATCGAAGATCTTGTCAAAATAAACCAAAAAACACCTTGAATCTTGAAAAATGGAGCCTCTCTTCTCAATATACAGATGGTGAAAGTTTTGTCAAAGAAAGGAAGTCAGTATATTATTCGTAGCTAAAAATTTGACAATTTTAAAATCTAATGAAACTGGTCTCAAATCAAAGATCTCGTTGAGATGAACTAAAAAATACCTTAATTTTTGAAAAATAGAGCATCTCTTCTCAAGAAACAGACAGTCAAAATTTGGTTGAAGCAAGGAAGTTAGTATAGTGTTCGTAGTTAAAAATTTTACCGTTTTGAAATCTGGTTAAAGTGGTCTCAAATATAAGATCTCATCAAGATGAACTAAAAAATACTTTCAATTTTGAAAAATGGAGCCTCTCTTCTCAAAATATAGATGGTCAAAGTTTGGTCAAAGCAAGGAAGTCAGTATAGTGTTCCTAGCTAAAATTTTGACAAATACAAAATCTAGTGAAAGCGGTCTAAAATTAAAGATATGAAAGGTCAAAGTTTGGTCAAAGAAAAGAAGTTAGTATAATGTTCATAGCTAAAAATTTAACCATTTTGAAATCTAGTGAAAGTGGTCTCATATGGAAGATCTCGTCGAGATGAACCAAAAAATATCATGAATCTTAAAAAATAGAGCCTCTTTTCTCAATATACAAACAATCAAATTTTGGTTAAAGCAAAGAAGTCAGTACAATATTCGTAGCTAAAAATTTAATAATTTTTAAATCTAGTGAAATTGGTCTCAAATCAAAGATCTTTTTGAGATGAACCAAAAAATACTATGAATCTTGAAAAATGGGGCCTCCCTTGTTAAGATACGGATGGTCAAAGTTTGGTCAAAGCAAAGAAGTTAATACAGTGTTCATAGCTAAAAAATTAACTATTTTATAATTTAGTGAAAGTGGTCTCAAATAAAAGATCTCATCGAGATGAACCAAAAAACACCTTGAATCTTGAAAAATGGAGCCTCTTTTCTCAAGATACGGATGGTCAAATTTTGTTCAAAAAAATAAAGTCAATACAGTTTTTGTAGCTAAAAATTTGACCATTTCAAAATCTGGTGAAATTGGTGTCAAATAAAAGATTTCATTAAGATGCACCAAAAAACACCTTGAATCTTGAAAAATGGAGTCTCTCCTCTCAAGATACAGATGGTTAAAATTTTTTCAAAACAAGGAAGTCAGTATAGTGTTCGTAGCTAAAAATTTGACCATTTTGAAAACTGGTGAAAGTGGTCTCAAATAGAAAATCTTATCAAGATGAACCAAAAACACCTTGAATCTAGAAAAATTGAGTCTCTCTTCTCAAGATACGGATGATCAAAGTTTGTTCAAAGCAAGGAAGTTAGTAGAGTGTTTGTAGCTAAAAATTTAACTATTTTGAAATAGGGTGAAAGTGGTCTCAAATGGAATATCTCATTGAGATGAATCAAAAAATACCATAAATTTTTAAAAAATGAGTCTCTCTTCTCAATATGTGGATGGTCAAAGTTTGGTCAAAGAAAAAAAGTCAGTACAATGTTTGTAGCTAAAAATTTAACAATTTTAAAATTTGGTGAAAGTGGTCTCAAATAGAAAATGTCGTCAAGATGAAGCAAAAAGACACCATGGATCTTGAAAAATGGAACCTCTCTTCTCAAAATATGGATGGTTAAAGTTTGGTCAAAGTAAGGAAGTCAATACAGTGTTCGTGGCTAAAATTTTGAAAGTTTATAAATGTAGTGAAAGTGGTCTCAAATCGAAGATCTGATTGAGATAAATGAAAAAACACCTTGAATCTTAAACAATGGAGCCTCCCTTCTCAAAATATAGATGGTTAAAATTTGGTCAAAAGAAGAAAGTCAGTACAGTGTTCCTAAATAAAAATTTGACAGTTTATAAATCTGGTAAAATTGGTCTGAAATTGAATATCTCATCGAGATAAACTAAAAAATACCTTGAATCTTGAAAAATGGAGCCTCTTTTATCAAAATGCGAAAGGTCAAAGTTTGGTCAAAGTAAAGAAGTTAGTACTTTATTTGTAGATAAAAATTTGACCATTTCAAAATCTGTAGAAAGTGGTCTCAAATCGAAGATTTCGTCCAAATAAACTAAAAAAGAATTTTAGAAAATGGAGCCTCTCTTCTCAAGATACGGATGGTCAAAGTTTGGTTAAAGATGGGAAGTTAATACAGTGTTCGTAGCTAAAAATTTGACTATTTTAAAATTTGGTGAAAGTGGTCTCAAATGAAAAATCTTGTTCAGATGAACCAAAAAATAACATGAATTTTTAAAAATAAAGCCTCTCTTCTCAATATACGGACTACCAAAGTTTGGTCAAAAAAAGCAAGTCAGTAAAGTGTTCGTAGCTAAAAATTTGATGATTTTGAAAACTGGTGAAAGTGGTCTCAAATGGAAGATCTCATCAAGATGAACCAAAAAACATCATGAATATCAAAAAATGCAGCCTCTCTTTTCAAAATACGAATGGTCAAAGTTTGGTCAAAGCAAGTAAGTCAATACAGTCCACATAGCTGAAAATTTGACAATTTCAAAATCTAGTGAAAGCAGAGTCTCTCTTCTCAATATACGGATGGTCAAAGTTTTGTCAAAGTAATGAAGTCAGTACAATGTTCGTAGCTAAAAAATTGACAGTTTCTAAATCTGGTGAAAGTGGTCTCAAATCAAAAATCTCGTTGAGATGAGCCAAAAAACACCTTGAATTTTGAAAAATTGAGCCTCTATTCTAAAGATACGGAGGGTCAAATTTTGGTCAAAGCAAGAAAGTTAGTACAGTGTTCGTAGCTAAAAATTTGACCATTTTTAAATCTGGTCAAAATAGTCTCAAATGGAAGATCTCATCGAGTTAAATAAAAAAATATCATGAATCTTGAAAAATAGAGCCCCTCTTCTCAATATGTAGATGGTTAAATTTTTGTCAAAGCAAGGAAGTCAACACAGTGTTTGTAGCTAAAAATTTGACCATTTTGAAATCTGATGAAAGTGGTCTCAAATGGAAGATCTCATTGAGATGAACCAAAAAAAATCATGAATCTTAAAAAATCGAGCCTCTCTTTTGAATATACGAATGGTCAAATTTTTGTCAAAGAAAGGAAGTCATTACAGTATTCGTAGCTAAAAATTTGACCATTTTGAAATCTAGAGAAAGTGGTCTCAAATGGAAGATCTCATTGAGATGAACCAAAAAATATAATGAATCTTGAAAAATAGAGCCTCTCTTCTCAATATACAAACGATCAAAATTTCATAAAAAAAAAAAAGAAGTCAGTACAGTGTTCATAGTTAAACATTTGACCATTTTAAAATCTAGTAAAAGTGATCTCAAATGGAAGATCTCATCAAGATGAGCTAAAAAACATCATGTATCTTAAAAAATGTAGCCTCTCTTCTCAAGATACGAATGGTCTAAGTTTGGTTAAAGCAAGGAAGTCAGTACAGTGTTCCTAGGTAAAAATTTGAAAGTTTCACAATCTGGTGAAAGTGGTCTCAAATTGAAGATCTTGTCGAGATCAACTAAAAAACAAATTAAATTTTAAAAAATGGAGCCTCTCTCATCAAGATATAGATGGTCAAAGTTTGGTCAAAATAAAAAAGTCATTATAGTATTCTTAGCTAAAAATTTGACCGTTTTGAAATCTGATGAAAGTGGTCTCAAATGAAAGATCTCATTGAGATGAACCAAAAAACACCATGAATCTTGAAAAATAGAGTCTCTCTTCTCAATATATGGATGGTCAAAGTTTGGTCAAAGCAAAGAAGTCACTACAGTGTTCATAGCTAAAAATTCAACCATTTTAAAATCTGGTGAAAGTGGTCTCAAATCAAATATCTCACCAACATGAACCAAAAAATACTTTGAATCTTAAAAAATGGAGCCTCTTTTCTCAAGATATGGATGATCAAAGTTTAGTCAAAGAAAGGAAGTCAGTACAATGTTTATAGCTAAAAATTAGATAATTTTCAAATCTAATAAAAGTGGTCTCAAATCGAAGATCTCGTCAAGATGAACCAAAAAATAGCTTAAACCTTGAAAAATGGAGCCTCTCTACTCAAGATACAGATAGTCAAAGTTTTGTCAAAGCAAGGAAGTCAGTGTAGTGTTCGTAGCTAAAAATTTGACAATTTCAAAATCTAGTGAAAGTAGTCTCAAATCGAAGATCTCGTCGAGATGAACCAAAAAATACCTTGAATCTTGAAAAATAGAGCATCTCTTCTCAAGATACAGATAGTCAAAGTTTGGTCAAAGCAAAGAAATCAATACAATGTTCGTAGCTAAAAATTTGACATTTTCAAAATTTGGTGAAAATGATCTCAAATCGAAGATCTCATTGAGATGAACTAAAAAAAATCTTGAATCTTGAAAAATGGAGCCTCTTTTCTGAAGATACGGACGGTCAAAATTTGGTCAAAACAATGAAGTCAATACAATGTTCGTAGCTAGAAATTTTACAATTTTCAAGTCTGTTGAAAGTGGTCTCAAATCGAAGATCTCGTCAAGATGAAGCAAAAAACACCTTGAATCTTGAAAAATGCAGTCTCTTTTCTCAAGATACGAATAGTCAAATTTTGGTCAAAGCAAGGAAGTCAGTACAGTGTTTGTAGCTAAAAATTTGACCATTTTAAAATATGGTCAAAGTAGTCTCAAATTGCAGATCTCGTTAAGATGAACAAAAAAATACCATGAATCTTGAAAAATAAAGTCTCTCTTCTCAATATACAGATGATTAAAGTTTGGTGAAAGCAAAGAAGTTAGTACTATATTTGAAGCTAAAAAATTGACCATTTTGAAATCTCGTGAAAATGGTCTCAAATGAAAGATGTCTTTGAGATGAACCAAAAAATAACATGAATATTGAAAAATAGAGCCTCTCTTTGCAATATACATACGGTCAAATTTTGGTCAAAGAAAAGAAGTCAGTACAATGTTCGTAGTTAAACATTTGACCATTTTGAAATCAACTGAAAGTGGTGTCAAATAGAATATCTTGTCAAGATGAACCAAAAAACACCATGAATCTTGAGAAAAGGAGCCTCTATTCTCAAGATACGGATGGTCAAAATTTGGTCAAAGCAAGGAAGTCAGTACAGTGTTTGTAGTTAAAAATTTGACAGTTTCATATTCTGATAAGAGTGATGTCAAATCGAAGATCTCATCGAGATGAACCAAAAAACACTTTAAATTTTGAAAAAGGGAGCATCTATTCTAAAGATACGAACGATCAAAGTTGGGTTAAAGCAAGGAAGTCAGTACAGTATTCATAGCTAAAAATTTGTCTATTTTGAAATCTACTGAAAGTGGTCTCAAATGGAAGATTTTATCTAGATGAACCAAAAAATACCATAAATTTTGAAAAATATAGTCTCTCTTATCAATATATGAATGGTCAAAATTTAGTCAAAGCAATTAAGTCAGTACAGTGTTCGTAGTTAAAAGTTTGCCCATTTTGAAAGCTAGTTAAAGTGGTCTCAAATCAATGATCTTGTCAAGATGAACTAAAAAACACCTTGAATCTTGAAAAATCGAGCCTCTCTTCTCAACATAAAGATGGTCAAAGTTTAGTCAAAGCAAGGAAGTCAGTATAGTGTTTGTAGCTAAAAATTTAACCATTTTGAAATCTAGTGAAAGTGGTCTCAAATCAAAGATCTCATTGAGATGAACCAAAAAATACCTTGATTCTTGAAAAATATAGCCTCTTTTCTCAAGATACGGATATTCAAGGTTTGGTCAAAGAAAAGAAGTCGAAATAGTATTCCTAGCTAAAAATTTGACTATTTTCAAATGTGGTGAATGTGATCTCAAATGGAAGATCTTATCGAGGTGAACCAAAAAACACCATGAATCTTTAAAAATAGAGCATCTCTTATCAATATACAAACGGTCAAAATTTGGTCAAAGTAAGGAAGTCAGTACAGTGTTCGTACCTAAAAATTTGACCATTTTGAACTCTTGTGAAAGTGGTCTCAAATCAAAGATCTCATCGAGATGAACCAAAAAACACCTTGAATCTTGAAAAATGGAGCCTCTCTTCTTAGGATACAGATGGTCAAAGTTTGGTCAAAGCAAGGAAGTCAATACAATGCTTGTAGCTAAAAATTTGACCATTTCAAAATTTGGTGAAAGTGGTCTTTAATCAAAGATCTCGTCGAGATGAACCAAAAAATACTTTGAATCTTGTAAAATGGAGCCTCTCCTCTCCTTTCTTATGAAAATAGTCTCAAATGGAAGATCTTATTGAGATGAACCCAAAAACACCATGAATCTTAAAAAATAGAGTCTCTTTTCTCAATATACGGATGGTCAAAGTTTGGTGAAACCAACGAAGTCTGTATTGTGTTCGTAGCTAAAAATTTGACCATTTTCAAATTTAGTAAAAGTTGTCTCAAATGGAAGATCTCATCAAGTTGAACCAAATAACATGATGAATTTTAAAAAATGCAACCTATCTTCTCAAGATGTGGATGGTAAAAGTTTGGTCAAAGCAAGGAAGTCAGTACAGTGTTCGTAGCTAAAAATTTGACAATTTCAAAATTTAGTGAAAATCATGTCAAATCGAAGGTCTCATTGAGATGAACTAAAAAATACTTTGAATCTTGAAAAGTGGAGTCTCTCTTCTCAAGATACAGACTGTAAAAGTTTAGTCAAAGAAAGGAAGTCACTAAAGTATTCGACAGTTTTAAAATCTGGTGAAAGTGGTCTCAAATGGAAGATATAATCAAGATGAACTAAAAAATATCATGAATATTGATAAATAGAGCCTCTCTTCTCAATATACAAACAGTAGATATCATCAACATGAACTAAAAAACACATTAAATTTTGAAAAATGGAGGCTGTCTTCTCAAGATACGAATTGTGAAAGTTTGTTCAAAGCAAGGAAGTCAGTACAGTGTTCGTAGTTAAAATTTGACAGTTTTAAAATCTTATGAAGATGAACCAATAAACACCTTGAATCTTAAAAAATGGAGCCTCTCTTTTGAAGATACGGATGGTCAAATTTTAATCAAAGCAAGAAAGTAAGTACAGTGTTCGTAGCTCAAAATTTGACCGTTTTAAAATCTGGTAAAAGTGGTGTCAAATCGAAGATCTTGTATAGATGAACCAAAAAATACCATGAATATTGAAAAATGGAGCCTCTCTTTTCAATATACAAATAGTCAAAGTTTGGTCAAAGCAAGGAACTCAGTATAGTGCTCATAGCTAAAAATTTGATAGTTTTGAAATTTGGTGAAAATAGTTTCAAATGGAAGATCTAGTCAAGATGAACCAAAAAAAATTATGAATCTTAAAAAATGGAGTCTCTCTTCTCAATATACAGACAGTCAAAGTTTGGTCAAAGAAAGCAAGTTAGTACAGTGTTCGTAGTTAAAAATTTCACCATTTTGAAATCTAGTGAAAGTGGTCTCAAATGAAAGATCTCGTCGAGATAAACAAAAAAACACTATGAATCTTGAAACACAGTCTTTTTTATCAATATACGAATGATCAAAGTTTGGTTAAAGAAAGGAAGGTAGTACAGTGTTCGTAGCTAAAAATTTGATAGTTTTAAAATCTAGTGAAAGCGGTCTGAAATTGAAGATCTCATCGAGATGAATGGTCAGAGTTTGGTCAAAGCACGAAAGTCAATACAGTATTCGTAGCTAAAAATTTAACCATTTTAAAATCTGGTGAAAGTGCTCTCAAATCGAAGATCTCATTGAGATGGACAGTAAACTTTGGTCAAAGTAAGAAAGTCAATACAGTATTCGTAGCTAAAAATTTGACCATTTTAAAATTTGGTGAAAGTGGTCTCAAATGGATAATCTCATTGAGATGAATCAAAAAACACCATCAATTTTGAGAAATAGAGCCTCTCTTCTCAATATAGGGATGATCAAAGTTTGGTCAAAGCAAGGAAGTCAGTCTAGTGTTCGTAGTTAAAACTTTAACTGTCTTGACATCTAGTGAAAGTGGTATCAAATAGAATATATGATCAAGATGAACTAAAAAATATAATGAATCTTAAAAAATAGAGCCTCTCTTCTCAAAATATGGATGGTCAATGTTTGGTTAAAGTAAAGAAGTCAATACAGTGTTCATAACTAAAAATTTTACAGTTTGAAAATCTAGTGAAAGTGGTCTCAAATAGATCTCATTGAGATGAACCAAAAAACACCATGAATCTTGAAAAATAGAGCCTCTCTTCCCAATATACGGACAGTCAATGTTTGGTCAAAGCAAAGAAGTCAGTACAGTGTTCATAGCTAAAAATTTGACCATTTTAAAATCTGGTCAAAGTGGTCTCAAATGGAAGATCTTATTGAGAGGAACCAAAAAACACCATGAATCTTTAAAAATGGAGCCTCTTTTCTCAAGATATGGATGGTCAAAGTTTGGTCAAAGCAAGGAAGTCAGTACAGTGTTCATAGCTAAAAATTTGATAGTTTCAAAATTTGGTGAAAGTGGTCTCAAATCAAAGATCTTGTTGAGATGAACCAAAAAACACCTTGAATCTTGAAAAATGGAGCCCCTCTTATAAAGATACAAACAGTCAAAGTTTGGTCAAAACAAGGAAGTCAGTACAATATTTATAACTAAAAATTTGACCATTTTAAAATCTGGTGAAAGTGGTCTGAAATGGAAGATCTCATCTAGATGAACCAAAAAAAACCATGAATTTTAAAAAATAAAACCTCTCTTCTAAATATACGGATAGTCAATGTTTGGTCAAAGGAAAGAAGTCAGTATAGTGATCGTAGCTAAAAATATGACCATTTTGAAATATGGTGAAAGTGGTTTCAAATCGAAGATCTCATTGAGACGAACCAAAAAATACATTGAATCTTGAAAAATGGAGTCTCTCTTCTCAAGATACAAATGGTCAAAAATTGGTCAAAGCAAGGAAGTCAGTACAGTGTTCGTAGCTAAAAATTTGACAGTTTTCAAATCTGGTGAAAGTGGTCTCAAATCAAAGATCTCATCAAGATGAACCAAAAAATAACTTGAATCCTAAAAAATAGAGCCTATCTTCTCAAGATATGGATGGTCAAAGTTTGATCAAAACAAAGAAGTCAGTACAGAGTTCGTAGCTAAAATTTTGACCGTTTTAAAATCTGGTGAAAGTGGTCTCAAATCAAAGATCTTGTCAAGATAAACTAAAAAACACTTTGATTCTTGAAAAATAGAAGCTCTCTTCTAAATATACAGACAATCAAAGTTTTGTCAAAGCAAGGAAGTCAGTACAGTATTCGTAGCTAAAAATTTGACTTTTTTAAAATCTATTGAAAATGGTCTCAAATGCAAGATCTCGTCAAGATGAACTAAAAAACACCATGAATCTTGAAAAATAGAGCCTCTCTTCTCAAGATACAGATGGTCAAAGTTTGGTCAAAGCAAGGAAGTCAGTACAGTGTTTCTTGCTAAAAATTTTACAATTTCAAAATCTGGTGAATGTGGTCTCAAATCAAAGATCTCATCGAGATGAACTAAAAAAACCTTTGTATCTTAAAAAATAGAGCCTTTCTTCTCAAGATACGAACGGTCAAACTTTGGTCAAAGCAAGGAAGTCAGTAGAGTATTTGTAGCTAAAAATTTGACCGTTTTGAAATCTGGTGAAACTGGTCTCAAATGGAAGATCTCATCAACATGAACTGAAAAACACCATGAATCTTGAAAAACAAATCCTCTCTTCTCAATATACAGATGGTCAAAATTTGGTCAAAGCAATGAAGTCAATAAAGCGTTCACAGCTAAAAATTTGACCATTTTAAAATCTGGTGAAAATGGTCTCAAATAGAAGATCTCATCAAGATAAATAAAAAATGTCATGAATCTTGAAAGATGGAGCCTCTCTTCTCAAGATACAAATGGTCAAAGTTTGGTCAAAGTAAGGAAGTCAGTACAATATTCATAGCTAAAAATTTGACAGTTTAAAAATCTAGTGAAAGTGGTCTCAAATGGAAGATCTCATCAAGATGAATTAAAAAACACTTCAAATCTTAAAAAATGGATCCTCTTTTCTCAAGATACGGATGGTCAAAGTTTGGTCAAAGCAAGAAAGTCAATATAGTATTTGTAGCTAAAAATTTGACTGTTATGAAATCTAATGAAAATGGTCTCAAGTAAAAGATCTCATCGAGATGAACCAAAAAATACAATGAATCTTAAAAAATAGAGCTTCTATTCTCAATATACGGTTGGTCAAAGTTTGTTTAAAGCAAGTAAATTAGTACAGTGTTCATAACAAAAAATTTGACCATTTTGAAATCTAAAGAAAGTGGTCTCAAATCGAAGATCTCATCAAGATGAACCAAAAAACACCTTGAATCTTGAAAAATAGAGCCTCTCTTCTCAAGATACAAACGGTCAAAGTTTGGTGAAAGCAAGGAAGTCAGTACAGTGCTCGTAGTTACAAATTTGACAGTTTCCAAATCTGGTGAAAGTGGTCTCAAATCAAAGATCTCGTCAAGATGAACCAAAACACACCTTGAATCTTGAAAAATGGAGCTTCTCTTCTCAAGATAGGGATAGTCAAAGTTTAGTCAAAGCAAAGAAGTCAGTATAGTGTTTGTAGCTAAAAATTTAACGGTTTCCAAATCTCATGAATCTGGTGATACTGGTTTCAAATCAAAGATCTCATCAAGATGAACCCAAAAACACCTTGATTCTTAAAAAATGGAGTCATCTTCTCAAGATACGAATGGTCATAGTTTGTTTAAAGCAAGGATGTTAGTATAGTGTTAGTAGCTAAATATTTGACCATTTTGAAATCTTGTGAAAGGGGTCTCAAATGGAAGATCTCGTTGAGATGAACCAAAAAACACCATGAATGTTGAAAAATAGAGTCTTTCCTCAATATACAGATGGTTAAAGTTTGGTCAAAGAAAGCAAGTCAGTACAATGTTCGTAGCTAAAAATTTGACCGTCTTGAAATCTATTGAAAGTGGTCTCAAGTGGAAGATCTCATCAAGATTAACCAAAAAACACCATGAATGTTGAAAAATGGAACCTCTCTTTTAGAGATACGGATGGTTAAAGTTTGGTCAAAGCAAGGAAGTTAGTACAGTGTTCGTACCTAAAAAGTTGACCATTTCAAAATCTGGTGAAAGTGGTTTAAAATCAAAGATCTCATCAAGATGAACCCAAAAATATCTTGAATCTTAAAAAATGGAGTCTCTCTTCTCAAGATACGGACAGTCATGGTTTGGTCAAAGCAAAGAAGTCAGTACAGTATTCGTAGCTAAAAATTTGACCATTTTGAAATTTGGTGAAACTAGTCTCAAATGGAAGATCTTGTTGAGATGAACCAAATAACACCATGAATCTTAAAAAATAGAGCCTCTCTTCTAAATATACGGACAGTCAAAATTTGGTTAAAGAAAAAATGTCAATACAGTGTTCGTAACTAAAAATTTGACCATTTTGAAATTTGCTTAAAGTGGTCTCAAATGGAAGATCTTGTCAAGATAAACCAAAAAACACCATGAATCTTGAAAAATGGAGCCTCTCTTCTTAAAATACAGATGGTCAAAGTTTGGTCAAAGTAAGGAAGTCAGTATAGTGTTCGTAGCTCAAAATTTCACAGTTTCAAAATGTACTGAAAGTGATTTCAAATCGAAGATCTCATCGAGATGAATAAAAAAATACCTTGAATCTTAAAAAATGGAGCCTCTATTCTAAATATACCGATTTTCAAAGTTTGGTCAAAGCAAGGAAGTCAGTATAGTATTCGTAGATAAAAATTTGACAATTTTGAAATTTGGTGAAAGTGGTCTCAAATGGAAGATGTCATAGAGATGAACCAAAAAATATCATGAATATTGAAAAATAGACTCTCTCTTCTCAATATACGGACAATCAAAGTTTGGTCAAAGCTAGGAAGTCAGTACAGTGTTCATAGCTAGAAATTTGACCATTTTAAAATCTAGTGAAAGTGGTCTCAAATTAAGGATCTTGTCGAGATGAACCAAAAACACTTTGAAAGTTAAAAAAATAGAGCCCTCTTCTCAAAATATGGACAGTCAACGTTTTGTCAAAGCAAAGAAGTCAGTACAGTTTTCGTAGGTTAAAAATTGATAGTTTCCAAATCTAGTGAAAGTTGTCTCAAATCGAAGATCTCGTCAAAATCTACCAAAAAATACTTTGAATCTTGAAAAATGTAACCTCTCTTCTTAAGATACAGATGGTAAAAAATTGGTCAAAGTAAGGAAGTCAGTACAGTGTTTGTAGCTAAAAATTTGACTATTTCAAAATCTGGTGAAAGTGGTCTCAAATCAAAGATTTTCATCGAGACGAACAAAAAAACACTTTGAATCTTGAAAAATGGAGCCTCACTTCTCAAGATACGAACGGTCAAAGTTTAGTCAAAGCAAGGAAGTCAGTATAGTGTTCGTAGGTAGAAATTTGACCATTTTGAAATATGGTGAAAGTGGTGTCAAATGGAAGTTCTCATCAAGATGAACCAAAAAATAGCATGAATCTTAAAAAATGGAGTCTCTCTTCTCAAGATACAAATTGCCAAAATTTGGTCAAAGCAAGGAAGTTAGTATAGTGTTTGTAGCTAAAAATTTGACAGTCTCTAAATCTCGTGAAAGTGGTCTCAAATCGAAGATCTCGTCTAGATGAATGAAAAAGCACCTTAAATCTTGAAAAATAGAGCCTCTCTTCTCAAGACAGGGACGATCAAAGTTTAGTGAAAGCAAAGAAATCAATACAGTATTCGTAGCTAAAGATTTGACCCTTTTGAAATTTGGTGAAAGTGGTCTCAAATGGAAGATCTTGTCGAGATGAACTAAAAAACAACATGAATTTTGAAAAATAGGGCCTCTCTTCTTAATATACGGACGATCAAAGTTTGGTCAAAGCAAAGAAGTCAGTATAGTGTTCGTAGCTAAAAATTTAAATATTTTAAAATCTGGTGAAAGTGGTCTCAAATCAAAAATCTCATCGAGATGAATCTAAAAAAATCTTGAATCTTAAAAAATGGAGCCTCTCTTCTTAAGATACGGATGGTCAAAGTTTGGTCAAAGCAAAGAAGTTAGTAAAGTGTTCATAGCTAAAAATTTGATAGTTTTTAAATCTAGTGAAAGTGGTTTCAACTCAAAGTTCTCGTCAAGATGAACCAAAAAACACCTTGAATCTTTAAAAATGGATCCTCTCTTCTCAAGATATGGACAGTCAAAATTTGGTCAAAGCAAAGAAGTCAGTACAATGTTCGTAGCTAAAAATTTTACTATTTTCAAATCTGGTGAAAGTTATCTCAAATGGAAGATCTCATTGAGATGAACCAAAAAATATCATGAATCTTTAAAAATAGAGCGTCTCTTCTCAATATACAGACGGTCAAAGTTCGGTCAAAGCAAAGAAGTCACTACAGTGTTTATAGCTAAAAAGTTGACCATTTTGAAATTTGGTGAAAGTGGTCTCAAATGGAAGATCTCGTTGAGATGAACCAAAAAACACCATTTTAATCTTGAAAAATAGAGTCTTTCTTCTCAATATACGGATGGTCAAAGTTTGGTCAAAGCAGGGAAGTCAGTACAGTGTTCGTAGCTAAAAATTTGACCGTCTTGAAATTTGGTGAAAGTGGTCTCAAATAGAAGATCTCGTCAAGATGAACCAAAAAATACCATGAATCTTAAAGAATGGAGCATCTCTTTTCAAGGTGCAGATGTTTAAAGTTTGGTCAAAGCAAAGAAGTCAGTACAGTGTTCGTAGCTAAAAATATGACAGTTTCAAAATCTGGTGAAAGTGGTCTCAAATCAAAGATCTCATCTAGATGATCTAAAAAATAACTTAAATCTTGAAAAATAGGGCCTCTCTTCTCAAGATACAGACGGTCAAAGTTTAGCCAAAGCAAAGAAGTCAAATGTATTGAAAGTGGTCTCAAATGTGTCATGCCCATAATTTTACATACAAAAGCACACTAACTTTTTCTTTTTAAAAGGTTATAAGTTTATGTTTAAGGTTAACAAATGACTTAAGATGTAAGGTTGAAAACTGAGAGGGTGTTGATCAATCTTGATTGTTGGAGATCAAAAATTCATGAAAGAGTTGAAAGAACGGATCTAAATAACATTCATTTTAATGTGGTGTTTACTAAGTTTCTCTAGATACACTTTCCATCAATTACGAGAGTTAACACCTCTGAAAACGAGTCTGATACAATTTCTTAACAAATGATGATGACATAGGTTAACTTAGTTGAACTAGTTTTACCAAATGATTATAACTAGAATTCGAAGTTGTAACCAAAGTTAACCTAAAAATAAGTTCATTTCATTGTAGTAACCATCTTATAAATAAATTTTAGCTGAACTAATACCATTTAGTTAAGCCTAATGTCAACATTATAATCACATTAAATCATTAAAATTTAGGTGACAAAAACCTAGTAAATATATAATAAAAGAAGTTAATTGACCAGCTAAACAAATTCATTAAATTACATTTTAAGTAATGAATTAAAAGAAAATCTATTAACAAAAAAAAATACTCTAATTATAAACCTCATGATAATTAAGAGTCAATTTAAAAGAATAACAATTAACTAATAACCCATAACTAATCAAATTATGGGAATAACAATTATTAATAATTTTAAATAGTCACAAAAGTAAAATAAAAAAATAAAAATAAACTAAGTATTAATAGTATTAATTAATCATAATAATTAATTAATTCAATTACATAAAATAAAATGAGCATTAATTAATATTTATATTAATTAATAAAATTTACTAATTAATATAATTACTATTTATTAAATAAAATAAATATTAATTAATAATATCAATTAATATAATTATTAATTATTTAATAATCTAAAATTTAATGTTAATTAATAATTATATTAATTAATATTAATACTAATTAATATAGTTATTAATTTTTAAATAAATTAAAAAATATAAAAAAAATAATTGGGCCTCGGCCCTTTTAAGTCCTCAAGGGGACTGGCAGCGCGGGGCTCGCTGCTATCGGTAGCAGTACCCCCGCGTGGCAGGGTCGTCCTGCCTTAGCAGGGAGGTACCCTGCACACGGCAGGGGCCATCCTGCTTCGGCAAGGTGGTACCTGTGGTGTAGGCCGCCGACTGCGATCTACGGTGGGAGAGGGGTCTGGGGCCCGCGGGCCCCCCTTATATCATATTTTTTTTTTGTTGTTTGTTTGTTTTTTTAATTTTTAAATTTAAAAAAAATAAAAATTAAAAGTCCACCAAACGTGGGTTAAATAGAAGGCATAAATTTTTTTCAAACTTCCTTTTTTTAATAATATTAATTTTTAACTTTTGTGGCCCCTTTTTTTTTAATACATTATTTTTTTAAAGAAGTCTTTTTAGGTCTTTTGGGGTGGGAACCCAAGTGGGTCCCCCAAGTTGACATGTCTCAATAAATAGGATAGATTATATTTTTTTCAATACAAGTGGATGTTGTAGGAAAATGATTTAATATTGACTATGGTAAGGGAAAATGTATGAGAATTTTTTCCATGATTTTCTAGAGACCTGTAGGTCTCATTTTCACAATGTTTTGTGTTTTTCTTCACTTGTTTGCTTAATTGACTTATTTTCTTTCTTCTCCATTAATTTTCTTTTTCTTCATTAGTTTGTTGGTCTCATTTGTAAAAGTGGATATAGTTTAGGTCCAATGATAGAATAAATTCTAAAGCACAAATTAATATAGAAATGATCAAAGATAAATTTAACTAAGTTACTCCTTTTAAAAGTCTATCATTTCCAACAACAAAAGAATTACTACCATAGAAATATCAAAACAATAGCATGGACAGAGAGATAAAATGAATTGAATCATTTCTTTGCTTATCACTAATATTTTTATTCAAATGAAAGCTTTATAATGAAACTATAATGATGCTTCAATAACTATAACATTTCCATACAATTATAATCTATACAATGCATCTATAAAGGAATGAAATCTCTTTTCTTCCTCATAGTTTTCAATAAGACTGCCAATATAATTTTCATTTAGAGGATACACTACTACTCAAAAAATTAATTCCAACATGAACTTTATTTCAAATGAATAAATACATTGCCCATTCCTTATTGGAAATAATATGAATACACTAAAAATCTTCCTTTGAACATTACACTATTTTCATACTGAAAAGTATCTATCCAAAAGGAAACAAAACATTACTCAAGACTTGAATACAAATCTACAAAGATATAAAAGCCATCTCCACATACTTCTTGATACATATATCTCAACTTCCAAATACAATACCACATGGAATATTTCTCATTCCAAAGTTTAACAACACAACACTTTTGGTTTTCACAAAAACACCAAAATAGGTTCACTCCAAAGCTTCTTCTTCTTGCAACATGATCATCAATACCTGCAAATGAAAATAGAGTAGACCATGGGAAGCTCACATCCCATCCTAGGCTTCTAAGAAGCCACCCCTGAGCTTGGGGAACCATCACATAGAAAAGGTTTCACACTTAAACAAACCACAATCACAATAACACAAAAAACCACATTGAGACTCTCATCCAAGGCTAAAACAAAGAGTCTCCAATGACTCAAAAATTGGGGTGAAGGTGGAACCAAACTCAAGGGGAGAAAGTACATTTGATAGAACAAAAACAAGCCTACTCTTGGCTTTCTCAACACACATTTTTCCATAAAATCTCCACACAATAAAACTCCTTATGACCCCCATGGCTTCAAGCCATACAAAACCTTATGACCCCCCCAAAAAATGGCTACATGGAGCCTATACATCCATGTTTCTTCCCTCTCCATACCAAGGAGAGACTCTACACCGATGGTTGTCTGAAATTTTCCTTCACCCCCAGAGCTACTCTTCCCTCCTAAGGGTGAGTGTGGCCTTGACAAAACTCCCTTAACCAAAAACAATACAAAACAACAACAATTATTCAAGAGCTCAAAACTTCTCATTTACAATACAAGGAATACATGTACTACAACAAGCTTAATTATTTACATAACACAACTACTCACATACAATAACAAGATTTACAAATAATAAACACATACTAACACAGATACTAGTTTCTCCATGCAAGAATAAAAACAATCTTGAGAGCTCATTCACATGAAAACATAACAAGTAGAAAGATGAATGCCACCAACCTAGAATTCAAGCTTAAGGAGGAAAGTTGATGAAGAGCCTCCTCTAAGCCTTTCCTTCTCCAAACTACCAAAGTCTCCAAATCTAGAGAGTGGGTGTCAACCAAAATCTTCCCCCAAAATTTCTACTAAAAAAGGTCCTTCCACCAAACCCCCAACTAACCCTCATTAATAGGCATGGCTCATGGAGATTTTTCATCCATCCTTGTCTCCTCTCATAAATGATATGGAGGCCAAGAATGGGGAAAGAGGAATGGGCTTGTCCTCATTTGCCAACCCTCCATTTTCAAAACTTCACTTGAGAGGTACTTTTGAAGGTCCATAAATGAGTTATGGGCTCAATATTGACTAAAATTTAACACCCAAACTAAGGTACATCAAGTTGGGTGGCTAAAAAAGACCCTAACTACCTCCTAGGGGCCTATTTAACCTCCCTAAAATTCACTTGAAGTTTGAATTCTGGTTCAACATAGTTTGACTTACTCTAAGGCTTCCTAACCAAAGGTTTACATGGGGATCCTAAAGGGGTACCATCCTAGGTTGGTGGGCATCCAATCCCCAAGTGGACATGTCTTGGCCACAAGTACACACACATGTGTCAAGTGACACAAATAAGAAAGACACATCACAAGCCATGTGACATATCCACTTGGGAATGCACAACATAAATTACATTAACAATTTACATATAAATTAAATATATTCATGGACATTACTTTCATGAACTAAATACGATACAACGAAGTTTTTGTCTCTCACTAGAAGCAACCTTGGCTCAAATTGATTAACAGATAAGTCTATGCTCTGGTTCCATGAATTTACCATGGTCTAATTCCCTGCACACTAAAGTCCAACATCAGTAATCCATGAAAATAAATACATGTAAATTCATAACGTTAATGATCTAGATAATTCATTTGAAATATCATAATTCACATGGCATAATCATTCATCTATAACATACATACAACTCATCATGAAATACATAATTCATCACTAAATTAAGCTTATAACATAATCATTTCATATATAATTCAATTGTAATTAAATATCATCATGACATCGTAATCATTCACTTAATCACACATAAAGGTTCCAAATAAATATCCCAATTTTTATCAAAATAACATGACTGGAAGTACATCTAACCTCTAAGGTGATAAAACTATAATATAAAGTATCAGTAAATCCATAGAGCATCAAAATATAATCATCAAATAAGTCTATCTTGAATGCAAAAATTGAATGGCTATGACAGGCTCGGGGTTCATAGTTAAAAATTTGACAATTTCTAAATCTGGTGAAAGTTTTCTCAAATCAAAGATCTCATCAAGATGAACTAGAAAACACATTGAATCTTAAAAAATGGAGCCTCTTTTCTCAGGATACAAATGGTCAAAATTTTGTTAAAGCAAGGAAGTCAATACAGTGTCCGTATTTCAAAATTTAACCATTACAAAATCTCGTACAAGTGGTCTCAAATTGATGATATCATTAAGATGAATCAAAAAACCCCTTGAATCTTGAAAAATGGAGTCTCTCTTCTCAAGATACGAATGATCAAAGTTTGGTCAAAGCAAGGAAGTCAGTATAGTGTTCGTAGCTAAAAATATGACCGTTTTGAAATCTAGTGAAAGTGGTTTCAAACAGAAGATTTTGTTGAGACGAACCAAAAAACACCATGAAAAATAGAGCCTCTCTTCTTTATATACGGATGGTAAAAGTTTGAACAAAGCAAGGAAGTCATTATAGTGTTCGTAGCTAAAAATTTGACCCTTTTGAAATCTGGTGAAAGTGGTCTTAAATGGAAAATCTCAACAAGATGAACCAAAAAACACCTTGAATCTAGAAAAATGGAGCCTCTTCTCAAAATATGGATGGTCAAAGTTTGGTCCAAGCAAGGAAGTCAATATAGTGTTCGTAGCTAAAAATTTGATAGTTTCAAAATATGGTGAAAGTGGTCTCAAATAAAAGATCTCATTGAGATGAACCAAAAGAAACTTTGAATCTTCATAAAAAGAGTCTCTCTTCTCAAGATACTGACTATCAAAGTTTGGTCAAAGCAAGAAAGTCAATATAGTATTTGTAGCTAAAAATTTGACCATTTTTAAATCTGGTAAAAGTGTTCTCAAATGGAAGATCTCATTGAGAATAACCAAAAAACAACATGAATTTTAAAAAATAGAGACTCTCTTCTAAATATAAGGACGATCAAAGTTTGGTAAAAGCAAAGAAGTTAGTACAGAGTTCGTAGCTAAAATTTGACCTTTTTAAAATCTGGTGAAATTAGTCTCAAATCGAAGATCTCATCGAGATTAACCAAAAAACACCTTGAATCTTGAAAAATGGAGCCTCTCTTCTCAAGATATGGATGGTCAAAGTTTGGTCAAAGCAAGGAAGTCAGTACACTATTCATAGCTAAAAATTTAACCATTTTGAAATCTGGTAAAACTTTTCTAAAATGGAAGATCACATTGAGATGAATCAAAAAACTACATGAATCTTGAAAAATAGAGCCTCTCTTCTCAATATACGAATGGTCAACGTTTGGTCAAAGCAAGGAAGTCAGTACAGTGTTTATAGCTTAAAAATTAACCATTTTGAAATTTGATGAAAGTGGTCTCAAATGGAAGATCTTGTTGAGATCAACCAAAAAAATTATGAATCTTGAAAAATTGAGCCTCTTCTCAAGATACGGATGGTCAAAGTTTGGTCAAAGTAAAGAAGTTAGTACAACATTTGTAGCTAAATATTTGACAGTTTCAAAATCTGAATAAAGTGGTCTAAAATCGAAGATATCATCAAGATCCAAAAAACACCTTAAATCTTGAAAAATGGAGCCTCTCTTCTCAAGATATAGACAGTCAAAGTTTTGTCAAAGCAAGGAAGTCAGTACAGTATTTGTAGCTAAAAATTTTACATTTTCCAAATATGGTGACAGTGGTCTCAAATCGAAGATCTCGTCAAGATGAACCAAAAAATAACTTAAATCTTAAAAAATGGAGCCTCTCTTCTCAAGATACAGATGGTCAAAGTTCTGTCAAAGCAAGGAAGTAGGTACAGTGTTCGTAGCTAAAATTTTAACAATTTCAAATCTATTAAAAGTGGTCTCATATCAAATATCTCATCGGGATGAACCAAAAAATGTCTTGAATCTTAAAAAATAGAGCCTCTCTTCTCAAGATACAGATGGTTAAAGCTTGGTCAAAGCAAGCAAGTCAGTATAGTATTCGTAGCTAAAAATTTGACCATTTTGAAATCTAGTGAAAGTGGTCTCAAATGGAAGAGCTCATTGAGATGAACCAAAAAACACCATGAATCTTGAAAAATAAAGCTTCTTTTCTCAATATACAGACTGTCAAAGTTTTGTCAAACCAAGGAAGTCAGTATAGTGTTTGTAGCTAAAAATTTGACCATTTTAAAATCTGGTGAAAGTGGTCTCAAATGGAAGATCTCATCAAGTTAAAAAAAAATAGAAGATCTCATCAAGATAAAACAAAACATCTTGAAAAATGGAGCCTCTCTTTTCAAGATATGGATGGTCAAAGTTTGGTCAAAGCAAGGAAGTCAGTACAGTCTTCGTACCTAAAATTTTAACTATTTCAAAATCTGGAGAAAGTGGTCTCAAATTAAATATCTCATCAAGATGAACCAAAAAAACTTTGAATATTGAAAAATGGAACCTCCCTTCTCAAGATATGGACAGTCAAAGTTTGGTCAAAGTAAGGAAGTTAGTACAGTGTTCGTAGCTAAAAATTTGACTATTTAAAAATTTGGTGCAAGTGGTCACTAATAGAAGATCTTATTGAGATGAACCAAAAAACAACTTAAATCTTGCAAAATGGAGCCTCTCATCTAAAGATACACATGGTCAAAGTTTCTTCAAAGCAAGGAATTCAATACAATGTTCGTATCTAAAATTTTCACCATTTTGAAATATTGTGAAAGTGGTCTCAAATCGAAGATCTCATCGAGATGAACCAAAAAACACCTTGAATCTTAAAAAATGGAGACTCTTTTGTCAAAATAGAGACAGTCAAAGTTTGGTCAAAGCAAGGGAGGTAGTACAGTGTTTATAGCTAAAACTTTGACAGTTTCCAAATCTGGTGAAAGTTGTCTCAAATCAAAGATCTCATCAAGATGAACCAAAAAACACCTTGAATCTTGAAAAATAGAGCCTCTTTTCTCAAGATATGGATGGTCAAAGTTTTGTGAAAGCAAAGAAGTCAGTACAGTGATTGTAGCTAAAAATTTGACCATTTCAAAATCTTGTGAAAGTGGTCTCAAATCAAAGATCTCGTCGAGATAAACCAAAAAACACCTTGAATCTTGAAAAATAGAGCCTCTCTTCTCAAGATACGGATGGTCAAAATTTGGTCAAAGTAGGAAGTCAGTATAGTGTTTGTAGCTAAAAATTTGACAGTTTCCAAATCTAGTGAAAGTGGTCTCAAATCAAAGATGTTGTCAAGATTAACCAAAACACACCTTGAATCTTAAAAAATGGAACCTCTTCTCAACATATGGATGGTCAAAGTTTGGTCAAAGCAAGGAAGTCAGTATAGTGTTCGTAGCTCAAAATTTGACCATTTTAAAATCTCATGAAAGTGGTCTGAAATTAAAGATCTCGTCGAGATGAACCAAAAGACACCATGAATCTTTAAAAATAGAGCCTTTCTTCTCAATATACGGACGGTCAAAATTTGGTCAAAGTAAGGAAGTCAGTATAGTGTTCATAGCAAAAAATTTAACCATTTCAAAATCTTGTGAAAGTGGTCTCAAATTGAAGATCTTGTCTAGATGAACTAAAAAATATTTTGAATCTTAAAAAATGGAGCTTCTCTACTAAAGATACGAATGGTCAAAGTTTGGTGAAAGCAAGGAAGTCAGTACAGTGTTTGTAGTTAAAAATTTGACCATTTTGAAATTTAGTTAAAGTGATCTTAAATGGAAGATCTCATTGAGATGAAACAAAAAACACCATGAATCTTAAAAAAGAGAGTCTCTCTTCTAAATATACGGAGGGTCAAAGTTTGGTCAAAGCAAGGAAGCCAGTACAATGTTCGTAGCAAAAGTTTTAGCAAGGAAGATCTTGTCAAGATGAACCAAAAAACACCATGAATCTTGAAAAATTGATCCTCTCTTCTCAAGATACGAATGGTCAAAGTTTGGTTAAAGCAAGTAAGTCAGTGCAGTATTCATTGCTAAAAATTTGACAGTTTCAAAATCTGGTGAAAGTGGTCTAAAATCGAAGATATCATAGAGATGGACCAAAAACCCCCTTGAATCTTAAAAAATGGAGCCTCTCTTCTCAAGATAAGAAAGGTCAAAGTTTGGTCAAAGCAAGGAAGTCAGTCTAGTATTCGTAGCTAAATTTTTTACCATTTTAAAAACTAGTGAAAGATGTCTCAAATGAAAGATCTCATCGAGATGAACCAAAAAACACCATGAATTTAAAAAAATAGAGCTTCTCTTCTTAATATACGGATGGTTAAAGTTTGGTAAAAGGAACGAATTCAGTACAGTGTTCATAGCTAAAAATTTAACCATTTTGAAATTTGGTGATAGTGGTCTCAAATCAAAGATCTCGTCGAGATGAACCAAAAAACACCTTAAATATTGAAAAATGGAGCCTCTCTTCTCAAGATACAGACGATCAAAGTTTAGTCAAACAAAGAAAGTCAGTATAGTGTTTGTAGCTAAAACTTTGATAGTTTCCAAATCTGGTGAAAGTGGTCTCAAATTGAAGATCTTGTCAGATTAACTAAAAAACACCTTGAATCTTTAAAAATAGAGCCTCTCTTCTTAAAATATAGATGGTTAAAGTTTGGTCAATGCAAGGAAGTCAGTACAGTGTTCGTAGCTAAATATTTGACTATTTTGAAATCTGGTGAAAGTGGCCTCAAATGGAAGATCTCATTGAGATGAAACAAAAAATATCATGAATTTTGAAAAATGAAGCCTCTTTTCTCAAGATACGGATCGTCAAAGTTTGGTCAAAGCAAAGAAGTCAGTACAGTGTTCGAAGCTAAAAATTGGACTGCTTTGAAATCTGGTGAAAGTGGTCTCAAATGGAAGATCTCATTGAGATCAACCAAAAAATATCATGAATCTTGAAAAATAGAGTGTCTCTTCTCAATATACAGATGGTAAACAAATTTTCAAAGCAAGGAAGTCAATACAATGTCCGTAGCTAAAAATTTGACCATTTTAAAATCTCATGAAAATGGTCTCAAATGGAAGATCTTGTCGAGATGAACCAAAACACACCTTGAATCTTGAAAACTAGAGCCTTTCTTCTGAATATATGGACGGTCAAAGTTTGGTGAAAGTAAGGAAGTCAGCACAGTGTTCGTAGCTAAAAATTTGACAGTTTCCAAATATGGTAAAAGTGGTCTCAAATTGAAAACCTCGTCAAGATGAACCAAAAAATATTTTGAATTTTAAAAAATGAAACCTCTCTTCTCAAAATATGGACGGTCAAAGTTTGGTCAAAGTAAGGAAGTCAGTACAGTCTTTGTAGCTAAAAATTTGACCCTTTCAAAATCTGGTGAAAGTGGTCTCAAATCAAAGATCTCATTGAGATAAACCAAAAAACAACTTGAATCTTGAAAAATGGAGCCTCTCATCTCAAGATCTAGATGGTCAAAGTTTGTTCAAAGCAAGGAAGTCAAGATAGTGTTCGTAGCTAAAAATTTGATTATTTTAAAATCTAGTGAAAGTTATCTCAAATGGAAGATCTCATTGAGATGAACCAAAAAAAACCATGAATCTTGAAAAATAGAGCGTCTCTTCTTAATATAAGAATGATCAAAGTTTGGTCAAAGCAAGGAACTCAGTAGAGTGTTCGTAGATAAAAATTTGACAGTTTTGAAATGTAGTGAAAATTGTCTCAAATGAAAGATCTCATTGAGATGAACTAAAAAACACCATCAATCTTGAAAAATAGAGCCTATGTTCTCAATATACGAATGGTCAAAGTTTGGTCAAAGTAAAGAAGTTAGTACAGTGTTCGTAGCTAAAAATTTAACCATTTTGAAATCTGGTGAAAGTGGTCTCAAATGGAAGATCTCGTCAAGATGAACTAAAAAACACCATGAATTTTGAAAAATGGAGCCTGACTTCTCAAGATACAGATGGTCAAAGTTTGGTCAAAGCAAGGAATTTAATAATGTTCGTAGCAAAAAATTTGACAGTTGCAAAATCTAGTGAAAGTGGTCTCAAATCGAAGAATTTGTCAAGATGAACAATAAAACACATTGAATCTTGAAAAATGGAGCCTCTCTTCTCAAGATATGGACTATCAAACTTTTGTCAAAGCAAGGAAGTCAGTACATTATTCGTAGTTAAAAATTTGACCATTTTGAAATTTGGTGAAAGTGGTCTCAAATGGAAGATTATGTCAAGATGAACCAAAAAACACCATGAATCTTGAAAAATGGAGCCTCTCTTTCGAAGTTATGGATGGTCAAAGTTTGGTCAAAACAAAGGAAGTCAGTATAGTGTTCGTAGCTAAAAATTTGACAGGTTAAAAATATGGTGAAAGTGATCTCAAATCGAAGATCTTGTCGAGATGAACCAAAAAACACTTTGAATCTTAAAAAATAGAGTCTCTCTTCTCAAGATAGGGGCGGTCAAAGTTTTGTCAAAGCAAGGCAGTTAGTACATTATTCGTAGCTAAAATTTTGAACATTTTAAAATGTGGTGAAAGTGGTCTCAAATGGAAGATCTCATCGAGATGAACAAAAAGCCACCATGAATCTTGAAAAATAGAGCCTCTCTTCTCAATATACGGACGGTCAAAGTTTGGTCAAAGCAATGAAGTCAGTATAGTGTTCGTAGTTAAAAATATAAAAGTTTCCAAATATGGTGAAAGTGGTCTGAAATTGAAGATCTCATCAAGATGAACCAAAAACCACCTTGAATCTCTAAAAATGGAGCCTCTCTTCTCAAGATACAGATAGTCAAAATTTGGTCAAAGTAAGGAAGTCAGTACAGTGTTTGTAACTAAAAATTTGATCATTTTGAAATTTGGTGAAAGTTCTCAAATGTAAGAACTCGTTGAGATCAAGCAAAAAACACCATGATTCTTGAAAAATAGAGCCTCTCTTCTGAATATAAGAACGGTCAAAGTTTGGTGAAAGCATGGAAGTCAGTATAGTATTCGTAAGTTTTTAAAAATTTGACCATTTTGAAATGTGGTGAAAGTGGTCTCAAATGGAAGATCTCATTAAAATGAATGAAAAAATACCATGAATCTTAAAAAATAGAGCCTCTCTTCTCAAGATACAGATGGTCAAACTTTAATCAAAGCAAGGAAGTCAGTATAGTGTTCATAGCTAAAAAATTGATAGTTTCAAAATCCAGTGAAAGTGGTCTCAAATTGAAGATCTCATCAACATGAAACAAAAACACCATGAATCTTGAAAAATGGATCCTCTCTTCCCAAGATACGGATGGTCAAAGTTTCATCAAAGTAAGATAGTCAGTACAATGTTCGTAGCTAAAACTTTGACCATTTTATAATCTGGTGAAAGTAGTCTTAATTGGAAGATCTTGTTGAGATGAACCAAAAAACACCCTGAATCTTGAAAAATAGAGCCTCTCTTCTCAATATACAAACGGTCAATATTTTGTCAAAGCAAGGAAGTCAGTAGAATATTCGTAGCTAAAAATTTGACCATTTTGAAATTTGGTGAAAGTAGTCTCAAATGGAAGATCTTGTCAAGATGAAGCAAAAACCACCATGAATCTTAAAAAATGGAGCCTCTCTTCTCAAAATATGGATGGTCAAAATTTGGTCAAAGCAAGGAAGTCAGTATATTGTTCGTCACTAAAAATTGATAGTTTCAAAATCTGGTGAAATTTGTCTCAAATCAAAGATCTCATCAAGATGAACCAAAAAAGAACTTGAATCTTAGAAAATGAAGTCTCTCTTCTCAAGATACGGATAGTCAAAGTTTGGTCAAAACACAGAAGTCAGTGCAGTATTCATAGCTAAAAATTTGAACATTTTGAAATATGGTGAAAGTGGTCTAAAATCGAAGATCTCATCGAGATGAACCAAAAAACACCATGAATCTTGAAAAACTAAAACTCTCTTCTCAATATATAGATGGTCAAAGTTTGGTCAAAGCAAGGAAGTCAGTACAGTGTTCATAGCTAAAAATTTGATGATTTTGAAATCAGGTGAAACTGGTGTAAAATCAAAAATTTTGTCAAGATGAACAAAAAAACTACCTTGAATCTTGAAAAGTAGAGCCTCTCTTCTCAAGATACGTATGGTCAAAGTTTGTTCAAAGCAAAGAAGTCAATAAAGTGTTCCTAGCTAAACATTTGATAGTTTTTAAATCTGGTGAAAGTGGTCTCAAATTGAAGATCCTTTCAAGATGAACCAAAAAATAGCTTGCATCTTGAAAAATAGAGCCTCTATTCTCAAGATACAGATGGTCAAAGTTTGGTCAAAGAAAGAATGAAAGTACATTATTCATAGCTAAAAATTTGACCGTATCAAAATTTGGTGAAAATGGTCTCAAATCAAAGATCTCATCAAGATGAACCAAAAAATATCTTGAATATTAAAAAATGGAGCCTCTCTTTTCAAGATACGGACGGTCAAAGTTTGGTCAAACAAAGGAAGTTAGAACAATGTTCGTAGTTAAAAGTTTGACCATTTTGAAATCTGGTGAAAGTTGTCTCAAATGGAAGATCTCGTTGAGATGAACCAAAAAATACCATGAATCTTGAAAAATAGAGCCTCTTTTCTCAATTTATGGATAGTCAAAGTTTTGTCAAAGCAAAGAAATTAGTACAGTGTTTGTAGCTAAAAATTTGACCATTTCAAAATTTATTGAAAGTGGTCTCAAATGGAAGATCTCGTCAAGATGAAGCAAAAAACACCATGAATCTTGAAAAATAGAGCCTCTCTTCTAAATATATAGACAGTCAAAATTTGGTCAAAGCAAAGAAGTCAATAAAGTGTTCATAGCTAAAAATTTGACCATTTTAAAATCTAGTGAAAGTGGTCTCAAATCAAAGAACTCATCGAGATTAACCAAAAAATATCGTGAATCTTGAAAAATGGAGCCTCTCTTCTCAAGATACCGATGGTCAAAGTTTGGTCAAAGCAAAGAAGTTAGTACAGTGTTTGTAGCTAAAAAATTGACCATTTCAAAATCTGGTTAAAGTGGTCTCAAATCAAAGATCTCATCGAGATGAACCAAAAAAATATTGAATCTTAAAACATGGAGCCTGTCTTCTCAAGATACAGACGGTCAAAGTTTGGTCAAAGAAAGGAAGTTAGTACAATGTTCGTAGCTAAAAAGTTGACCATTTCAAAATCTGGTGAAAGTTGTCTCAAATAGAAGATCTCATTGAGATGAACCAAAAAATACCATAAATTTTGAAAAATAGAGCTTCTTTTCTCAATATATGGATGGCTAAAGTATGGTAAAAGCAAAAAAGTCAGTAGAGTGTTGGTTGCTAAAAATTTGATCATTTTGAAATTTGGTGAAATTGATCTCAAATTGAAGATCTCGTTGAGATGAACCAAAAAACACCTTGAATCTTGAAAAATAGAGCCTCTCTTCTCAAGATACGGATGGACAAAGTTTTCTCAAAGCAAGGAAGTGAGTACAGTGTTCGTAGCTAAAAATTTGACCATTTTAAAATCTAGTGAAACTTGTCTCAAATGGAAGATCTTGTTGAGATGAACCACAAAATAACATGAATCTTGAAAAATAGAGCTTCTCTTCTCAATATATGGACGGTCAAAGTTTGGTCAAAATAAGGAAGTCAGTAAAGTGTTCGTAGCTAAAAATTTGACCATTTTGAGATCTGGTGAAAGTGGTATCAAATGGAAGATCTTGTCGAGATGAACCAAAAAACACCATTAATCTTGAAAAATGGAGCCTCTTCTAAAGATATGGATGGTCAAAGTTTGGCGAAAAAAATGAAGTCAGTACAGTGTTCATAGCTAAATATTTGACAATTTTAAAATCTAGTGAAAGTGGTCTCAAATCGAAGATCTCGTCTAGATGAACCAAAAAACAACTTGAATTTTAAAAAATGGAGCCTCTCTTCTCAAGATACGAATGGTCAAAGTTTGATCAATGCAAAGAAGTGAATACAGTGTTCGTAGCTAAAAATTTGACCATTTTGAATTCTGGTGGAAGTTGTCTCAAATGGAAGATCTCGTTAAGATGAACCAAAAAACATCATGAATCTTAAAAAATAGAGCCTCTGTTCTCAATATACAAACGGATAAAGTTTGGGCAAAGCAAGGAAGTTAAAACATTGTTCATAGCTAAAAATTTAACCATTTTGAAATCTGGTGAAAGTGGTCTCAAATGGAAGATCTCGTTAAGATGAATCGAAAAACACCTTGAATCTTGAAAAATAGAGCCTCTCTTGTCAATATACGAACGATAAAAGTTTGGTCAAAGCAAGGAAGTCAGTACAGTGTTCGTAGCTAAAAATTTCACCATTTTGAAATCTAGTGAAAGTGGTCTCAAATCGAAGATCTTGTCGAGATGAACCAAAAAACACCTTGAATTTTTAAAAATGGAGCCTCTCTTCTCAAGATACAGACTGTCAAAGTTTGGTCAAAGCAGGAAAGTCAATACAGTATTCGTAGCTAAAAATTTGATAATTTTTAAATTTAGTGAAAGTGGTCTCAAATCAAAGATCTCATCAAGATAAACCAAAAATCACCTTGAATCTTGAAAAAATAGAGCCTCTCTTCTTAAGATAGAGATAGTCAAACTTTGGTCAAAGCAAGGAAGTCGGTACATTGTTCATAGGTAAAAATTTGACCGTTTCAACATCTAGTAAAAATCATCTCAAATTGAATATCTCCTCCAAATGAGCCAAAAAACACCTTTAATCTTAAAAAATAGAACCTCTCTTCTGAAGATACAGATAGTCAAAGTTTGGTTAAAGCAAGAAAGTCAGTACAGTTGTCGTAGCTAAAAATTTAACCATTTTGAAAGGTGGTGAAAGTTGTCTCAAATCGAAGATCTTGTTGAGATGAACCAAAAAACACTTTAAATCTTAAAAAATGGAGCCTCTCTTCTCAAGACACGAATGGTTAAAATTTGGTCAAATAAAAGAAGTCAGTACAGTGTTCGTAGCTAAAAATTTAACAGTTTCCAAATTTGGTAAAAATAGTCTTAAATCAAAGATCTTGTCAAGATGAACCAAAAAACACATTCAATCTTGAAAAATGGATCCTCTTTTCTCAAGATACAGATGGTCAAAGTTTGGTCAAAGCAAGAAAGTCACTACAGTGTTCATAGCTAAAAATTTGAGTGTTCTAAAATCTGGTGAAATTGGTCTCAAATCGAAGATCTCTTCGAGATGAACCAAAAACCACCTTGAATCTTGAAAAATGGAGACTCTCTTCTCAAGCTATGGATAGTCAAAGTTTCGTCAAAGTAAGGAAGTCAGTACAATGTTCGTAGCTAAAAATTTGATTATTTTGAAGTCTGGTGAAAGTTGTCTCAAATAGAAGATCTCATTGAGATGAACCAAAAAACACCATAAATCTTAAAAAATAGAGTCTCTCTTCTTAATATATGGATAGTCAAAGTTTTGTCAAAGCAAGGAAGTTAGTACAGTGTTCGCAGCTAAAAATTTGATTATTTTGAAATCTGGTGAAAGTGGTCTCAAATGGAAGATCTCACGAAGATGAACCAAAAAATAACATGAATCTTAAAAAATGGAGCCTCTCTTCTCAAGATACAGATGCTCAATGTTTGGACAAGCCAAGGAAGTCAGTACAGTGTTCATAGTTAAAAATTTTACAATTTCAAAATCTCACGAAAGTGGTCTCAAATCAAAAATCTCATCACGATGAACCAAAAGCCACCTTGAATATTGAAAAATGGAGCCTCTCTTCTCAAGATACAGACGTCCAAAGTTTGGTCAAAGCAAGGAAGTCGGTACAGTGTTCATAGCTAAAAATTTGACCGTTTTGAAATATGGTGAAAGTGGTCTCAAATGAAAGATCTGATTGAGATGAATCAAAAAACACCATGAATCCTGAAAAATAGAGCTTCTATTCTCAATATATGGACAGTGAAAGTTTGGTCAAAGCAAGGAAGTAGTACAGTGTTTGTAGCTAAAAATTTAACCATTTTGATATCTGGTGAAAGTCATCTCAAATGAAAGATCTCGTCAAGATGAACCATAAAACATAATGAATCAAGAAAAATGGAGCCTCTCTTCTCAAGATATAGATGGTAAAAGTTTGGTCAAAGCAAAGAAGTCAGTACACTATTCGTAGCTAAAAATTTGACAGTTTCAAAATTAAGTAAAAGTGGTCTCAAATCGAAGATCTCATCGAGATGAACCAAAAACTATCTTGAATCTTAAAAAATGGAGCCTCTCTTTTCAACATACGGACAGTCAATGTTTGGTCAAAGAAAGGAAGTCAGTATAGTATTCGTATCTAAAATTTTAACCGTTTTAAAATCTGGTGAAAGTGGTCTCAAAAGGAAGATCTCATCCAGATGAACCAAAAAACACCATGAATCTTGAAAAATAGATCCTGTCTTCCCAATCTATGGATGGTCAAAGTTTGGTCAAAGCAAAGAAGTTAGTACAGTGTTCGTAGCTAAATATTTAACCATTTTGAAATCTAGTGAAAGTGGTCTCAAATCAAAGATCTCGTCTAGATGAACCAAAAAACACCTTGAATATTAAAAAATGGAGCCTCTCTTCTCAAGATAGGGATGGTCAAAGTTTGGTCAAAGCAAGGAAGTCTATGTAGTGTTTGTAGCTAAAAATTTGATAGTTTTCAAATTTGGTGAAAGTGGTCTCAAATTGAAGATCTCAACAAGATGAACATGAAAACACCTTGAATCTTGAAAAATGGACTCTCTTCTCAAGATACAGATGGTCAAAGTTTAATCAAAGCAAGGAAGTTAGTACAATATTTGTCGCTAAAAATTTGACTATTTCAAAATCTGGTGAAAGCGGTCTCAAATCGAAGACCTCGTTGAGATGAAACTAAAAAAACCTTGAATCTTGAAAAATAGAGCCTCTATTCTCAAGATACAAACGGTTAAATTTTGTACAAAGGAAGCAAGTCAGTACAGTATTGCTAGCTAAATATTTGACCATTTTCAAATCTAGTGAGAGTGGTCTCAAATGGAAGATCTCGTTGAGATAAACCAAAAAATGCCACAAGTCTTGAAAAATAGAGTCTCTTCTCAATATATGGACAAGCAAAGTTTGGTCAAAGCAAGGAAGTCAGTACAATGTTCGTAGCTAAAAATTTGACCATTTTAAAATCTTGTGAAAGTGGTCTCAAATGGAAGATCTTGTCAAGATGAAATAAAAAGCACCATGAATCTTGAAAAATGGAGAGCCTCTCTTCTCAAGATACAGATTGTCAAAGTTTGGTCAAAGCAAAGAATTAAGTACTATGTTCGTAGCTAATTATATGACAGTTTCAAAATTTGGTAAAAGTGGTCTCAAATCAAAGCTCTCGTCAAGATGAACCAAAAAATACCTCGAATCTAGAAAAATCTAGCCTCTCTTCTTTAGATACGAATGATGAAAGTTTGGTCAAAGCAAGTAAGTCAATACAGTGTTCGTAACTAAAAAGTTTACTATTTTGAAATCTGCTGAAGGTGGTCTCAAAGGGAAGATCTCGTTGAGATGAACCAAAAAATATCATGAATTTTGAAAAACAATGCCTCTCTTCTCAATATACGGACGGACAAAGTTTGGTCAAAGCAAGGAAGTCAATACATTGTTCGTAGCTAAAAATTTAGCTATTTTAAAATATGGTGAAAGTGGTCTCAAATTGAAAATCTCATTGAGATGAACCAAAAAATACCTTGAAACTTGAAAAATGGAGCCTCTCTTCTCAAGATATGGACAGTCAAATTTTGGTCAAAAAAAGGAAGTCAGTACAGTGTTCGTAGATAAAAATTTGATAGTTTCCAAATCTGGTGAAAGTGGTTTCAAATCGAAGATCTCGTCAAGATGAATCAAAAAACACTTTGAATTTTGAAAAATAGAGTCTCTCTTCTCAAAATACAGACGGTCAAAGTTTAGTCAAAGCAAGAAAGTCAGTACAGTGTTTGTAGCTAAAAATTTGACCATTTCAAAATATGGTGAAAGTGGTCTCAAATTAAAGATATCATTGAGATGGACCAAAAAACACTTTGAATCTTGAAAAATGGATACTCTTTTCTCAAGATACGAACAGTCAAAATTTGCTCAAATCGAGGAAGTCAGTACGGTGTTCGTAGCTAAAAATTTGACCGTTTTGAAATCTCTTTGAAGTTGTCTTAAATGGAAGATCTTGTCAAGATGAACCAAAAAACACTATGAATCTTGAAAAATGGAGCCTCTCTTTTAAAAATACAGATGGTCAAAATTTGGTCAAAGTAACGAAGTTAGTACACTGTTTGTAGCTAAAAATTTGATAGTTTCAAAATCTGGTGAAATTGGTCTTAAATCAAAAATATCATTAAGATGAACTAAAAAATACCTTGAATCTTAGAAAATGGAGCCTCTCTTCTGAAGATATGGATGATCAAAGATTGGTCAAAGCAAGGAAGTCAGTACAGTATTCGTCACTAAAAATTTGACCATTTTGAAATCTGGTGAAAGTGGTCTCAAATGAAAGATCTCGTTGAGATGAACCAAAATACAACATGAATCTTGAAAAATAGAGCCTCTCTTCTCAATATATGGATGGTCAAAATTTGGTCAAAGAAAGGAATTCAGTACAGTGTTCGTAGCTAAAAATTTGACCATTTTAAAATTTGGTGAAAGTGGTCTCAAATCGAAGATCTCGTGGAGATGAACCAAAAAACACTTTGAATCTTGAAAAATGGAGCTTCTCTTCTCAAGATATAGACGGTCAAAGTTTGGTCAAAGGAAGGAAGTCAGTAAAGTGTTCGTAGTTAAAAATTTTATAGTTTCCAAATTTGGTGAAAGTGGTCTTAAATCAAAGATCTCGTCAAGATGAATCAAAAAAATCTTTGAATCTTGAAAAAATGGAGCCTCTCTTCACAAGATACAAATAGTCAAAGGTTGGTCAAAAAAAGGAAGTCAGTTCAGTGTTCATAGGTAAAATTTTCACCAGTTTAAAATCTACTGAAAGTGGCCTCAACTCGAAGATCTTTTATAGATAAACCAAAAAATACTTTGAATCTTGGAAAACAGAGCTTCTCTTCTCAAGATACGGACGGTCAAAGTTTGGTTAAAGCAAGAAAGTCAGTACAATGTTCATAGCTAAAAATTTGACCATTTTGAAATCTACTCAAAGTGGTGTCAAATCAAAGATCTTGTTGAGATGAACCAAAAAACACCATGAATCTTTAAAAATGGAGCCTCTCTTCTCAAGATACGGATGGTCAAAGTTTGGTCATATAAAAGAAGTCAGTACAATGTTCGTAGCTAAAAATTTGATAGTTTTCAAATCTGGTGAAAATAGTCTCAAATCAAAGATCTTGTCAAGATGAACCAAAAAACACCTTGAATCTTAAAAAATGGAGCCTCTCTTCTCAAGATACAGATGGTCAAAGTTTGGACAAAGCAAGGAAGTCAGTATAGTGTTTGTAGCTAAAAATTTGACCATTTTGAAATCTAGTGAAAGTGGTCTCAAATGGAAGATCTCGTCGAGATAACCCAAAAAACACCAAGAATCTTAAAAATGGAAGATCTCGTCAAGATGAACCAAAAAACACTATGAATCTTGCAAAATAGATCCTCTTTTCCCAATATACAGACGGTCAAAGTTTGGTCAAAGCAAGAAAGTTAGTATAGTGTTCGTAGCAAAAAATTTGACCATTTTGAAATCTAATGAAAGTGGTCTCAAATAGAAGATCTCGTCGAGATGAACCAAAAAATACCATGAATCTTAAAAAATAGACCCTCTCTTCTCAATATACGGATGGTCAAAGTTTGGGAATGACAAAGAATTCAGTATAGTGTTCGTAGCTAAAAATTTGACCATTTTTAAATCTGGTGAAAGTGGTCTAAAATCAAAGATCTCTATGAGATGAACCAAAAAATAACTTGAATCTTTAATAATGGAGCCTCTCTTCTCAAGATACAGATGACCAAAGTCTGGTCAAAGCAAGGAAGTCAGTAGAGTGTTTGTATCTTAAAATTTGACAGTTTCCAAATTTCGTGGAAGTGGTTTTAAATCGAAGATCTCGTACAGTGTTCATAGTTAAAAATTTGACCATTTCAAAATCTGGTGAAAGTGATCTCATATCAAAGATCTCGTTGAGATGAACCAAAATACACCTTGAATTTTGAAAAATGGAGCTTCTCTTCTCAAGATATGAATGGTGAAAGTTTGGTCAAAGCAAGGAAGTTAGTACAGTGTTCGTAGCTAAACATTTGATTATTTTGAAATCTAGTGAAAGTGGTCTCAAATGGAAGATCTCGTCAAGATGAACTAAAAATAACCATGAATATTAAAAAATCAAGCCTCTCTTCTTAAGATATGGATGTTTAAAGTTTGGTGAAAGCAAGGAAGTCAGTACAGTGTTCGTAGCTAAAAATTTGACCATTTTAAAATTTGTTGAAAGGGGTCTCAAATGGAAAATCTCATCGATATGAACCAAAAAACACCTTGAATCTTGAAAAATAACCTCTCTTGTCAATATATGGATGGTCAAAGTTTGGTTAAAAAAAGGAATTCAGAACAGTGTTCATAGCTAAAAATTTGACCATTATCAAATCTGGTGAAAGTGGGCTCAAATTGAAGATCACTATGAGATGAACCAAAAAATAACTTGAATCTTTAAAAATGGAGTCTCTCTTCTCAAGATACAAACGGTCAAAGTTTGGTCAAAGCAAGGAAGTCGGTAAAGTGTTGGTAACTAAAAATTTGGCTATTTTGAAATCTGGTGAAAGTGGTCTCAAATGGAAGATCTCGTTGAGATGAATCAAAAAACACCATGAATCTTGAAAAATGAAGCCTCTCTTCTCAAGACACGAATGTTCAAAGTTTAGTCAAAGCAAGGAAATGAGTATAGTTTTTGTAGCTAAAAATTTGATAGTTTCCAAATCTAGAGAAACTTGTCTCAAATTGAAGATCTCATCAAGATGAACCAAAAAACATATTGAATCTTGAAAAATAGAGTCTCTCTTCTCAAGATGTAGATGGTCAAATTTTGGTCAAAGCAAGTAAGTCAGTATAGTGTTCGTAGCTAAAAATTTGATAGTTTTGAAATTTGGTGAAAGTGTTTTGAAATGGAACATCTTTTTGAGATGAACTAAAAAACACCATGAATTTTGAAAAAAAGAGCATCTCTTCTCAATATACGGATAATCAAAGTTTGGTAAACAAAAATAAGTCAGTACCGTGTTTGTAGCTAAAAATTTTACCATTTTGAAATCTGGTGAAAGTGGTCTCAAATGTAAGATCTCGTCAAGATGAACCAATAAACGCCATGAATCTTGAAAAATGGAGCCTCTCTTTTCAAGATACGGATGGTAAAGTTTTGGTCAAAGCAAGGAAGTCAGTACAATATCCGTAGCTAAAAATTTGATAGTTTCAAAATCTGGTGAAAGTGGTCTCAAATACAAGATCTCGTCAAGATGAACAAAAAAATACCTTGAATCTTAAAAAATGCTGCCTCCCTTCTATAGATATAGAAGGTCAAAGTCTGGTCAAAGAAAGGAAGTCAGTATAGTGTTCGTAGCTAAAAATTGGACCATTTTAAAATTTGGTGAAATTAATCTCAAATTGAAGATCTCATTAAGATGAACCAAAAAACACCATGAATCTTGGAAAACAAAACCTCTCTTCTCAATATACGGATGGTCAAAGTTTGGTCAAAGAGAGGAAGTCAGTACAATGTTCGTAGTTAAAAATTTGACATTTTCAAAATCTGGTAAAAGTGGTCTCAAATCAAATATGTCATCACGATCAACCAAAAAAAACTTTGATTTTTAAAAAATGGAGTCTCTCTTCTCAAGATACGAACAGTCAAAGTTGTGTCAAAACAAGGAAGTCAGTACAGTGTTTGTAGCTAAAAATTTAACCATTTTTAAATTTTATGAAAGTGGTCTCAAATGGAAGATCTCATCAAGATGAACCAACAAGTATCATGAATCTTGAAAAATAGAGCATCTCTTCTAAATATACAGATAGTCAAAGTTTGGTCAAAGTAAGCAAGTCAGTACAGTGCTCGTAGCTAAAAATTGAAACATTTTGAAATCTAGTGAAAGTGGTCTCAAATTGAAGAACTTGTTAAGATGAACCAAAAAACACCTTGAAACTAGAAAAATTGAGCCAATCTTCTTGAGATACGGATGGTCAAAGTTTGGTCAAAACAAAGAACTTAGTACAGTGTTCGTAGCTAAAAATTTGACAGTTTCCAAATTTGGTGAAAATGATCTGAAATCGAAGATATCATCAAGATGAACCAAAAACCACTTTGAATCTTAAAAAATGGAGCCTCTCTTCTCAAGATATGGATGGTCAAAGTTTGGTCAAAGCAAAGAAGTCAGTACAGTGTTCGTAGCTAAAAATTTGACTATTTCACAATTTGGTGAAAGTGTTCTGAAATCGAAGATCTCATCGAGATGAACCAAAAAATACCTTGAATATTAAAAAATAGAGCCTCTCTTCTCAAGATATGGATGGTCAAAGTTTGGTCAAAGCAAAGAAGTCAGTAAAGTGTTCATAGCTAAAAATAGATAATTTTGAAATATCGTGAAAGTTGTCTCAAATGGAAGATTTCATTGAGAATTGAGATGAACCAAAAAACACCAATAATCTTAAAAAATAGAACCTCTCTTCTGAATATACAGATAGTCAAAGTTTGGTCAAAGTAAGGAAGTCAATACAATGTTCGTAGCTAAAAATTTGACAGTTTTAAAATCTGGTGAAAGTGGTCTCAAATCAAAGATCTCATCGAGATGAACCAAAAAAATGTTAAATCTTGAAAAATGGAGCCTCTCTTTTCAAGATACGGATGGTCAAAGTTTGGTCAAAGCGAGGAAGTCAGTACATTGTTTATAGCTAAAAAATTTTACCATTTTGAAATCTGGTGAAAGTGGTCTCAAATGGAAGATCTCATCGAGATGAACCAAAAAACACGTTGAATTTTGAAAAATGCAACCTCTCTTCTAAAGATACAAATAGTCAAAGTTTGGTCAAACCAAGAAAGTCAATATAGTGTTTGTAGCTAAAAATTTGACCATTTTGAAATCTATTGAAAGTGGTCTCAAATCGAATATCTCGTCGAGATGAACCAAAAAATACCTTGAATCTTGGAAAATAGAGCCTCTCTTCTTAAGATATGGATGGTCAAAGTTTGGTCAATGCAAAGAAGTCAGTACAGTGTTCATAGCAAAAAAATTGATAGTTTCCAAATCTAGTGAAAGTGGTCTCAAATTCAAGATCTCGTCAAGATGAACCAAAAAACACTTTGAATCTTGAAAAATAGAGCCTCTCTTTTCAAGATACGGATGCTCAAAGTTTAGTCAAAGCAAGGAAGTCAGTATAGTGTTTGTAGCTAAAAATTTGACCATTTTAAAATCTAGTGAAACTGGTGTCAAATCAAAAATCTCATCGAGATGAACCCAAAAATACCCTGAATCTTGAAAAATGGAGCCTCTCTTCTCAAGATATAGATAGTCAAAGTTTGGTCAAAGCAAGGAAGTCAGTACAGTGTTCATAGATAAAAATTTGACCATTTTAAAATTTGGTGAAAGTTATTTCAAATGAAAAATCTCATTGAGATGTGTATGTGTGATTTTTGTACCTGATCTGTAGACACAACACTTCAGTAAAATATTAGAGGTTAGCTAAAATCAAAATTTGCAATGAATTGAAAGCTAAACTAACCGGGTGATTTACTGCCTTCTAATAGGTGCGAGTATGATGTTCTCAGATTATTTTTGAGATCAGTGACCTTGATGACACCTAAATGAAAGATTTGAATGCGAAATCTAGATATGGAATAAATGCAATTTAATCTATATTTTTGGTTTTTCTATGAAAATATGAATGAAAACTTGATATGAATCTAATCTAAATTGAATTGATATGAAATTGATCCAACAATGATGTGAAAATGAATCTAAATGAATGTAGAAACTAAACTAATCTCACAATAGCCTTCATTCGCAATAAGCTTTGATTCTCTAAATTCCAATTCTTCAGAATAGTTGTGCAATTTGTAGATGATTTTGGTAGAGTAAGCTCACAAAATTATGAGATGTGATATGAAGAGTTGAAGCTTTAATTTATAGAAATCTAGGGCTTTGGAGGTGTATGAAAGAAAGCCATAAATCACTCAAATAAACTCAATTTGATTTTTGAGTTATCTGAAAATAAAGATAATTTAATTCACAAAAATATGCAAAAACATAGTTCAACTCAAAATAGAGTTTAGATTCAATTGATAATTTGTAGTTGTCTGCTTTTGTGATTGTGCATGTTTTATTTATGAATTAATTTAATAATAGAGTGATTTATTTTCAACTTAACTGATTTTGAAAAATAAAACAATTGATTTATAGGTTAATCAATTATTTTTTAAAATTTTATTCTAAAATAATATTATTAAAAATTGACAACTTGCTTTAATTAATTAAATAAGAATTTAATCAATTATTCATAAGATTTTGGATTTATTGTCAAAATTAAATAATACAACTAGGAATAAATAGAATTAACTTCAATCAAACAATTAAGTGGTAGAATTAAATCTAATTAATTAAATATTGAGAATATTCAATTAATCAAATTTTAGGATAAATAAGATTTATCGCCAAATAATCATTAAATTAAAGATAATTATGATGATTAGGAATATTACTAGAAATATGCCCTGATGCAGAATTTAGGATAATCAATTAGGATTCAATAATGTTCAAATGTGCCTTAAGTTAGGACTTCGATGTCGATTTCATTCGATGTGTTGATATAGGAGGTTAATGAACCTATAGCCCATTTTTGGGGTATTACATTTTGCCCCTTTTTGAATTGTTGTGCAAAGCACAGTGGTTCAAAGATAGTCTGTGTATGATATTGAAACTAATATTGATATGAGACAAAAGCTGATTGAAAGATTTGATATGAAGATAATAGGTCTTGAATGACCAAAGATAATGTTTACTATAACAGCGATGAACCAATGATTACGAAAGAGTGTCGAAACACTTGATTTCAAACCTTTTGATTATGAAGAAGTGAGTGATCGATTCCAGACCTGATTGTCCTTAGAAGAATCACATTGGTATCACATCTGAACCCTTCAGTTACTGAAGAACTAAGGAAATAACTCTAACAAATTGATGGTTGCGAAAAGATGATATAGATTACAAGATTAGGAGAATACCATATTGATATGGATCTCGATGAATGTGATATGCCTCAAGCGATGATAGATTTGCCTCAAGCGATGAGGACTTTTGATGAATCAGCAACTAGACATGGTTGTTGTCTTGATTACTAACGAAAGATATGATTTCAAAATTTAGATTTTATAGACTTGAATGATGTGCAATACCATGCCCCCTTCGGAATTAAAATTGAAATCTGACAAGAGAAGTCAGCATTGAATAGTTTAGAAGCATGTTAATTGATTTGAGAAGTGGTTATACATATTCGAGAACACATTCAGCATCGTTTGGAGGTCTAGAAGACCAAGTTTGACTAAGTGAAACCATGAGTTGACCAAGTTGAAATTTGGATAGTTTGATGTAAGATAATCAGTTAAGTTGAATACTAGATTTCAGTGATGATTGAAGGTTGAATATGCAAGCAATAGATCGTCCTGGGCCCAAAATTTTTAAATCACAATTTTGACATAATAAATAATCTCAGATTTTAATTTTGATTCTGAAAATGGATTCAAAACATCGAAATTAGCCAGGGGTGCAATTTTTGTGGAAAACAGAGCACTTTTAAAAATTAGGTCAAAAGCTATATAAGGGCTGGAAGGGTCATTTTCAAATAATTTCAACCATTTGACTTTGGAGATATTGTGGAGCCCTCTGAGTGAGAAAATGGAAAAACAAAGAGAACCGAAGGTACCTGTGAGTTCGCATCGATTTGAGCGTAGCCAGAGACATCAAAGACCTTGACAGTACGGACATCCAGTATGTGGACCTCTGCGCCTCTCTGAAATTTCAAATTTTTCATGTTTAATAGCATTTTTAGAATTTTTCATACGCGTTTTGCTTTTCAATTTTCACATGTATGAAAATTCATACGAGTCCTCCCCTAGACTTGTACGACATTTGAATGTCATTTCCTTTGTCGTTTCATGACCCACCTAGTGCCGTATGAGAGGGACCATGAGTCGTACAATATTTCATCGGGTCCCTCAAAACTCATATGATGAAGTATGCAGTGTCGTATGACTAGGGTTTGTCATTTGGTCTATTGTGGAAAGTTGTATGACTTTTCATGCCAGTCTGGACTATCGTATGGAAAATAGTGAGTTCAAAACTCCATCTTAGGTCAAAAAATTTTCTTTTCTGATTGCTCTACTTGATTGTTGACTCTTTGACCTACCTTCTGAAATATCAGACCGTTCAATTTCTGCACTATTAGCCTGTTGTTGAACCCAATTTCTGATAGAATTTTATATTTTGTATAATATAGGTCACATTTCCAAATGTACATGTCCGTCATTCATATCCAGTGACACAGAGACTATGTGTTTCACTTCCTGACCCTATGAGGGTACATCTTGCTACCTGTGGGTTTGAGTACCTGATCCATTTACCCAATATTAGGGTAAATCATGGTCTGCTAACTGCGTTGATTGAGAGGTTCCACTCAAAGACAGACTTTTCATTTACCGACTAGAGAGATCACTGTGACTCCAGAGGATGTATATAGGATATTACACTTTCCTTTCTATAGTAGTCGGCATCCTAAGTATGTGAGTACCGGCTAGACAGGTCCTCATGCTTTTAGGCATCTGTTTGGTGATGATACATAGTTGACTGGGTCCATTTCATGGGAGACCCTTGTACAAAGATATGGTCAAACACACTGCTTAGAGTGCATTATTGTTGGGATGATTGGTGAGCTCATCATGTCAGGCCATCAGCAAAACAGTTTCTTGATGGGATGGGCCCCAATGGTAGCACTTCTTATGGTGACTCCCATTGAGCTTGCTTGGGGTCAGGGTCTTTTGGCACATATATTTTTAGAGATGTACAAGGTTGTGTATTAGGATTGCAAGAGTTTTTCTTTTGGAGCTCTTGTGTTACAGATATGGGCCTGGGAGAATATCCCAATTTTGAGACCGGTTTTTCAGACACAGTGTCAACCATAGGAGCCAATGATATACACATATGCTGGTTATATCACATAGGTCCACATGGGCCATACTAAGTATTGTAGATGATGCTTGGATGATATGACTTTTGTAGTATGGAGACCCTACTTACAGATAGAGGTCTGGCCCACTACGAGGGAGCAGTATAGGTTTCTGTTTTAGAGTCGTGTACTTATTGGTCATTTTTCCACCATTTTGGAGAGATTTTTGATTACCAGAGTTTGGTGTCAGTATGGATGCATTTAGGATGTTCCACAGGAGTATACTACATATGCTCGCATTGTTCATGAGATTGGGCTCGAATGGACACAGAGGCTCACTTATTCTTTATGTTCAAATGAGTACAGTAGGATCATAGGTAAAGACCGGGACTACAATCCATAGGTTGTTGATGCAAGGGTCACAGATGGATACATCTCTTGGCTTGCAGATCACCCTATCCCTAGATTGTTGGATCCCACTGAGTTGATACCCTCCATGGAGGAGGCAATGGATGTGATAGGAGCTACTATGAGACCAAGTCTGAGACCATAGGTAGTACATCCTACACCACCCAAATTGAGAGTGATGGCTCCACTACAGAGATCAGCAGGACATATGAAGCCCCCTCGTTCTTCTACTTCTACAATAGGTACATACATAGGTTCACAGAGATGGACCAGGGGTGAGAGCGGCACTTTGGGTGGTGTTGGTTCTGCAGATGATGTATTAGCAGCTGAGCAGGTTGTAGGTGTTGGTACACATATAGGTATAGATGAACCCTTTGATCTAGGGGCTGAGATTAGATGTTGTAAGGTGCGTAGAGAAGGTACCACAGAGCAGACAGAGCGGGCAACACAAGACACAAATATGCCAGTAGCAGAGGATGAGCCTAGTGTACCTCTTACTTCATCATAGATTATTAGATATCTCAGAGCTTAGGTTCGAGACCTAAAGGTACAAAGTGCCAGGTGGGAGGAGAGGTATCTAGAGGCAAATAGGCAGTGTAGAGAGCTTCATGCAGAGTTTCATTTAGAGGTTTGAAGATTATAGACAGAGGTGACCCATCAAAACTCACGAGCTTCGTATTATGTGTCTGCATATTATGCTGTTGTCCCTGCTATGTAGAGAGTACCCATGTATTCAGATTATATGGAAGCCTCAGAGGGAGCTAGGGCACCAATAGCAGAGGCTATACCAGATGCACCACCTCCTCATCCACCAAATACCAAGGAGCATGCCGATAGTTGATTCCTGTTCTTATGTTTTGATATACTCTGTTCTTTTTTATCATTGATATACTGTTCTAACTCTGATAGCTCTTAGGAGCTCATTCTTTTGTATATTGTGCTAGTAGTGCACCCCTGACACATTTTGAGTTGATGATATATATGAGATTGATATTTTTGGGTCGTGACTTCATTTGTACTTGTCATGTTTTGATTGATGATGATATCATGTGATGTTTATGCTATGAGTAGTGTAGAATGTATGTATGGATCAATGCAATGCAATGATTTCTGTCATATGTATGGATGTTATGAAAATGTAATGGATTATGAAAAGATGTATGCATGATTTATGCTTATGCACTAGATGTAATGTAATGCAACAAATGGTAAGGATATGGGATGGAAATGCAGGGATACACATGATATATTTTTGTAGGTTGATGAAGACAAGTACTCAGTCTTATGTCAAAAGGATGTTTAACCTAGGAGGATTAATGCTTGTGGTTTGGTGAAGAGACCTTTGAGTGAGACTCAACTCTCATTGGATATGAAGAATTGTTTAAGCTTTGAAGTGTTTCCAAACATTTGTGAGATCATGAAGACATGCAAAATGCAAAGAAACATGCAAAATGAAATGCAACCTAGGACCTAGGACCTAGTCACTAATCATGTGTCAATTTGTTATCATCATTGAACTTTTAGGTAACTAGATAAATCAATACAATGCCCACTAGTTATGAAACCATAGACATATGAATATCAATTTGTATGTGCAGGAATCAATACAACACCCACTGATTAGGAAACCATGGATATATGAATATTGATTTTGTTTTCAGAATGTCAGATTAGATATAAGCACCAAGGCACAAATGCCAGGATGACCTGAATATCATGTCCATTTTGATATAGCAATTTGTATAAGCATCAGAACATAGATGTTGTGATGACCAAAATACATCTTGTGGTATAAACACATCAATTAGTCAAGAGATCATTCCAAATCCAATGTGAATTACCCATAGTGACCCTTTATCATTCACATCCTTAGGTAAGATCACATTTCACAATAGGAGAAAGAACTCACTCAGAAAAAAGACAATAGTTAGATCAAACTTCCTTGAATTTTCCCGATATCAATGGTTGAGGTATGCATGGCCTTCCAATTTGAGATAGAGGCTCCTACAGACGGAAGCATTTCAATCCAAAATTTTCAAAGTTGTTAGATTTTCACATACAAGTAGAAGACAAAGAAAAGATTATGCCCCCAGTCATCACTCTCTAAATCTTGTAAAGGACATCATTGAAGAGCTCGAAGGGACACACTATGCAAAAATCTCAATGCAACTCAGTAAGCATACAAGGAGATAAAAGATATGTAAAAAGCATAGATTGTTTTCAATTTTCAGTTTTATGTTTGATGTTGATGCAAAATCCTTTCTAGAGACAAGACTGACTGACTGACTTGGATGAAGCTTCAAAGGACTCAGACTAGATATGACTCATCTGAGATACATTGGAGGCCATAGGATATGACATTGGTTGCCCCCAAGTTTTAACATTGATAGGATACTGACACTTGAGCTGATTGGTGTACAAACTGACTTATTGAAAATAGGAATGCAAAAACAAACCAGGAGATATGTACAAACTAAAGCAAGACTGAAAGCTAAGGAGGACCAAGATTGTGCTGATAGATGGAGCATTTTGAAACAAGTGGCACCCGTTTGCTGGGTTTTCACCATCTTGGCAAAAATTCTACTTTTGCTACCAAGGCGCTTGTTTCCAAGTTTTTACCAAGGCACTTTTTTTTTCTCATTTTTTTGTATTTTTCATTTTTTTAATTTTTTTTGATATTTTTGAATTTTTGAATTTTTGAATTTTTTATTTATTTTTTTATTTTTTTTGTGAATCATCAAGGCGCCTATTGCTAGGTTTTCACCAAGATGTTCATTTTTTCAGGACTTTTTACCATAGACTGAATGCCTTAGGCATAGAATTTCTTCAGATGGAAAATGTTGATTGGTTCTCAGAGCTATTCTCCTTTAGTCATTGAGAGTTGATAGGCACTAGAGACAAAAGTAGTAGTGATTACAAAGGGACCCAACCAGTTGGGTTCAAACTTCCCCTTACATTCTCAATGTGATTGATTTTTTGGATTCTCTCTCAAGACTAGATCGCCAACCTAAAATTTTCTATGTCTGACTTTCTTATTGTAACCTTTAGACATTCTCTTCCGATATACTCTAAGATGATCATACGCTGCTTGTCTGTGCTCATCTAGTAGTTTAAGTTCTTTCAACCTAGATACTCTGTAGTCATCATTAGTTACTAGACCATGCATTCTAATTCTTAGTGATAGGATTTCAACCTCAATAGGTAGTACCACTTTAGACCCATGAACTAAAGTGAATGGTGTAGCCCCAGTGGGTGTTTTGATACTTGTTTTGTAGGCCCAGAGAGCTGGATTGATCATGAGATGCCAGTCTCTTCCTATTTTATTAACTGTGCAGTGTAAGATTTTCAATAGATTCTTATTAGAGGCCTCAACTTGGCCATTCCCTTGAGGATAGTAGATAGAAGACCAATGTTGTGTGATCTTGAATTTGGCACATAGATCGTCTAGGTCTTTTTTCTTGAATTGTCCACCATTATCTGTGATTATGGAATGAGGTATCCCATATCTGCATATGATATAGTTCAATATGAACATAGATATTTATTTTCTAGTTACTTGTGTCAAAGGGACTGCTTCTACCCATTTTGTAAAATAATCTGTAGCTGTGATTATATGAGTATGTCCATTAGAAGAGTGTGGATAGATAGCTCCTATAAGATTAAAAGTCCATTGTTGAAAAGGCCATTGTGTAGTAAAGGGAATTAGATCTCTCCCTGGAGCATGAATTAGGTTGCCATGTACTTGGCATTTTTGACAGTTCTTAGCAAACTTGATAGACTCTTTTTCCATTTTAGGCCAATAGTACCCAGGCCTAATAAGTTTTTGAGCTAGTGTTAAACTGTTTGAGTGTGACCCACAAATATCTTCATGGACTTCCTCTAATGCATGTTGAGACTCTTCCCATTCTAAATAGCTAACTAGCGTACCATCTAAACCTCATTTGTATAGATCATTACCAATGATGACATATCAGGAGGCATTTCAGATAAGGTATCTCTTCTCATGGTGGTTGAAGGTATCAGGAATGATTTGGTCTTGGAGATAGGAGAATAGGTTTTTGTATCTGGATGAGTCATGACCAACAACAACATAGATCATGCAGGTTTTAGGGGAATCATATCTAGGATAAGATAGTGCTTCCACCAGGAACTTGTAGCATAGCTCATGTTTAGGCAGTTGTAATAAAGTAGATAATGTTGCCATTGCATCGATAGCCTTATTCTCTATTCTAGGAATTTTCTCAAATGTGATAGATATGAAATACTTCTTTAAATCATCTACCGTTCTTTTGTAAGGAATGAGATTTTCATCTTTAGTTTGGTACACATTATTGACTTGATGGATAACAAGTTGAGAGTCTCCATGAATGTGTATCTATGTTATTCTCCACACAATTGCTAGTTTCATGCCATTCAAAAGGGCTTCATATTCTGCAATATTGTTTGTGCAAGGGAACTTTAATCTCAATGCTTTTGGAATTGAGTATCCTTGAGGAGTTATGAACAATATGTCTACTCCAGATCCATTCTGTGTGTAGGAGCCATCAAAGAATAATTGCCATTCTCTAGAAGAAAGAGTCATGATAGAGGAATCTAGAAATTCCATTTTCATTGGTGTATCATCAATCATAGGTGCATCTACTAATTGATTAGCAATAACCTATCCTTGAATAGCTTTTCTTTCCACATATTCGATATCAAATTCACTTAAGAGCATGACCCATTTGGCTAATCTACCCATGAGGGCAGCTTTGCTTAATAGGTACTTTAGTGGATCAATTTTAGCTACCAAATGTGTGGTATGAGCTAACATGTAGTGTCTCATTTTTTATGATGTAAAGATCATAGCTAGACAAGCTTTCTCAATCATTGAATAGTTCTTTTCATATGCCACCAATGTTCTACTAATGTAGTATATAGCTCTTTCCTTTTTATCTTCATCATGCTGCGCTAGTAATGCCCCCTATGATGTATCTGTTGTGGAGACATATAAGATCAATGGCTTCCCATGAATAGGAGGCATCAAAATTGGAGGATTTGATAGATACTATTTGATATGATCAAAGTGTTTCTCACATTCTTCATTCCATGCAAAGGTCACACCTTTATGTAATGTTTTTGTAAATGGTTGTGATATGTCTACAAGCTATGATATGAATCTTTTGATAGATTGAACTCTTCCTTGCAATGTCCTCATTTGATTGATATTCTTCAAGGGTTGCATCTCTATTATAGCCTTTACTTTAGCTGGATCAACTTCAATGCCTTTTTTTGAGACTATGTATCCTAAGAGTTTTCCAGAAGTGATACCAAAAGCACACTTCTTAGGATTTAGTCGGAGATTAAACTTTTCCATTCTATCTAGGATCATGCTCAAGTCCTTTAGATGTTCAGTTCTAATCATAGATTTTGCTAAAGTATCATCAACATAATCTTCCATAGTTTGATGCATCATGTCATGGAAAATAGATGTCATTGCTCGTTGATATGTAGCACCAGCATTTTTAAGCCCAAATGGCATGACATTCCAATAGAAGGTACCCCATGCACATGTGAAAGCAGTTTTCTCTTGATCCTCTAGAGCAATTTTTATTTGGTTATATCCAGAGAAACCATCCATTAAGGAATACATCTCGAAACCTACAGTCATGTCCACTATCATATCAATGTTAGGTAGTGGAAAATCATCCTTAGGGCATGCTCTATTCACATCTCTAAAGTCTATGCACACTCTAATTGAACCATCTGGTTTAGAAATAGATACAATATTAGAAATCCATTCAGCATAGTCTATAACACAGATGAACCTAGCTTTTAGTAGCTTGTCTAATTCAGCTTTTACCAAGAGTGCAACATGAGGATGCATCTTTCTCAATTTTTGCTTGACAGGTTTTACATTAGGAGCTATAGATAAATGATGCATGATAAGATTAGGATCCAATCCTGGCATATCTGAATATTTCCATGCAAAATTGATCTTTTTCTCTGTTAGGAATGTAGTAAATTTTTGCTTCTCTTCTTCTGATAATGATTGTGCTACATGTACCAATTATGGTTCTTCTGTTGTTCCCAAATTGATAGATTGAGTGGGCTCAATTAGAACTGGAGATCTATCCCATAAATGACTCAAAAGGACATCAAATATCTCATCCTTAGGCACCTCAGAGAGGTTTTTGCCTTCAGATACATCTTTTATTTTTACTTTTGTAGGTTCTGAGACTGCCACAAAGTGGTTTTCACCCTCAGAACTCCTTTTCTTTTTCTTTTTATTCTTATTTTTATGACTAAGATATTTGATGTCCAACTCCATCATGCTAACGTTCAGTTCACTAATGGAAGTACTCATAGGCTCAACTGCATTGATGTAGCAAGCAAGGGCATAGTCATTTGGGAAGGTATAAATACCATGGCTTGAATTCATGGACGTTTGATCAATAAGGTCTGGATATTGGATAGTCAAAGTGGGGAAAGATTGGGAGATAGTGTTTATGGATATGGATATGTCATCATTGGTCCTAACCCAACACTCAATTTCAAAGGTGATATTACAACTTAAGACATTCAATTCATGAATAGTCTCAATGTCATTATCGGAGTCCAATTCAGCCATAGGTGGATCAGACTCAATAGGTTCATCATTTCACTCTAGACTTACATTGGGATTAGGTGCATATTGGTGAATACCATCAACATGTTTCTTGGTGATCAGCTCATTTGGTTCTGGAATGACTCCCCATTCATATTCATTAGACTCATCTTCTAATTCAAGATCTCTAGGAAATCTTAGAACATGAGTAAAGTCAGGGTGAATACCCCAAGAAGGGTTACCCTCAGTTTCTGATTTGAATTCATACCCATGGGAATCAGTTTTAGAATAACTACCACCTTCTTCTTGATCCTCTTGATTAGTTTCAATATTAGCTGGTTCTTGTGTTGCAACTATCTCTTGTTCTATAGTAGGTTCTTGTGTTTCTACTATGTTGATTCTTCTGATTGGATCATCTTCTACCTCAAGAAGGTCTTTGATTTCTTGAGGAAAATGTTCATAGGGGATGAGCTTGAGTTGTTTGAATCACTATCTGAGGATTCTATTTCATCCTTCTTGAGAAGGGGTTCTCCTGGTGCAAGTTGTTCTATGACATGAGAATAATTACCTTTGAGGTGAAAGGGTTTCTTTTTAAATCCTAAGCCAACTTTATCTTTATTTTCTCTACCAGTATGTGGAAGAGGTGCCACAAGACCTTTTCCTTTGACTCCTAGAGGTCCTTGACCTAGATATCCCATCTTAGCTATCAATTTATTTCCTGGACTGTATGACTTAGAAGGGATCTGTGGTGCTGTAGAGTCCCTAGTTTGAACATTGTGGGATTCAGGTTCATCTTTGTATAGCCATGATAGAGAAACTTCATCCTCTTCAAAATCTTGCTTGGATACTTGTTCTACTACAAAATTCTTTTTATATGCTTCAAGGGGTTCCTTAGGCTTGGGCTTGGATTGTTTCAAAGATTTTCCATAAGACTTAGGTGAGATAGGGAGAGATGTCATAGATAAGACTAGCTCTATAATATATTCTCCCATCCCATTTTCTTTGATATTGATCTCTTTAGCAATGTCTTCCATTTTGGATGTTGAAGCAACATTTAGTTGTTCAGTAGAAGATTCTCTATTATTGGGACCAAGCTTATCAACACTTTCCTTCAATGTATTGCAAGTTGTATTCAGATCTATGGGGATAGTAACCTCTACTCCCTCATAAGGAAACTTCAAACTTTGATGGTATGTAGAAGGAATAGCTTGCATTTCATGTATCCATGGTCTCCCTAGGAGGATGTTGTAGGCTAAAGGTAGATCAAGCACTTGATAGATGGTATCTTTGATAACTGGACCCACTCGGATGGGTAAGATAATGGTGCATTTAGAATATCTTTCTTGTTCATCATAGGCTTTGATAGTTATTTTCTTTCTAGGATCAATAGCCAATTCTAAAAATCCCAATTGTGTGATCAAGCTGTAAGAACAAATGTTTAGGCCAGCACCCCCATCTATCAACACATGTTTGACTCTATGGTTTTGGATCAAGACTTCTATATGTAAAGGCTGATTATGTGGGTGACTCAAGGAGTTGTCATATTCCTCTGAAAAGGAGATATATTGTGGAGATGTAAAATGTCCAACCATAGTCTAGAACCTGTCTAAATCAAGGTCATCAGGAACATTGGTACCGAGAAAAGATTTATCTAGTATGGCTCTGTGAGCTAGGGATATTTGAAGCAACTCAAACATAGAGATTTTGGCATTAGTGTGCTAGAGTTTTTGAACAATGCTATAAGATGTAGGCCTTGTATCTTTTGGATTGGAAGATTTGGAAGCAGACGTCTGTTTGGAAGCAGATGAAAGATTGAAGGGTATCTTAGGGACATTAGATGAATCTGGGATTTGTCCTTTTAGATGTGTTTGAGCTTGTGATCTAGTAACTACATTAGCTAAGGAATGATCTCTTTCTCTTCATACAATTGTGATGACATTGCAACTTTCAGAGAACATGGTTCAACCATATTGATGAGAGCATTATTTCCAGGGTAGGCATAATTGACTTTTGCCCCCATATTAGGCTAAGAAGTTGAAACTCCTTGACCATGTTGTGGAATTGGTTCTATAAATTCCATATGATCATTATTGCTCTTATGATTGTCAACTATGATGTCTCCACTATCGATCAGATCTTGAATGGTGTGTTTCAACTATAAGCAGTGATTAGTTTTGTGACCTTTACCTCGATGGAAATCATAGAATTCATTTTCTTTCCACCAATGTGGCTTAGGGTCTAGATCAGAGTGTTGGATTGCTGGCAAAGAGATGATGTTATTAGCCAGTAGAGTTCTCATAGCTGATTCTAAAGATTCTCCAAGAGGAGTGAACTTTTTCTTTTTATCCCAAGATTTGTATTCTAGCTTCTTTTGGAATGGTTCGGATGGCTTTTGTTCTGAAGCTTTAATGGCTTGGGAACCAAGAGTTAGGTTGTAGGCAGGTGCCTTTGATGGGGCATGGATAGTGGCAAAAACACCATCTATGATGATGCCTTTGTTCTTGTTCCAATTTTTGTTCTTATCTTTGGAACTAGATCCAGATTTGTATTTGTCCTTTTGAAGTGCGATATCTCCTTTCTTGACAAGTACTTTCTCAATCTTGATTGCATTATCTACCATTTTGTCAAAAGATTATGATCTTGCATTTGTAATGGGTAGTTGATCTTTGGAACAAGTTTATTGATAAAAATTTTGAGTTTCTCCATTTTGGGAATTGGTCTAGCGTATAGAGAGAACTTCTTTTTCCACCTCTTGAGGAATGTTAGGAATGGTTCCCCTAGATATTTCTTGAGATTACATATATCAATCATGGTGACTAGATGTTGAATATTTTAGGAGTATTGGTGATAAAAAAATTTGATCAACTCCTCAAAAGTTTTGATAGTAGAAGGCAATCGAGAAAACCAATGAATGGTTGCTCCTCCCAAAGATTGAGGGAAGAGACACATCAGATAGGTGGGTTCATGCATGACTCCATTGATTGCGTATAGAATTCTCTGACATGATCCTGAGGGTTAGAGTGTCCATCATACTTATCATACTTGGGCATCTCCACTCTTTTTGGGAATGGTGGCATATACAAGTCTTTGTCAAAAGGAAAAGGACATAGAGCTTCCATGGAGAACTCCTTGGGTTCCTTTTCTTTCTCAAGGCTGTTAAGTTTGACTTGCATGGCATGCATCTATTTCATAATAGCTACGAGTGGAGTTTCTTCCTCATGCGTAATGATATATTCAACATTAAAGTTGGGAATAATTTTAGCTCCTTGATGAGCTAATTGTAGAAAGTATGCTTCTCTATCTTCTTTCAAGAAATGCTTCATCATTTTCTTGAATTCATCATCATTTTGATATCAAGCAATTTTTTCAGGTGTGGGTTCCTGATCTGCTCCATGTTGAGATTGAGTTCTATGAGAACCAAAGTTTGTCCCTACTTGAGACATGGTAGGATTTCTAGGACTCCCTAAGATAGATCGAGGAGGAGTTTGTTGATTACCTCCATGGGTTGATGGAGGGGGTATATAACTAGTTTTCAATTGAAAGTTGCCAAGACCGTCATCCTCGTAAAGACTAGAATTGATGAGTTTCTCAAGAGTTGGACCCTGAATATTAGTCAAAGGTAAATTCTAAGATGCCTCTCTTGATTTCTTATGTGAGGAGGCTCTGGTTTCCACCATTAACCTTAGGTGAAGTGAAGAGAATAGGATGAAGACAACTGAAGACTGATTTGATGCAAGAAAATTAGATGATGCAACCTTGTCAAGATCATGATTGGTTTGAAGATTTGATTAGATGTGGATGAAGGATATAGTGCCCTGGATGTATGGGTAGATTTCCCAAAAGATAGCAGACATGAGTTCACAACACTTAGTTTATTTTTGAAGATTTGATAGAAGATTGGTAGATCTGACAAGGTTTTGACACAAGATGAAAAGGACTCAAATTGATTAAATAGAAAGTTGAATCAGATTCAAAAGGCCACTTTTGGAAAATGATAGGATTCTCAATAGCTACTGCTTTGTTCCTGACATAGTGATTTGTTCGACAGATTTTGGAAATAGGCTGAAAAAGTTAAGTATCTGGCAATTCTAACAATTTTCTGACAACTTTTCAAAATTTTCCCAAATGACACTCTGCAGACTCATACGACAGTAGGTATGCTATGAAGTGACAGTTGAAAATCTCATACGAAAGTTGTAAAAACTCGCACGATAGTTGCTAGCAGGATTTGACTTTTTGAATTTGATTGGCAAAAAGACTCCTACGACACTGGGTTCTTTACCATACGACAGTTGGGCAGTAATGAAATGACATTTGATATAAACTTGTATGACTTTCTAACTGACTGAGATGACAATGAACTCCAGAAAAAAATTTTACTTCAGATTTTGCAAATTTTGAGTTTTCAGATTCAGATTGTTTGCAAATTTTAATGTCCAGATTTGAGGATGGTAACAGATTTGTTCATTTTCAATAATCAGATAGATAAACAAGCACGCAAAATAGCAAGCAAGTGATTTCAAGCATGTCTAAAAATAATGAACAAGGGAAAAAGCAACCTTGCGCATGAACAATCAAGTGATTTTATTCATTCTAATCCTAAGAAGTGCTAATTGTGTATGTTCCAAAAATGTTTTGCAATAATGCACATATACCCTAGAAAATGAAAATTTGGCCTCACTAGGGTTTTTAGTAATGGTTTGACTTTGCAAATTTTATGATCCAAGAGGGCGAACTCCAATTTAGGCACACCAAGGTTTTGACATAGTCTGAGAACTTAATCTTCAGGATTTTTTAGGGAGATCTAATAGCCCAACAAGAGACCACACCTATGGAGATTTCTTCCAACAAGACATTTATATAGCAGTTGTCACTACCATGATGAAAATGGCTATTACCGCTTGAGGTTCCATCAATGTGGTTGACCCAATTAAGAGAATGTCCACTATGGTTAACCCTCTCTAAAGGTGACTCACAAGATATACCACATGGAGACTGGTTCCAGATTCAAGGATTTGGGTTTCTATTGCTATCCAAAAAGGAAGTAGAGCACAATCCCCTAGCCTTTTCACTTTTAACCCAAACAAAGCAGATAGATTAATCCGACATGGTAAGACCAAGATTATCTCACAAAGATCTATAACGTCAACCCCTTATGATCTATCAACCTCTCCAGAGAGAGAATGCCTCGATCAAAAGCTAAAGACACACGGATCTAGTGGAATGTGAGACTCCCTCAGTATCCTCCCTACCTACAAGGGTTCCTTCATTGAGAAAAGCTTCGCTAGAAAATCACTCTCTCAAGAGCCATGAATAGTGTTCATAGGACCTATTTACTATGTGTAACAAAGATTCTGAAAGAAAATCTATGTTTATTTTTAGAGCCCAAATGAAATGTGTGATATGGAAAAGAAAGGCACTCAAGCTAGACACGTAAGATGTTCATTTTAGTCCAAATCAAAATGTTATCAGCTGAGCAGGTTACCTAATTCCTCGCAATGCGCTTAGTAGATTTTTACCTATTTTTATGAATTCTTGCACTTTTTCCAATCAAAACCAACATGAGTCAATCAAAAATAGAGAATTTCAATTGTTAAGATTAGTCGTTAGTCAAAATCTGAAAACCAAATCTGACAAACTACCTTGAAAAATGAAACGACACTAAAAACCTGGTGCCAAAACTCGTACGACACTAGGTCTGCTTCCAGACGATAGTCCCTAAACTCGTATGACACTGGGTGTATGATGATATGACAATTGAACTTCCAAACGATAGTGTGTATAGTCTGGCATGATTATTGATCCAATAGACTATCGTACAATAGTGGGTATAGTCTGAGATGACTTTTTTCATAAACTTGTACGAAAATTGTATGGATAGAATTTAAAAATCATAGTTTTGGCTCAAAAATTGAGAAGAAAAGATAGAAATTGATAGAATTGAATTGGAAACCCATATTAGGGCCCTACGGTGGGTGCCAAAAATGTGTGTAATTTTTGTACCTGATCTGTAGACACAACACTTCAGTAAAACATTAGAGGTTAGCTAAAATTGAAATCTATAATGAATTGAAAGCTAAACTAACCAGGCAATTTACTGTCTTCTAATAGGTGCGAGTATGATGTTCTCAAATTTTTATCAAGATCAGTGACCTTAATGACACCTAAACGGAGGATTTCAATGCAAAATCTAGATATGAAATGAATGCATTTTAATCTATATTTTTGGTTTTTCTATGCAAATATGAATGAAAACTTGATATGAATCTAATCTAGAATGAACTAATATGAAATTGATCCAACAATGATATGAAAATGAATCTAAATGAATGTAAAAACCAAATTGATCTCACAATAGCCTTGATTCACAATAAGCTTTGATTCTCCAAATTCTAATTCTTTAGAATAGTTGTGCAATTCATAAATGATTTTGGCAAAGTAAGCTCGTAAAATTATGAGATGTGATATGAAGAGCTAAAGCCTTAATTTATAGAAATCCAGGGCTTTGGAGGTGCATGAAAGAAATTCATAAATCACTCAAATAAACTCAATTTGATTTTTGAGTTATCTGAAAATAAAGATAATTTAATTCACAAAAACATGCAAAAGCATAGTTCAACTCAAAATAGAGTTTAGATTCAATTGATAATTGGTAGTTGTTTACTTTTGTGATTGTGCATGTTTTATTTATGAATTAATTTAATAATAGAGTGATTTATTTCCAACTTAAATGATTTTGAAAAATAAAATAATTGATTTATGGGTTAATCAATTATTTTTCAAACTTTTATTCTAAAATAATATTATTAAAAATTGACAACTTGCTTTAATTAATTAAATAATAATTTAATCAATTATTCATAGGATTTTGGATTTATTGTCAAAATTAAATAATATAATTAGGAATAAATAGAATTAACTTCAATTAAACAATTAAGTGGCAGAATTAAATCTAATTAATTAAATATTGAGAATATTCAATTAATCAAATTTTAGGATAAATACGATTTATCACCAAATAATAATTAAATTAAAGATAATTATGATGATTAGGAATATAACTAGGAATATTCCACGATGCAGAATTTAGGATAATCAATTAGGATTCAATAATGTTTAGATGTGCCTTAGGTTAGGACTTCGATGTACATTTCGTTCGATGTGTTGATATAGGAGTTTAATGAACTTAGAGCCCATTTTTGGGGTATTACAAGATGAATCAAAAAACAACAAGAATCTTCAAAACTAGAGCCTCTCTTCTCAATATATAGATGGTCAAAATTTGGTCAAAGCAAGGAAGTCAATAGTGTGTTCATAGCTAACAATTTGATCATTTTGAAATATGGTAAAATTAGTCTCAAATCAAAGATCTTGTCAAGATGAACTAAAAAACACCTTGAATCTTAAAAAATGGAGCCTCTCTTCTAAAGATACAGATGGTCAAAGTTTGGTCAAAGCAAAGAGGTCACTACAATGTTTGTAGCTAAAAATTTGACCATTTTTAAATTGGGTGAAAGTGGTTTCAAATGGAAGATTTTGTTGAGATGAACCAAAAAATACCATGAATCTTGAAAAATAGAGCCTCTTTTCTGAATATACTAATGGTCAAAGTTTGGTCAAAGCAAGGAAGTCAGTACAATGTTCGTAGCCAAAAATTTGACCATTTTGAAATCTAGTGAAAGTGGTCTCAAATGGAAGATCTCCTCAAGATGAACCAAAAAACACCATGAATCTTGAAAAATGAGCTTCTTTTCTCAAGATATAGATGGTCAAACTTTGGTTAAAGTAATGAAGTCAATATAGTGTTTATAACTAAAAATTTGACAGTTTCAAAATCTGGTGAAAGTGGTCTCAAATCGAATATCTCGTCCAGATGAATGAAAAAACCCCTAGAATCTTGAAAAATGGATCCTGTCTTCTCAAGATACGGACGGCCAAAGTTTTGTCAAAGCATGGAAGTCAGTACAGTGTTCGTAGCTAAAAATTTGATCATTTTGAAATCTGGTGAAAGTGGTCTCAAATGGAAGATCTCGTCGAGATTAACCAAAAAAAACTTGGAATGTTACAAAATGGATGCTCTCTTCTCAAGATACAGACGTTCAAAGTTTGGACAAAGCAAGGAAGTCAGTACAATGTTCGTAGCTAAAAATTTAACCATTTTCAAATCTGGTAAAAGTGGTCTCAAATCAAAGATCTTGTCAAGATGAACCAAAAAATACCTTGAATCTTGAAAAATGGAGCCCCTCTTCTGAAGATAAGGATGGTCAAAGTTTGGTAAAAGCAAGGAAGTAAGTATAGTGTTTGTAGCTAAAAATTTGCAATTTTCAAATCTAGTGAAAGTGGTATCAAATCGAAGATCTCATCAAGATGAACCAAAAAACACCTTGAATCTTCAAAAATGGAGCCTCTCTTCTCAAGATACGGATGGTCAAAGTTTGTTCAAAGAAAGGAAGTCAGTATATTGTTTGTAGCTAAAAATTTATCTGTTTCAAAATCTGGTGAAAGTGTTCTCAAATCGAAGATCTCATCAAGATGAAAAAAAAAACATCTTGAATCTTGAAAATCAAAGCCTCTCTTCTACATATACAGATGGTCAAAGTTTGGTCAAAGCAAGGGAGTTAGTATAGTCTTTGTAGCTGAAAATTTGATCATTTTGAAATTTGGTGAAAGTTGTCTCAAATGGAAGATCTTCTTGAGATGAAATAAAAAACACCATGAATCTTGAAAAATAGAGCCTCTCTTCTCAATATACGGATGGTCAAAGTTTGGTCAAAGCAAGGAAGCCAGTATGGTGTTTGTACCTAAAAATTTGACCCATTTGGAATTTGGTGAAAGTGGTCTCATATGGAAGATCTCATGAAGATGAACCAAAAACACCTTGAATCTTGAAAAATGGAGCCTCTCTTCTCAAGATACCAATGATCAAAGTTTGGTCAAAGCAAGGAAGTTAGTATAGTGTTCATAGCTAAAAAATTAACAGTTTCAAAATCTGGTGAAAGTGATCTCAAATCAAAGATATCATCAAGATGAACCAAAAAACACCTTGAATATTGAAAAATGGAGCCTCTTTTCTCAAGATACAGATGGTCAAAGTTTGGTCAAAGCAAGGAAGTCAGTAGAGTGTTCATAGCTAAAAATTTGACTATTTCCAAATTTGGTGAAAGTGGTCTCAAATTGAAGATCTTGTCAAGATGAACCAAAAAACAACTTGAATCTTGAAAATGGAGCCTCTTCTCAAGATATAGATGGTCAAAGTTTGGTCAAAGCAAGGAAATCAGTACATAGTTCGTAGCTAAAAATTTAACCATTTTAAAATCTGGTGAAAGTGGTCTCAAATTGAAGATCTCATTGAGATGAATCAAAAAATACCTTGAATCTTGAAAAATGGAGTCTCTCTTCTCAAGATATAGACGGTCAAAGTTTGGTCAAAGCAAGGAAGTCACTACAGAGATTGTATCTAAAAATTTGACCATTTTGAAATATGGTGAAAATGGTCTAAAATGGAAGATCTCATCGAGATGAACCAAAAAACACCGTGAATCTTAAAAAATAGAGCCTTTGTTCTCAATATACGCAAAGTCAAAGTTTTATCAAAGCAAGGAAGTCAGTACAGTGTTCGTAGCTAAAAATTTGACCGTTTTGAAATCTGGTGAAAGTGGTCCCAAATAGAAGATGTCGTCAAGATGTACCAAAAAACACCATGAATGTTGAAAAATGGAGCCTCTATTCTCAAGATACAGATTGTCAAAGTTTTGTCAAAGGAAGGAAGTCATTACAGTGTTCATAGCTAAAAATTTGACAGTTTCAAAATCTAGTGAAAGTGGTCTCAAATCAAGGATCTCATTGAGATGAACCCAAAAATATGTTGAATCTTGAAAAATGGAGCTTCCCTTCTTAAGATACAGATGGTCAAAGTTTGGTCAAAGTAAGGAAGTTATTAAAGTGTTCGTAGCTAAAAATTTGACCTTTATGAAATCTGGTTAATGTGGTCTCAAATGGAAGATCTTGTCGAGATGAACCCAAAAACACCATGAATCTTGAAAAATAGATCCTCTCTTCTAAATATACAAAAGGTCAAAGTTTGGTCAAAGCAAGGAAGTCAGTACAGTGTTCGTAGCTAAAAATTTGACCATTTTCAAATCTAGTGAAAGTGGTCTCAAACCAAAGGTCTCATTGACATGAACCAAAAAACACCCTAAATCTTGAAAAATGGAGCCTCTCTTCTCAAGATACGGAAGGTCAAAGTTTGGTCAAAGCAAGCAAGTCAGTACATCATTTCTAGCTAAAAATTTGACAACTTTCAAATCTAGTGAAAGTGGTCACAAATAGAAGATCTCATCAAGATGAGTGAAAAAACACCTTGAACTTTGAAAAATGGAGCCTCTCATCTCAAGATATGGATGGTCAATATTTGGTCAAAGGAAGGACGTCAGTACAGTGTTCGTAGCTAAAAACATGACCATTTGAAAATTTGGTGAAAGTGGTCTCAAATCAAAGATCTTGTAGAGATGAACCAAAAAACACATTGAATCTTGAAAAATTGAGCCTCTCTTCTCAAGATACACATGGCTGAAGTTTGGTCAAAGCAAGCAATTCAGTCTCGTGTTCGTAGGTAAAAATTTGATCATTTTAAAATATGGTGAAATTGGTCTCAAATAGAAGATCTCGTTGAGATGAACCCAAAAACACCACGAATCTTAAAAAATAGAGCTTCTTCTCAATATACAAACGGTCAAAGTTCTGTCAAAGCAAGGAAGTCAGTACAGTGTTCGTAGCTAAAAATTTGACAGTTTCAAAAATATGTGAAAGTGGTCTCAAATCAAATATCTCATCAAGATGAACCAAAAAATAACTCGAGTCTTGAAAAATGGAGCCTCTCTTCTCAACATACGGATGGTCAAAGTTTGGTAAAAGCAAGGAATTCAGTATAGTGTTCGTAGCTAAAAATTTGACCATTTTGAAATTTGCTGAAAGTGGTCTCAAATGGAAGATCTCGTTGAGATGAACCAAAAAATAGCATGAATCTTCAAAAATAGAGCCTCTCTTCTCATTATACAGAAGGTCAAAATTTTGTCAAAGCAAGGAAGTCGGTATAGTGTTAGTAGCTAAACATTTGAACATTTTGAAATCTCATGGATGTGGTCTCAAATGGAAGATCTCATCAAGATGAACCAAAAAACACCACGAATTTTGAAAAATGGAGCCTCTCTTCTCAAGATACGAATGGTCAAAGTTGGGTCGAAGAAAGGAAGTTAGTAAAGTGTTCGTAGCTAAAAATTTGGCAGTTTCAAAATCTGGTGAAAGAGGTCTCAAATTGAAGATCTCATCGAGATGAACCAAAAAACAAATTAAATCTTGAAAAATGGAGCCTCTCTTCTCAACATACGGATGGTCAAAGTTTGGTCAAAGAAAGAAAGTCAGTACAGTGTTCATAGCTAAAAATTTGACTATTTTGAAATTTGGTGAAAGTGGTCTCAAATGGAAGATCTCGTCGACATGAATAAAAAAACACCATGAATCTTGAAAAACAGAGCCTCTTTTCTCAATATATGGATAGTCAAAGTTTGGTCAAAGGAAGGAAGTCAGTACAGTGTTCGTAGCTAAAAATTTGACCGTTTTGAAATCTGGTGAAAGTGGTCTTAAATGGAAGATCTCATTGAGATGAACCAAAGAACACCATGAATCTTTAAAAATAGAGCCTCTCTTCTCAATATATGGATGGTCAAAGTTTGGTCAAAGCAAGGAAGTCAGTATAGTGTTCGTAGCTAAAAATTTGACCATTTTAAAATCTCGTGAAAGTGGTCTCAAATGGAAGATCTAATCAAGATGAACCAAAAACACCATGAATCTTGAAAAATGGAGACTCTCTTCTCAAGATATGGATGGTCAAAGTATGGTCAAAGCAAGGAAGTTAGTACAGTGTTCGTAGCTAAAAATTTGATAGTTTCAAAATTTGGTAAAAGATGTCTCAAATCAATGATCTCATCGAGGTGAAGCAAAAAACACCTTGAATTTTGAAAAATGAAGCCTCTTCTCAAGATACGGACGGTCAAAGTTTTGTCAAAGCAAGGAAGTCAGTACAGTGTTCGTAGCTAAAAATTTGACCATTTTAAAATCTTGTGAAAGTAATCTCAAATGGAAGATCTTGTTGAGATGAACAAAAAAACACCATGAATCTTTAAAAATAGAGCCTCCTTTCTCAATATATGGATGGTCAAAGTTTGGTCAAAGTAAGGAAGTCAGTACAGTGTTCGTAGCTAAAAATTTGACCATTTCAAAATATGGTGAAAGTGGTTTCAAATCGAAGATCTCATCGAGATGAACCAAAAAACACCTTGAATCTTGAAAAATGGAGCCTCTCTTCTCAAGATACGGATGGTCAAAGTTTGGTCAAAGAAAGAAAGTCAGTATAGTGTTTGTAGCTAAAAATTTGACCATTTTGAAATCTAGTGGAAGTGTTCTCAAATTCAAGATCTTTTAAAGGTGAACAAAAAAACACCATGAATTTTGGAAAACAGAGACTCTCTTCTCAATATACAGATGGTCAATGTTTTGTGAAAGGAAGGAAGTTAGTACAGTGTTCGTATCTAAAAATTAGACCATTTTGAAATTTGGTGAAAGTGGTGTCAAATCAAAGATCTCGTCGAGATGAACCAAGAAACACCTTGAATTTTGAAAAATGGAGCCTCTCTTCTTCAGATATGGACGGTCAAAGTTTGGTCAAAGAAAGGAAGTCAGTATGGTGTTTGTAGCTAAAAATTTGACATTTTCCAAATCAGGTCAAAGTGGTCTCAAATGGAAGATCTCATCGAGATGAACCAAAAAACACCATGGATCTTGAAAAATAGAGGCTCTCTTCTCAATATACGAACCGTCAAAGTTTGGTCAAAGCAAGTAAGTCAGTACAGTGTTCGTAGCTAAAACTTTGACCTTTTTGAAATCTGGTGAAAGTGGTCTCAAATCGAAGATCTCGTTGAGATGAACCAAAAAACACCTTGAATCTTGAAAAATGGAGCCTCTCTTGTCAAGATATAGATGGTCAAAGTTTGGTCAAAGCCAGGAAGTCAGTACAGTGTTCATTGCTAAAAATTTGACAGTTTCCAAATCTGGTGAAAGTGGTATCAAATCGAAGATCTCATCAGGATGAACCAAAAAACATCTTGAATCTTAAAAAATGGAGCCTCTCTTCTCAAGATATGGATGGTCAAAGTTTTGTCAAAGTAAGGAAGTTAGTACAATGTTCGTAGCTAAAAATTTGACCGTTTTGAAATCTGGTGAAAGTGCGCTTGTAGTTACTTGAAAATGGACAAAGATAATTAATTAATAAATCAAAGCAAATTAAAGCAAATCAAGGAGAAGATCAAAGCAATTGAATTAAAATGAACATTTAACCAATGAAAATTAAAATCAAGCTTTGATTCTAGATAAATCAAAATCAAGAGCATTTTAATCAAATTAAATCAAAGCAATGTGCAATTAATTATATTAATTTTATAGTTTGAATTAAATCGAATTCAACCCATTCAAGGAGTACATGGCTAAATAAATGAATTTAAATCTATTAATAAATGCTAATTTCTCTCAACAACCTAAAATGAAAGAAAATTTGGTCAACTAATAAGATTTGAGAAAAGGCATTCACATGGATCAAGCCAAATTCAACCTCAATCACTCAAAGTGAAAGAGCATCTTCTCCCTTCATCTTGTCTACTTGTCTCAAGCTTTGAGGACACAAACTTTTCTTTATCTTCAAAGGGTGGAACCAAAGATTCAACTCAAGCTTAATCATGATCAACACAACTACACCCCCTACCCTTGCATAAATCTATAAAAGGGAGACCAAAATTAGTCATAATTCATAGCCACACATCTGAGAATTACATAGAACCTCTTACATTTTATAGCTAGAAAGACATTTTAATAGAAATTTAGCATTTCAAATTGAATTAATTGGTAGTATTAGCGTAATCTTTATCATTTCTCATTCTAGGACTATCATTAATGGTAGCTTGCTGAGAGTTTCACATTAAGACTCTTAGATAGAGAGCCATAGGATGCTCAATTGATCATTCATTTGCTAAATAGTTGCTATATTGTCATTTATTTAGTTTCTATTTCATTTATTGCTCAATCCTAATTCTATGAAGGTACATTCCCTTGTACACAAAATGGTGCCCACCATGGGGCAGAATGCTTCATTTTACTAGTCTCTCAGAATTCTTTCATTTTTATAAATTTTTGCTTGTTTAGCTCTCAAGTTTTTTAGGAAACATCACTTTTGAGAGCTCAAACAACACTTATGCACAATGAAACGATGCTTTTGAGCACTATACCAGTGCTTCTATGACAAATTTGTGTGCCTTTGCACCGATTAGCAACACTTTTTTTCCCTTCTATTCTCTATCTAATTTCTATCAGTGCCTTTTCCTTGACTTCTGAGTGCTTTTGCCCTGACTACCGAGTGCTTCTGCTTCTTTACTTAGCACTTTTGCTTGATTTTTACCACCTTTGATCAACTTTGTAGCACTTTTACTAGTTATCTATGCACTTTTGAATTTACTGTCAAACTTAAATAACACTTTTAATCATATTAGGAGCGCTTTTAAGCAGTAAAATAGCATTTTTAAGCATTACGACAATGCTTTTGCATAATCTGTAAATTTTCATTATCTGACTATGGTAAAATGATTTTCTCGACTCTGCAGGATGTCTGATCATAGAAAAGTGAAAAAACCAGAGAGCAGATTCAACCAAGAAGGCAAGGCTTTAGCTAAGAAAATAAAAAAGGAGAACTTTTCTCACATCAAATCAGTTCTTGAGGATTCACAAGAGGAAAATCAAGTTTATGAGAATTATCTTAAGATTGTAGAAGCATATAAAACTAAGTTTATCTCACTTAATTGGATTTTCTCACCTTAATTCAAGTTTTTCTCAAAATTTGCAAATAAGGCTTTAGATTCAATTCGGTTTTTGCTTTTTCAATTTCATTTTGGTTTCCTTCATTGTGTCTATTTTTGTTGACTAAATTTGTTGGAGGAAAAGCACATTGGAAAGGAACTATAGCCAAGGTAAGGTAAAAATGGAAAAATCACTTAAAAATGCCCCTTGCCTATGCTAGCTACAAGGAAAAGGTAAGCCTCAAACTAGTGAATATTTTCCCTTAAATTGTGGCATTGGTGCTTTCTGAGAATCTAGTAATTACAAAACAACCTATCTTTGTTTGGAAATTTTATCATTTAGGCCTATGCTCTTCACTTCTTCTAGTGAATCAAAATGCCAAAGGTGTTAAACTTTTTAATTAATAAGAAAGGTTAAGGAAATCAAGCACATAAAATCAAAGCTCCTTGTTTGTGGAGGAGAGTAGAAATACTCAAATCCCTATAGTTAGTGGGATAGTAATTGAATCATGTTTATTGTGTTTGGGAAATTAAGGAAAAGTTAGGGATATGCTCTTCACCTTTTGGTGAATCAAATTTCCAAAAACTAATTCTTAACTCCATTTCCTTGCTTTATATGAACATGCTAGAAAATTAGTGGGCTCGCCTCCCAAGAAATCACCTTAATGAGGCTGGTGTGAGGGACAGCCCAAAGTGAGATACGCTTGCTTTTTACACAAGAATCGACCCACTATAAAACAAAATACATACATCCTTAATGGGGTGTGTGACAAAAGGATACTAAATTTTTGAACCTCCTTGAGTAGTCCTCACGGGTTGCGCAAAACTCTGATATACCGGTGGTGGGAGGCTCCTTAACATACTTAGGGGATGAAAGTTTAGGATCCATTTTGAATGAAATACTTATTAAATCCTTGATAAAAGAGTAAGACCACCTTTTTAGAGCCATGTTTATGAACCAATCTTGAGCTAGGTAGGTGCTTGAAGTTTCTTTTTGTGCAAAACCTGTGATAACGTACTTTCAAATCAAACATTTTGTGTTAGTGGGTAAAAAGAGACAAGTGTATGCATGATTTTTGTGTTTGGAATACATAAACAAGTGAGAGAGACATCCATCAAAAGCTTTTCTTAAATTTTTAATCTCTTCAACTAAAATCAACAATTATCAGATCAAGGATCATTTCAAATCAAACCCTTGTTGGATGTCAGTTTCCACACGGTCCCACAAGTTTAGGGTATCCTTAAAAGGAGACAGTACTTGTGTTTCCAACAAAGCACATGAAGAATAACAAATTCCTTTTAGAGGACAAGACCAAGAAGATATTTTCCCCAACTTGTTTGAAGAAAGCCATGGAGAGATGGATAGAAATTCCACTTTTAATAATTACCATCATGGAGGGAATAATACTAACACCATTAACACTAATCCTATTCCTAAAGAAACACTCAAAGAAAGAGTTGCAAGAGCAGCCCAAGATGATGAGTTCCTAGAAGTTATGGAGAAATTAGTAGATAGGGATAGGGAGAAATTTTTCCTTAACCTATCCCAAGTGGGGGTAAAGCTTCCACATGACTATGACCTAGAAAAGCTTAAGAAGGATCAAGAACAAGATGACCCCATGAATGCTATGCATAGGAAATTGAAATCCTTTCAAGAGAAAATTGATTACATGAAAAATGTAGCCGAACCTAAGACCTTCTCTATAGAAGCTTGGTGTCCTTTCCCATTCGACAAAAGCTTAGTTATGGCACCCTTCCCCTTCAACACCATTTTTCCTAAATATGACAAGCACATGGGTAAAATAGACCCACAGGATCGCTGAAGGGAGTTTTGTGCCTTAAGCATCAAGTTCATGCATAATGATACATACCTAATGAGACTCTTTCGTAGGAGCTTAGGAGGTCCCACCATGGAGTGATTTTTGAAGTTACCTCAAGGAATAAAGACCTTTGAGGAATTAGCCTCCAAGTTTGTAACCCACTATTCCTATAATATTGAGCATGAAATCACGATGCTCAAATTGTGTGATACCCAACAGAAAGATGGAGAATCCTTCTTAGCATTCCTACAAATTTGGAGGACCGTCTTTGTGAGGTATCCATGAAGTATCCCTGAGAAGGAAAAGATGGAAATCTTCACAAAAAATTTGACCATGGAAATGAATTATCGATTACAACTCCAATGTCCCCCAACATTTGAAAAACTTATAAAAAATGGGATCAATATTGAAGATGTATTGGTCAAAATAGGAGAGATAAATTTATTTAATCCCAATAAATCTAACACTAATAATAATAATAATTATTATGTATCTAAATATGTAAATAATCAAGGGGCCAACAATCACAATGATAAGCCTAAGCTATGGCTAAAGAATAACAATAAAAACCTTGTGAATGATGGAGTTGTGGAGGCCCACAACTTAAAGGAAACCCCTTTTAACTTATCAAGTGGAGCCAATTCTTCAAATAATGTCAATCAAACAAATAAAGCTCCCTTCAATTCCAACAATTCCAATAATAATTTCAATAACAACTCCAACAATTCAAACAACAATGCTAATAATCCTTATAATAATGCTAATGGGAATAAGTCCAAACCTTTTTTCTCCACTTATAACAAGAGAAAATCCACCTTTTTAGGTGAACCTTTGGAGAATGGTTTAAGAACCTTGGTTGCTAACAAAATCATCACATTACCTGATTTAAGAGATTATGAGCCTCAGATTAAACCTAACTAGTGGAATGATTCTCATCATTGTGAGTATCATCAAAATAGATGCCATAAAACCAATGAATGTATGAGGTTGAAGCACTTAGTGCAATACCTAATAGATGATGGAACTATCAAAGTTGAAGGCCCTCAAAACAATGAGGATCATATAGCCTTCAAGAACCCCTTTTTGAATCATGAAAAAGGGGAGTCATCTAATTTGAATCAAAATCAGAAAAGAGGTAATGATAAAGTAAACTTTTCTCACACTTATGACAACACAATTAATACTCTAAGTGAAGAGGATAATACCATAAATGTTTTCATAGTAAAGGATAAATCAAGAGAAGCGTCATCAAATGTTTTCACTAGGGGGCAAGCTTCAAAAATCACTTTACCTACAATTTCTCCCAAGATTGTTCTATCCAACCAAGCTTCCACTTCATCATCTAAACAATACAACTTGGTTGATCAATTGCAAAGAACACCTGCTCAAATCTCAATCCTAGAGTTTCTCAAATTATCACCAACTCATAAGGATATCTTGGAGAAGGCTCTTTTAGAAACCAATGTGCCTCAAAACTTGGAGGTAGATATTCAAAATATGGTGGGACACCTCATTGCTCCTCATTTCTTATCATTTTCCAAACAAGATGATATGTCATTGAATCACCCACATAATTTAACTTTTCATATAGAAGTCCTTATCCATAAGCATCCTATAAAAAGAATCCTTATTGATGGAGGGGCTGGTATAAACATATGTACCCTAAGCTTGGTCAAAGCCCTAGGATTTTTTGAAGAGGCCATAGATCCTAAGAAAAAGATAACCATCAAAGCATATGATGATGAAGAACGAGCATCAAAAGGATTCATAGTCCTTCCCATAAGAGTTGGTCCTATGCAAAAGGAGACAATTTGTCAAGTGCTTGATTTAAAGTTGACCTACAATATCTTGTTAGGAAGGCCATGGATCCATGAAATGCAGGTTGTTCCTTTGACTTACCACCAATGTTTAAAGTTTCCTTATCTAGGGCAGGAAATAATTGTAAGTGGGGACTCAAACCCCTTCCAATATTGTAACAACATCAAGCCTATAAATGACTCTCTAGTACCACACAATATAAAAGGGTCTATACCTAATCAAATGGATTAAGGGAAAAATTCTAAAGACATCCCATTATTAAAGGGAAAAGAAAAGATGGAGAATGAAATTGTTGTTGAAGACATACCAAAACTCACTAACTTAGCCACATCAACTAAGGGAAAAGACAAAGTTAGTGAGGATAATGTTATTGAAAAACCAAAAGAAGCTCTAACCAAATCTATCCAAGTGTACACTAAGGAGGCCCATTATCAGAAAATGGACCAAATGATGAAGAACTTTGATGAGCAATGCCAAATCAAGAAAAAAGGAGTAGGTGAATACTCCTTATCAATGATGGACTTACCCTTATCATCAAAGTCCTATGGAAGACCCTCAAATCTACCACATAAATATAATGAACATTTTGTGAGGGAAAGTACATCATCTGACATGGATAAAGAAGACAATGAGATCCTGAATTGGTTATACAAAGATGAAGAGTCAAGTGCTCAAGAGAAATGTATCCAAAAAATAAGCATTCCCACACATCAATATGGGATGGACTTTCAAATAATGCAAAAGATGGGATACAAAGGTCAAGGACCTTTAGGAGCAAGAAATGAAGGAATCATAGAACCTATTGAAATGACTTGGTGAAATAACAAGGTGAAGACCAACGTAGGATACTTAGAAGAAGGGTACACTAAAAAGCATTATCCCAAACTCCATGATCAAATATTGCAATTAGAGTCTCATAGTGATGAAGATTATAATGATTGGGAATGGGATATTATATCTGGTGAGTCATGCCATGATAAGGGTATTGATATTGTTCATACCTATACCACTTATAGAAAAGGAAAAGCATCTATTCCACCACCAAATCAAAGTCAAGTATCTAGTTCAAGTCAAATGACCATGGATGATACTGCAAGCATAGAAATAGAAGTAAATCAATGGGTAGGTGAACCCTACATACCTTCATGGAGACCTACTATGGAGGAATCAAATGTTAGGTTTAATCCCCAAGAACTTTATCCAATGGAAACTTTAGAGGAGTCTAGTGAGGAAGACTTTGATCCTACTTCTCTAGAACATTTAGAAGAGGCTCATGTCATAGAATTGAATGATACAATTTATGAACCATCAAATGAGGTCTTATCCTTAAATCCCATTTAATCAAGCCCAAGCATTGATCCCTTGACCCTCATATACTCGGATCTAATTGAATGGGATTCCATCGAACCAACTACCCTTCCAACCTTTTTGACCAACAAAGTGGTGTCCCAATATCTCAATGTGGTTGAACCTTCTTCTACTACAAAATATCAGGAGGAAATGATAACAGGGAGTATCCAAACTTTCAATCCACATAAAAATGAAAAAAAAGAAAAAAAAGTAAAAAAGGAAAAGAATCTATTGTTGAAAACTACGTAGTGGAAACTTTAGATCAAAAAGAAGAAGAAATAAAGGATGTTTCAAAAGGTGAAAACCCAACCGAGGCACCTAAGGAAGGAAGTTTGGATGCTCTACCTGAACATTATGAAGAGAGATCTCCAATTCTGATTGGGCCTACAGAAAAGATAAACATTGGGTCAGAAACTGAGCCAAAGATCATACACCTAGCAACATTTAATGTATCTGATGAAGAGAGAAAAGAGTTCATAAAGTTTTTCAAGGAAAAGAAAATCAATTTTTCTTGGTCATACAATGATATGCTAGGATTGGACCCAAACCTGATTATGCATCACTTGAATATCAAAGAAGGAGCCAAACCTATTAAGCAAAAGCTAAGGAAGATGGATCCACATATAGCACTACTTGTCAAAGTGGAATTAGAAAAATTGCTAAAGGTGGGATTTATAAGGGCCATTGATTGTGCATAATGGATCTCAAATATAGTGCCAGTATCAAAAGTAGATAAATCCATTAGGATTTGTACGGATTTTAGAGACTTAAACTTGGTGTGTCCTAAAGATGATTTTCCTCTTTCAAGTATAGATGCCATTGTGGACCTAATAGTAGGACATTCTATGTTCTCACTCATGGATGGATTTAGCGGATATAACCAAATAAATATAGCACCAAAGGACCAAGATAAGATAGCCTTTACATGTGCATGGGGTACTTTTTGCTAGAATGTCATGCCTTTTGGGTTGAAAAATGATAGAGCGACCTACCAACAAGCAATGACCACAATATTCCATGATATTATGCATAAGTTCATGGAGGATTACATAGATGGAATATTAGAAAAATATCATTCAAGAGAGGATCATCTACCAATTTTGGATAAAGTTTTTGTCAGATTAGAGAAATTTAAAGTAAGGCTCAATCCTAAAAAGTGTGCATTTGGAGTCCAATCTAGAAAACTGTTAGGTTACATTGTATCAGCAAAGGGAATAGAGATGGATCCTGCTAAAGTTAAGGCTATTATGGAGATGGGAGAACCTATAAATATTAGCCAAATGAGGTCTCTACAAGGAAGAATTCAATCAATTAGGAGATTTATATCCCAATTGGTAGAAAAGTGCTATAATTTCACTTAACTCTTGCATAAAGACATAGTGTTTAAATGGGATGACAAATGTGAAGAAGACTTCAAAATGTTGAAGAAATACCTCATGAATTCTCCAATCTTGATGCCACCTATCAGAGGCAAGCCTTTAATCCTATATATTTCAGTAACAGAGAATTCATTAGGGGCACTTTTGGCATAAGAAGATGAAATAGGCAAAGAAAAGGCAATATATTACATAAGTATAACTTTGGTCAAATACGAGCTGAATTACACATTCATTGAAAGGGAATGCTTCACCATGGTTTTTACTTTATAAAAATTACATCATTATATGCTAGCCCAAAAGATAAGGCTCATTGCAAAGATTGACCCTTTGAAGTATCTAGTTAGTAAAATAGCATTAAATGGAAGGCTAGCCAAATGGGTTATGGTATTGAGTGAATTCAACATTGAATATGTAGCCCACAAATCCATCAAAGGGAAAGTCATTGTTGACCAATTAGCAGAAGAACCCCTTCAAGATGATCATCCCATTCAAGTTGAATTCCTAGATTCCGAGATTGTAAATGTTGAGGCAAAGACATGGCAATTATATTTTGATGGTTCATACACTCAACATGGGTCAGGAGTAGGTATACTTCTAATCACTCCTCAAGGATCTACTATTCCAAAGTCATATAAATTGCTATTTCCATGCACCAATAACATAGCAGAATATGAAGCCTTGGTTATTGGAATCAAGTTGGCATTAGAATGGAAGGTGACAGAACTAAAGGTGTATGGAGATTCACAATTAGTCATTAATCAAATTAATGAGGAATATCAAATGAAAGATGACAAATTGGTACCTTACAAAAACATGGTGAAAATTTTTAAGAAGTTCTTCATCCTTATTACATTTGGGCAAGTTCCAAGAGAAATGAACAAACCAGGAGATGCAATGGCAACATTAGCATCACTTCTGCAAATGCCTGATCAAAGCGCCAAATATGAATTCCTGGTAGAAGAAGTGGAACAACCCGTATTTGACCCTACCCATCCTTATACCATTTTCTTGCTAACTACAAACAAATCACCTTGGTATGGACCTATTTACACCTACTTGAAAGATCAAATCCTATCCATAGACCAAAATAGGAACCAGAAGAAAAGCTTCATCCGTCAAGCCTCTCGTTATACCATAATTTTTGAAACATTGTATCGTAAGAGTTTAGACAGAATGCTTCTTAGATGTCTAGAAGAAGAAGAATAAAACATAGCCTTGTGAGAAATCCATGAGGTAATCTATGGCTCAAATTCGAATGGATTAACCCTAGCTAAGAAACTTCTTAGGATAGGATATTTTTGGCCTAAGATGGAGAAAGACGCTTGTAATTTTGCTAAAACTTGTAGAAAGTGTCAATTCCATGGAAACTTGATACATGTACCCACATAAGATCTTCATTCGATGACAACACCTTGGCCTTTCTATCAATGGGGTCTAGATCTAATAGGAATGATTTATCCACCATCTTCGAATGGTCATAAATTCATTATCATGGCAACAAAGTACTTTACCAAGTGGGTGGAAGTTGTACCCTTATCAACTACAACATGAAAGTAGCTATCTTTGTTTATCCTAAAGCACATCATTTGTATAAATGGCATACCTCATGCCATCATAATGGATAATACAAAGCATTTCAAAAACAAAGACTTAAAGGACTTATGCACACAATTCCACATGATTCACCATTCTTCATCAATCTATTACCCTCAAGGTAATGGACAAGTAGAGGCAATGAATAAAAACATCTTGAAGATATTGAAGAGAATGGTGGAAAATTCAGGTAGAGATTGGCACATCAAAATAAACCTGACCTTATGGGCTTATAGAACAAGCATAAGAACGCCAACAAGAGCTACACCTTTTTCCTTAGTCTTTAGAATAGAAGTAGTTTTTCCTTTGGAGGTAGAACTTCCATCCTTAAGGATATCCCTTCATGGTTTGATAAGTAAAGAAGACTATAGAGTTGCTAGGCTACAAGAACTAGAATTGCTAGATGAGAAACAACAACAAGCATTTGATCATTTGAAGGTTTATCAAAACCAAATGTCAAGGACTTATAATAAGCATATCAAGTCAATAACATTTCAAATAGGAGACTTAGTCTTGCGAGAGAATCCCAAGAACCAAGCGGAAAGGGAGAAGAAAGGAAAATGGGAGGCAAACTAGTTAGGACCATTTGTGATCATTACAGATTTTGGGACCGACACCTAAAAATTGGCAGATTGTAATGGAGAAGAGTTACGAGAACCTATCAATAGCATACATCTAAATAGGTTCTATACATGAAGCATATGAAAGAGTATAAATTGTATCATAAATTAGATGGAAAGCATCATATTTATTGTATATAGTCAAGAGAGATCTTGAAAATACCAAAAACATTTGAAAATTAGAAAAGTAGAAAAGATAAAAAACAATGGAAAATTGAGCATGAAGAAAGTAAAAACATTCATATATGATCCTCAAAAAGATGTTTTCTTGGTGAAAACCTAGCAAATAGGTGCCTTGATGATATGAAAAAAAAAATTATCTTGGTAAAAACCTAGCAAATAGGCACCTTGGTAGCAAAAAAAGAGAAAAAGCTTTAATAATAGAAAAAAGAAAGCAAGATCCATTCAATTCCTGAAAACCTGGTAAACAAGCACCATTGAAAGTCCAAGTCAGTCGCATGCCTAGAAGGTCACCTTATAAATATTGCATTTGCTAGCATTTTTATATATTGCATAATAAAACCCCACAGTTGCATTTGCAAGTCCCTAAAGATTTTGGTCACCTAATCTACAAATTTTCCTAAGTCCCATAATCAAAATCATATCAAATTGGGGGAAATCTACTTGAAAGGAGGAAGGATTCATCAAAGAAAATTTCAATCATGGAATAAATTTATCAAAAATGGAAGTGGAACACTTAATCAGATCTTCAATCTTAAGACAATTTGAACCAAACACAAAATTTGATCTGAGATCTTACATGACCTTATCTTTATCAGGATTAAAAGTATGAAATGGATGGAACTACACTTGAACTATGGATTTGAAAAACATGGAATTTTTTTTTCTAAAGTGTTAACTTACTTGATGAAATCATCTCTTTCTAGCGAATTGATGAAAGTTCAAAACTAGATAAGCTATGATGAAATGATGGTATTTTTGTTAATTTCTGAATGACTGTCTTAAAATCAAAGTTTTAAATCATGTATTATTTGTCTAAGGACGTGATCATCAAAGAATCATTGAGGACTTGTACATAGGATAAAACTGATATTTCTACTTGTTTACGCAAAAGGATATCTTGGCTATTTTGATCTTCAATATCATAATACCAAAATCCACTTGCAACATAGAATTTGACAAAATTAGTATTCGTACTCTCATGATTGGCTTCAATCAGTGATAGTCGTACCAAAAAGAGATGGGAAAGCAAAGAAAGAGGTGCAAAAAAAAGTATTCATATCATCATAGTGGAACTAGTGATGATTGTACTAAAACAGGATTTTCAAAATTGCTCAATGATGATTATAAGCTCCAAATTTTTGAATAATGATAGTTAGTTGCATACATCTTAGATTAAATGCATTTAATATGTTTTTCCTTTCTTAGCTTAATTTGCAAGATGAAAAGAGAAAAAAGGGGTGTAGTCAAATCATAAAATCAAAGGATCATCAAAAACAACTATATATGATCGAGTGTGTTGGAAATAAATAAAAAATAAAAGAAAAGTACATTTCTTTAGTTCACTTGCATTGGTTAAGTTGCATTAAGTAATCTTCATTCAACCTTGCATGCATTTCAATGTGTTCAACATTTGAATCATTAAGTCCTTTGCATTAGATTGCATATATCATTAAAATCTATTTACATTACATTATATGTCATCAATCATTAAAATCTATTTACATTGCATTATATTTCATATATCATTATAATATATTTGCATTATATTAAGGTATATATCATTAGATTGAATTCATTGAAGGTTCATTAATTATCATTAGATTGCAATCATCTCATTTAAGGTGCATTCATTAAGTGCATTTCATTAGTTATTTAATCATTCATTGTATTTATTAGGAACATTCATCATTAAATGTACATCATTCAGTATAGTATCATTCATCCATAACATTTAGAATCATTCATCATTAAAAACTCATGGTCATTGCACCATTACATATATCACATTGCATATCGAAAGAAATCATTACATATATCACATTTGCATATCAAAAGAAATACATCCATTAGATCAATTATTCATTATTCATCTAACATCCTACATGTATCCATTGCATATACACATAATATCATTAATCATTAAATCAACATTGCATTCATTTATTCTATGTCATACATGAGACAATCATTTAAGCATCATTAGAACGTAGGCATACATTTGAAAATTTCATTCTGAAAAGCATAAAACAAAGCATATAGGACATAGAATCATATAGATATGCATATCATATCATACTGTAAAACACCTGGAAAAGAGATCCAACACATAATGACATCATATATAGTGAAATCTATCAAAAAGAGTATTAGATTCCATGGTACCATCATCATGAAATCAACAAGATATCAAAGTCCATGAATGATCATAAATCAAATATCAATGTCCATCAAAGTATCAACATAAAAAACATCAATAGATCAAAAATGATACAATCAATATTCCAATGTCTCGATAACAAGGAAGAGAGATCATGTATATCAATCATAAATCAGAGATATCTCAAAGAGTTGAATCACCAGCACCATCTGTACCATCAGGACCAGGAGCACTATCTGGAGGCCGACTCAAACTAGCCTATAAACCATGCTTGATCATAGCTACCATAAAACTCTACATCATCAAACTCAACTGAGAAACCTATTGTTGTACCACTGATATCTAAGTCTGTAGAGATACAACATCTGATGCTAAGGCTGGGGTAGGTTCCTATGCTGTAGAAGTCTTTGGTGGAGGAATAGAAGAAGAAGGCATCGATGAAGATGGATCACCCAAAGATGGAAAAAAACTAGAAGAAGAAGGATGCAATGAAGAAGATGGCATCGAGGAAGAAACAACAACAAAAGAAGAAATAGGTCCCTGAGAAGGTGGCACCTGTGAAACAACTAGAACTACAACCTGTTGAGCAAGAGGACCCTGTGCCTGATCAAGTAGAACCTGTGCAATATTTGCATCCAACTCTCACTAATGCCTAACTCTAGGCCTAGCTACTAGATCTCTAGCAACATGATGAAGAACTCTATCAACCTAATGACCCCTAATTTGATCATCACCCCTAGGAGGGATAGGAGCAGCCGCAATCACTGGAATCCAAACTCTACCTGCTCTAGCTCCTCGATGACCCCATTGTCCACACCATCCTCTAATCCTACCAATACCATCTCTGCCATCATCTCCATCATCATCACCATCATTACCTCCTACATAACCATCATCTCCATTTGATACCTCATTTATGCAAGGAACTCTCTTTGCAGGATCGGTGAACCTAGGGAAAGGATATTGATGAAGCCAAGTAGCATAATCATTAGTAATACTGGCATCCATGACATGTGATCTAGTAGACCAAGGCTAATAACTAATATCTCATATCTCTCTCATAGCTGTCCCATAATCCACACATGGGCCCTATAATGATCTCTCAGCCTGCACACGAGCATACATGGCTACTCCCTGAGGCATATACTGCACACATGCATCCATACTGATGCAGAACTCTTTAGAAGTAGAACCTCTCAATCATATATGTAGAATTCCTGATCATCCATCGGGGGTGGAACATGTAAGGTAGCTAACCATCATCCTCTGCCAAGGCTCGCAACCAAGATATGGCTGCCAAGTAACAGTATCCAGGTCATCAATGACTTGCCGCTAGTAATCCAACTTACCCATGTGGGTCTGGATGATGATACCATCGTACATCTAAGAAAATGGCCAACCTAGTTCATGATCTCATGTTGTAACAGGATGTGCAACTAGAATATGCTCCCAAGTCCACAACTATAAAAGTATAGCTCCTACAGTCAATGTAGTGGAATGTCTATAAACAATAGTGTGCAACTCATGGTACAACTATGCTAGGACACAGGAACCCCAATCGAAGTGATGAGGATGTTCCATCAGATCCTTGAGGATAGGACCCCAACCAATAACAAACCCATGCCCATGTCTATTAGGAAGTAGGAACCCACCAATCAAAGTACCAAGAACAGTTGGCAATATAGGAAAGGAAACAAATTGATCCCATTGGATATGCTAGTCACTGATGGTAGCATCCATGAAAACTAGCCGACATGCAGATCCATCATATAGGGAATCATAATATACCAGGTCACCACGAGTCAGTAATCAAAGGATCTGATATGCATCCTTGGGAGTAATAGTCATCTACCCTAATGGCAAGTGGAAAGTATTATGGTCTGAGTGCCAATGCTCATCCATAGCAGTGAGGAGACCCTGATTCACTTGGAATCAAGGAAGATGTACCAAGAAAGACAGACCACAGAGACTAATGTGCCGATGATCCATTGCACTAAGATCAGGGATCATACTCTAAGACAAAGGATAAACACCTCGAACATGCAAGGACCCAAGGACAACCTACAAAAAGAAAGTTCAATCACATAAGCATTAAAATCAATTATTATCTAGGATCATTCTAAATCAATCAAAATTTTCAAACTATCAAACCACAACCAATTTTCATGTTTCCACTCAAATAAAATGAAAAATTTATCATCACCCATCATCTGAATCAAGATTGACAAATGAATATTCAAATTATAACTGACTCATAATGACATCTTACAACTTGTTAAAAACATTAAGTTCGTGAACTTAACCTATCATCTGATCGACGACATTGAGAAAATTTCAAAGTGGACTTAATCAATTTGGAATTATTTTTGGCTGGGTAAAAGCACTATTTCAGGCTTTAAAAGTGCAAAAGAGAAAAAGTGTTGTTTAAATGTTTAAAAGAGCTCTTTCAAGGATTAAAAGTGGAAAAAGTGGCAAAAGAACCCAAAGATTTTGAAAGTTCTATTTAAAAGAGAAGAAGTGCTATTTAAACTAGCAAAAGTAGTTTAGGGCCAAATTTTAGTGGGTATAAGCGCTCAATCAGAACGCGAAAGCGTTGTTAAAAGTTGCAGAAGTGCAACTTGGAGGGTGAAAGCACCATTTAAACTTGTAAAAGTGCTACTTCAAAATAAAACATGCAAAAAAGGTTTCAAAACAAGAAAAATTTAGACTTTTTTGAAATAAATGCATGAAATGACAAAATGAGGAAGTATAGGCACTCACCAAAGGTCCAAATCTAGGTAGACGCTGATATCGATGGCATTGCTCAAATCTATGCTTGTGGATGGGGATAGACATTGTAAAAAAACTCAAAGAGGTCAAAGAGTAAAAAGTGAAAAGTGAAAGTAAAAATGAATAGGGAAAAGGAATTTTTACCCCTTTATATAGGCCTTTTGACCTAAAAAGGGTATATTTGACCTAAAAGAGGAATCTTTTATCACAATTGACTTGATAAATTGAATTTTTCACCAAAATTAGCCAAAATAGGGGCATTTTTAATCAAACAGACATAAAAACAATATCAAAAATTAAATTAAATTCATTATAAATTGACCTAAATCAACGTAAATTGACCTAAAAAGTCAAAATCTTCAACCATCAATCAAATTTTATTTCATTTCTAAGGGGGCATACCATCAGATTATCATATTCATCAGTATCATCATTGAAATAGAGGAACGACCTGTTGGTACTCAAAATGCAGTTTTGAGGTACCATGTAAAATTTTGATTAGGTGCTCATTTTGGCTTTGTATTGCATGCTAGTATGGGTGTATTTGGGGTCATATCTTGAGGTCTATGTGTTCATTGCTTTGCATTCATCCTATCGAGTTGTTTTGAGTCCTTAGATGGCATGTTCAAATGGGTTTGCATCAGTTCGTTTCTAGGTCTCTAAGTCAGAAAATGCTTGTGTAAAATTCACTAGGAATGGTCACTTTGAGGTTGAATAAAATGCACCCTGGAGAGCGTCATGAAAATATGAGCCTAGCGTCTTGTTGTACACTTTTCATACTCTTTATGTGTCAAGTTTTAGGCCTCTGTGATAAGTTTTGACCCCATTTATTCATCCCCTTCCAGAGGTGTTTTCTAGTTTCTGCACTTGGCCCTTTTCCTAGTTTTGTCGGGAACCCTATTTGACATGTTATAACTTGTACCCTGTGGATTGGTAGAAAATTTTTAATCATTTCCCTACATTATAGACAAGTTGTACTCTACCCCTGTCAGTTTGTAGCTTATGATAAATCCATCTGATGAGAAATTGAAGCTGATTCCATTTGCAGCTTTTGTGTTTTGCACTGTTTGGTTATTCACCAGTTTTCTAGAGCCCTATTTCAACTATGAATAACTCATGCCCTGTTGATCAGGTCATCAGTATGTTTATCTCAGTGTATAGTAGACATAAAATACTTCCATGCTATAAGATTGTGGCTCTTGATGTATTCATTTGGTCAATTTGCCAGACCTTTTCTATTTGCAAAAAGTGCAAATTGCCCGGTTATGTTTTCTGCAAGTTTGTCAGAGGCCTTTGCCTACTAATAAATTTTCACAGGATGATCCTATTGTCAAAATTCTTGTTGTCCTATATTGCTGACAAGTTATACTGTATCTCATTCTGATTCGAGCATCTTGCCAATCCATTCATGCACTTTTGAAGGCTAATTCTAGATGCAGTTTATCAGGTTTTGATAGTGTGTTTGCAGGAGCAGAATGAAAAGGGAAACTTTAGAGGTTAATAACTTTCGCCTCAGGTACAATCAAGGGATGCCATTTTGCAGGGTGATTCTATGTATCTCAAGGTTTATGTCAGTCACGCGGTGAGATTTGTTCAGGTGATTTGGTCAGTTTTCAAAGCCAGTTCTAGAGCCAACTTAAGTGATTTCAGATAGAGCAGAAAGACAATGTTTTAAGTGGCTAACTTTGGTCAATTTTATCTTGTGGCTCGGGTCTCTTTGAAATTTCTTCTTTGACATGCATATTTTTTTGTTGGAGGTGAACATGTGTACTCAGTGACATGATCCTATGATAGCTATTGGTCAATTTTTAAGGCCACTCCCGGATGTCAGCTAATGTTATTTGACAATCTTTGCAAAGGGTAAAAGTGAAATAAATGGCCTAGACAAGATAATGCCATGATGTGTGAGAGCAAAGAAGTGTGTCCCCAGTGTGAGTTATCACTAAGATTGAGCACAAGATATTTGTGTACGTAGAAATGGCTATTGTTACTAGTGTTCATTTATCATTGTTGTTTTCTACAGGGCAATGCATCAAGGTCTTGTCTCAGAGTTTGAGAAAATTAAAAAAAAGTGATGTTGTGATGCCAAATATCATAGACAAATGCAAAGCATGTGAAGAAGAAGACGATAAAAAAAAAGGGTTGAAGGCAAGAGCCAGTTAAAAAAAAAGTGTCAATATACAGCCAGTCACATTTTTTATCATATCTCAAAAAATAAAAACTGGGTCGGGCTAAATTTTACATATGTTTGAGATGACAATGTGCGCATTGTACAAATTTTTTTTTAGAAAAACTCAGTTTGACAATCAAAAGTTATGGTCCTCTGAGTACTCGCAGCAATAAAAAATCAGCATTGCTTCCAAAAGTTTAATCCCACATTGCTCAAGAAATGACCATTTCAAGTGTTTAAAAGATATACCACTCACATAATGAAATGAATAAAGAGAAGAAGGCTCTCAAGAGTGTGCACAACTATTGCATTGGGATGCATGCCAGTGACCATAAAATACTAAATTTTGCATAAAAATACTAGCAAAAAATGCTAGTGGTTAAGGAGATAACATTTAGAGAATTGGAGAATGCTTAGTCTCTAGTTCTCCAAATGCTGGCGGTTAAGTCATAAACATTCAGAGAATTAGAGAATGCTTAGTCTCTAGTTTTCCAAATGCTAGTAGTTAAGGAGATAACATTCAGAGAATTGGAGAATACACTTGATCGCGAGTTCTCCAAGTCACAAGTTCTCCAAGTCACTAGTTCTCCAAATCGCTAGTTTTTCAAATGCTTGAAAGTTAAGGAAAATCATTCAGAGAATTGGAGAATACACTTGGTCATGAGTTCTCCAAGTCGCGAGTTCTCCAAGTCATGAGTTTTCCAAATCGCTAGTTCTCCAAATGATAACCATGGTGAAAAAAAGATTCAGAGAATTGGAGAGTATGTAGTCACGAGTTCTCCAAGTCGCGAGTTCTCCAAATCGCTAGTTCTCCAAATCGCTAGTTCTCCAAATGCTTGAAAGTTAAGAAAAATCATTCAGAGAATTGGAGAATACACTTGGTCGTGAGTTCTCCAAGTCGCGAGTTCTCCAAATCGCTAGTTCTCCAAATGATAACCATGGTGAAAAAAAGATTCAGAGAATTGGAGAGTATGTAGTCGCGAGTTCTCCAAGTCGCGAGTTCTCCAAATCGCTAGTTCTCCAAATCACTAGTTCTCCAAATGCTTGAAAGTGAAGGAAAATCATTCAGAGAATTGGAGAATACACTTGGTCGCGAGTTCTCCAAGTCGCGAGTTCTCCAAGTCGCGAGTTCTCCAAATCGCTAGTTCTCCAAATGATAACCATGGTGAAAAAAAGATTCAGAGAATTGGAGAGTATGTAGTCACGAGTTCTCCAAGTCACGAGTTCTCCAAATCGCTAGTTCTCTAAATGATAACCATGGTCAAAGAAAGATTCAGAGATTTGGAGATCAATGTCATTCGCCAGTTCTCCCAATCAGTGGGTTAACTTGAGGTTTGTCTGAGCATGCAATGAGATAGTGACAAGTGGCACTTTCTGGTGCATTCTGTGGGTATATGCAGAAAATGATATAAAATTACAAATTAAAGCTGAATTTATGAAATGATATAGTTTAGACTATAGGGCATAAATTTAAAAATTTAAAAGATAAGCTGTTCACAGAAAAGGGGCCTGGAAATTCATTTTTTAACAAAACATATAAGTGTTATATGTTTCCGAAAAGGTCTCGGAATAAGGATTCCAATGGTGATGACTATTTTTAGTTTCAAAGCAGTTGATAAGAGCAGTTCAGGTTTGAAATCCGAGAATCAAGATCGGTTGTAGATCAGATTGGAAGTTTTTGCAGAATGTGGATCAACTTGGGAATCAGTTGCAGGGAGATGAGGAATGTTGAAGATATTTTTATGCAAGAGGGACAGCTGTCAGTTGGTTTTGGGAATGGACTCTCAATTGCTATATCTTGGATTTTTCTCATTGTAACAAGGATGTTGAAAATTTATGCTGCTAGACAAGATTCAGGCCCTTTTTCTTATTTTCTCTGTGTTTCTTTGTCATGTAAATATGTTGAACCAGAGGAATTTTAATAGAAAAACAATGGAATCCCTATTCAGTTCTGGTTAATGTCTTCGTGTATTTGGTCTTAGTTCTTGTGTATCAGTTTGTAAGGCATTTTGATGCACTGGTTATAAGGTAGCTGTGATCTTGTTTTCAAGTTTTTTTAAGGAGAGAGTCAATCTTGGGTGCAGGCTTTGAGAATTTAAGATTTATACATGAATTTGATGTCTAGGAACTGGAATGAGAAGAGTCATTTGTAAGGCACTTCACTTGGTTTCTTTGAGTTTGGAGTTAAATTTTTCTAGGAATGCATGGTTGTTTGACTCTGATGCCCAATAGATAAGGCACTAGTCTTTTGCTTGTCCTACAGTTTTCATCATCAAACATTAATTACAAATCATTTTACTTTTCTATTGTTATGCACATTCATGTTTGATTGTATTCAAGAAGTACAATTCAGTTGTCGATTCCTTGAAAAGTGAATCATTAGGTTAGTCTGCCTGAGCCTCCGGGTTCGAAGAGAAGAAAGAGTTTATCCTTGTTATCACATTGGCCATTTTTCTAGTTCTTAGCAGATCATACAGGTGGGATCCTGTATAAGACTGGTTGAATTGGACTCCCATGTTTTATAAGTCTAAGAATTATCCACCGATTTTTATGTCTGCATAAAGGGTTTTAGCTAGTGAGTTATATGTATGCAGATCTTATCATGTTTTAGGTGCACCCGCCTGAGTGTGTGGAACTCGAAGCAGAAGGAGGATCAAATCCTCATTAATTAGTCTTTTCTTGCCCCTCAGTTTGTATGAACAAGTAGATTTGTGTTGCTAGACAAAAATCCCCGGGTTCGGTCTTCATGTTTCTCTTTTAGAGTTGAGGGATACAAGAAAAACCGCTAACACGACCATCAAATTAAAGTGAGAACTTTATCAAAAAAAATTTCATAAATCAATTGAATGGGATATCAAATCAAAAGAAATCATCAAATCAGGTATCACATCAATAATCTAACATCAAATCAACCATCAGAACATCAAAATCAATCAAAACAACCATCAAAAATATATTGGATATCATCAGAACTGCATCTTATATTAGACATCAGAGATCAACCATCGATAGAATTAGGACCTTTATCAGTTAAATCAAGACTTATCATCAGCAAGATCAGAGTATTCTTTGAATCAACATGCTTCACATGTCAACTCAAAGAGGGGCATTTGTAATCACCTGAAAATGGACAAAGACAATTAAGTAATAAATCAAAGAAAATTAAAGAAAATCAAGGACAAGATCAAAGAAATTAAAATAAAATAAACATTTAACCAATCAAAATTAAAATCAAGCTTTAATTCAAGATATATAAAAATCAAGAGCATTTTCTTCAAATTAAATCAAAATAATGTGCAATTAATTATATTAATTTTATAGTTTGAATTAAATCAAATTCAACCCACTCAAGGGGTACATGGCTAAATAAATAAATTTAAATCAATTAATAAATCCTAATTTCTCTCAACAACCCAAAAGGAAAGGAAATTCAATCAAGCAATAGGATTTGAGAAAAGGCATTCACAAGGATCAAGCCAAATTCATTCTCAATCACTCAAAGTGAAACATCTTGTCCCTTCATCTTGTCTAATTGTCCCAAGCTTTGAGGATACAAAGTTTGCTTTGTCTTCAAAGGATGGAACTGAAGACTCAACTCAAACTTAATCATGATCAACACAACTACAACCCCTACCCTCGCATAAATCGATAAAAGGGAGACCAAAATCAGTCATAATTCATAACCACACATTTGAGAATTACATAGAACCTCTTGTATTTTATAGCTAGAAAGGCATTTTAATATAAATTTAGCATTTCAAATTGAATTAATTGTTAGCATTAGCTTAATCTTTATCATTTCTCATTCTAGAACTGTCATTAATGGTAGCTTACTATGAGCTTCACATTAATACTCTTACATAAAGAGCCATAAGATGCTTAATTGATAATTCATTTGCTAAATAGTTACTATATTGTGGTTTATTTAGTTTCTATTTCATTTATTTCTCAATACTAATTCTATGAAGGTACATTACTTTGTACACAGGTCTCAAATGGAAGATCTTTTCAAGATAAACCAAAAAATATCATGAATCTTGAAAAATAGAGCCTCTCTTCTCAATATACAGACGGTCAAAGTTTGGTCAAAGCAAGGAAGTCACTACAGTGTTTGTAGCTAAAAATTTGACCATTTTAAAACCTAGTGAAAGTGGTCTCAAATCAAAGATCTCGTCGAGATGAACCAAAAAACACCTTGAATCTTGAAAAATGGAGCCTCTCTTCTCAAGATACGGAAAGTCAAAGTTTGGTCAAAGCAAGAAAGTCAGTACAATGTTCATAGCTAAAAATTTGACCATTTTGAAATCTAGTGAAAGTGGTCTCAAATGGAACATCTCGTTCAAATGAACTAAAAAGAACCATGAATATTAAAAAATAGAGCCTCTCTTCTCAAGATATGAATGGTCAAAGTTTGGTCAAAGCAAGGAAGTCAATACACTATTCATAATTAAAAATTTGACAGTTTCCAAATCTGGTGAAAGTGGTCTCAAATTGAAGATCTCATCAAGATGAACCAAAAAACACCATGAATCTTGAAAAATGGAGCCTCTCTTCTCAAGATACAGATGGTTAAAGTTTAGTCAAAGCAAGCAAGTCAGTATAGTGTTCATAGATAAAAATTTGATAGTTTCCAAATCTAGTGAAAGTGGTATCAAATCAAAGATCTCATCAAGATGAACTAAAAAACACCTTGAATCTTGAAAAATGGAGCCTCTCTTCTCAAGATACGGATGATCAAAGTTTGGTTAAAGAAAGGAAGTTAGTACAGGGTTCGTAGCTAAAAATTTGAATATTTTGAAATGTGGTGAAAGTGGTCTCAAATGGAACATCTCATCGAGATGAACCAAAAAACAACATGAATCTTGAAAAATAGAGCCTCTCTTCTCAATAGACATCGGTCAAAGTTTGGTCAAAGAAAGGAAGTCAGTACAGTGTTTGTAGCTAAAAATTAGACCATTTTGAAATCTAGTGAAAGTGATCTCAAATCAAAGATCTCATCGAGATGCACCAAAAAATATTTTAAATCTTAAAAAATGGAGCCTCTCTTCTCAAGATATGGATGGTCAAAGCTTGGTCAAAGCAAGAAAGTAAGTACAATATTCATAGCTAAAACTTTGACAGTTTCCAAATATGGTGAAAGTGGTCTCAAATCAAAGATCTCATCAAGATGAAATAAAAAACACTTTAAATCTTGAAAAATGGAGCCTCTCTCCTCAAGATACAGATGTCAAAGTTTGGTCAAAGAAAAGAAGTCAGTACAATGTTCGTAGCTAAAAATTTGACCATTACAAAATCTAGTGAGAGTGGTCTCAAATCGAAGATCTCATCAAGATAAACCCCAAAAATACCTTGAATCTTGAAAAATGGAGCATGTCTTCTCAAGATATGAATTGTCAAAGTTTGGTCAAAGCAAAGAAGTCGGTACAGTGTTTGTAGCTAAAAATTTGACCATTTTGAAATATGGTGAAAGTGGTTTCAAATCGAAGATCTCATCAAGATGAACCAAAAAACACCATGAATATTGAAAAATGGAGCCTCTCTTCTCAAGATACTGGTGATTAAAGTTTGGTCAAAGCAAGGAAGTCAGTATAGTGTTCGTAGCTAAAAATTTGATAGTTTCAAAATCTAGTGAAAGTGGTCTCAAATCGAAAATCTAGTCGAGATGAACCAAAAAATACCTTGAATCTTAAAAAATAGAGACTATCTTCTCAAGATATGGAAGGTCAAAGTTTGGTCAAAGCAAGAAAGACAATACAGTGTTCGTAGCTAAAAATTTGACCATTTTGAAATCTAGTGAAAGTGGTCTCAAATGGAATATCTCATCGAGATGAACCAAAGAACACCATGAATCTTTAAAAAAAGAGCTTATCTTCTCAATATATAGACGGTCAAAGTTTGGTCAAAGCAAGGAAGTGAATATAGCATTTGTAGCTAAAAATTTGACCATTTTAAAATCTAGTGAAAGTGGTCTCAAATCGAAGATCTAGTCGAGATCAACCAAAAAATACCTTAATTTTGAAAAATAGAACCTCTCTTCTCAAGATACAAATGGTCAAAGTTTATTTAAAGCAAGGAAGTTAGTACAGTGTTTGTAGCTAAAAATTTAACAGTTTCCAAATCTGGTGAAAGTGGTCTCAAATCAAAGATCTTGTCAAGATGAACTAAAAAACACCTTGAATCTTAAAAAATGGAGCCTGTCTTTTCGAAATACGAATGGTCAAAGTTTGGTCAAAGTAAGGAACTCGGTACAGTGTTCGTAGCTAAAAATTTGACCATTTCAAAATTTTATGAAAGTGGTCTCAAATCAAAGATCTCGGCGAGATGAACCAAAAAACACCTTCAATCTTAAAAAATGGAGCCTCTCTTTTCAAGATATTGACGGTCAAAATTTGGTCAAAGCAATGAAGTGAGTACAGTGTTCGTAGTTAAAAATTTAACCATTTGGAAATCTATTGAAAGTTGTCTCAAATGAAAGATCTCATAAAGATGAACCAAAAAACATCATGAATCTTAAAAAATAGAGGCTCTCTTCTCAATATATAGACGATCAAAATTTGGTCAAAGCAAGGAAGTCAGAACACTTTTCGTAGCTAAAAATGTGACCATTTTAAAATTTGGTGAAAGTGGTCTCAAATAGAAGATCTTGTCAAGATGAATCAAAAAACACCATGAATTTTGAAAAATGAAGCCCCTCTTCTGAATTTTAAATTTTGGTCAAAGCGATGAAGTCAATAAAGTGTTTTAGCTAAAAATTTGAGAGTTTCAAAATCTGGTGAAAGTTGTCTCAAATCTAAGATCTCGTCAAGATGAACCAAAATACACCTTGAATCTTAAAAAATGGAGCCTCTCTTATCAAGATACAGATGGTCAAAATTTGGTCAAAGTAAAGAAGTCAGTACAGTGTTCGTAGCTAAAAATTTGACAGTTCTGAAATCTAGTGAAAGTGGTCTCAAATGGAAGATCTCCTTGAGACGAAAGAAAAAACACCATGAATGTTGAAAAATAGAAACTCTCTTCTCAATATACAGACGGCCAAAGTTTTGTCAAAGGAAGAAAGTCCGTATAATGTTCGTCGCTAAAAATTTGACCATTTTCAAATCTGGTGAAAATGGTCTCAAATGAAAGATCTCATCAAGATGAACCAAACAACACCATGAATCTTTAAAATTGGAGCCTCTTTTATCAAGATAGGATGGTCAAAGTTTGGAAAAAGTAAGGAAGTCAGTACAGTGTTCATAGCTAAAAATTTGACAGATTCAAAATCTGGTGAAAGTGGTCTCAAATCAAAGATCTCATCGAGATGAACCAAAAAATATCTTGAATCTTAAAAAATAAAGCCTCTTTTCTCAAGATTCGAAGATCAAAATTTGTTCAAAGAAAAGAAGTCAGTAGAGTGTTCGTAGCTAAAAATTTGACCATTTTAAAATCCAGTGAAAGTGGTCTCAAAGCGAAGATCTCATCGAGATGAACAAAAAAACAATTTGAATCTTGAAAAATGGAGCCCCTCTTCTCAAGTTACGGATAGTCAAGTTTTGGTCAAAGCAAGGAAGTCAATACAAGGTTCATAGCCAAAAATTTGCTAGTTTTCAAATCTGGTAAAAGTGGTCTCAAATCGAAGACCTCGTCAAGATGAACCAAAAAATATCTTGAATCTTTAAAAATAGAGCTTCTCTTCTCAAGATACGGATGGTCAAAGTTTGGTGAACAGCAAGGAAGTCAGTACAATGTTTGTAGCTAAAAATTTGACCATTTCAAAATCTGGTGAAAGTGGTTTCAAATTGAAGATCTGATCGAGATGATCCAAAAAATAACTTGAATCTTGAAAAATGGTGTCTCTCTTCTCAAGATACAAACGGTCAAATTTTGGTCAAAGTAAGGAAGTTAGTACAGTGTTTGTAGCTAAAAATTTGATTATTTTAAAATCTGATGAAAGTTATATCAAATGGAAGATCTCGTTCAGATGAACCAAAAAATACCATGAATCTTGAAAAATAGAGCCTCTCTTCTCAATATACATACTGTTAAAGTTTCTTCAAAGCAAAGAAGTCAGTACAATGTTCCTAGCTAAAAATTTAAGCATTTTAAAATCAGGTGAAAGTGGTCTTAAATAGAAGATATCATCAAGATTAACCAAAAAAAGCCATGAATCTTGAAAAATGGAGTCTCTCTTCTCAAGATACGGATGGTCAAAGTATGGAAAAGCAAAGAAGTCAATACAGTGTTCGTAGCGAAAAATTTTATAGTATCAAAATCTGGTGAAAGTAGTGTCAAATCAAAAATCTCGTTAAGATGAACCAAAAAACACTTTGATCCTTGAAAAATGGAGCCTCTCTTCTCAAGATATGGATGGTCAAAGTTTGGTCAAAGCAAGAAAGTCAGTACATTGTTCATAGCTAAAAATTTGACAATTTTAAAATTTGGTGAAAGTGGTCTCAAATGAAAGATATCATTGAGATGAACCAAAAAACACCATGAATCTTAAAAAATAGAGCTTCTCTTCTCAATATACGGGCGGTCAAAGTTTGGTGAAAGTAAGGAAGTCAATAGAGTGTTCGTAGCTAAAAATTTAACCATTTTAAAATCTAGTGAAAATGGTATCAAATAGAAGATTTGATCATGTTGAACAAAAACACACCTTGAATATTGAAAAATGGAGCCTCTTTTCTCAAGATATGGAGGGTCAAAGTTTGGTCAAAGCAAGGAACATAGTACAGTGTTCATAGCTAAAAAATTTACTATTTTGAAATCTAGTGAAAGTTGTCTCAAATGAAAGATCTCATCAAGATGAACCAGAAAATATGTTAAAGTTTGAAAAATGGAGCCTCTCTCTTCTCAAGATAGAGACGGTCAAAGTTTGGTCAAAGCAAGGAAGTCAGTACAGTGTTCATAGGTAAAAATTTGACCATTTTAAAATCTAGTGAAAGTGGTCTCAAATGGAAGATCTCATTGAGATGAACCAAAAAATATCATGAATTTTTAAAAATAGAGTCTCTCTTCTCGATATACAGATGGTCAAAGTTTCGTCAAAGCAAGGAAGTCAGTATAGTATTTGTAGCTAAAAATTTAACCATTTTAAAATCTGGTGAAGGTGGTCTCAAATCTAAGATCTTGTCGAGATGAACGAAAAAACAACTTGAATCTTGAAAAATGGAGCCTCTGTTCTCAAGATACGGACTGTCAAAGTTTGGTCAAAGAAAGGAAGTTAGTATAGTGTTCGTAGCTAAAATTTTGACACTTTCCAAATCTGGTGAAAGTGGTCTCAAATTGAAAATCTCAACAAGATAAACTAGAAAAGACTTTGAATTTTAAAAAATGGAGCCTCTCTTCTCAAGATACGGATATTCAGAGTTTGGTGAAAGTAAGGAAGTTAGTACAGTGTTCATAGCTAAAAATTTAACAGTTTCAAAATCTAGTGAAAGTGGTTTTAAATCGAAGATCTCCTCAAGATGAACCAAAAAACACTTTGAATCTTAAAAAATAGAGCCTCTCTTCTCAAGATATGGATAGTCATAGTTTGGTCAAAGCAAGCAAGTTAGTACACTGTTCATAGCTAAAAATTTGACCATTTTGAAATATGGTGAAAGTGGTCTCAAATCAAAGATCTCCGTGAGATGAAGCAAAAAAAAACTATGAATTTTGAAAAATAGAGCCTCTCTTCTCAATGTACAGATAGTCAAAGTTTGGTCAAAGCTAGGAAGGCAGTACAGATTTCATAGCTAAAAATTTAATTATTTTAAAATATGGTGAAAGTGGTCTCAAATGGAAGATCTCGTCAAGATGAACCAAAAAACACCATGAATCTGGAAAAATAGAACCTCTCTTCTCAAGATATGGATGGTCAAAGTTTGGTTAAAGCAAGGAAGTCAGTACAATGTTCGTAGCTAAAAATTTGACTATTTTGAAATCTGGTGAAAGTGGTCTCTATGGAAGATCTCATCGAGATGAACCAAAAAACACCATGATTCTTAAAAAATTAAGCCTTTCTTCTCAATATATAGATAGTCAAAGTTTGGTCAAACAAGGGAAGTTAATGTAGTGTTCGTAGCAAAAAATGTGACCATTTTGAAATGCAGTCAAAGTGGTCACAAATCAAAGATGTTGTCGTGATGAACCCAAAACCACCTTGAATCTTGAAAAATGGAGCCTCTCTTTTTAAGATATGAACGGTCAAAGTTTGGTCAAAGCAAAGAAGTCAGTATAGTGTTCGTAGCTAAAAATTTGACTATTTCCAAATCTGGTGAAAGTGGTCTTAAATCAAAAATCTTGTCAAGATGAACCAAAAAACACCTTGAATCTTAAAAGTGGAGCCTCTCTTCTCAAGATACGAATGGTCAAAGTTTCATCGAAGTAAGGAAATCAGTACAATATTCATAGCTAAAAAATTAACCATTTCAAAATCTGGCGAGAGGGCTGTCAAATCAAAGATCTGGTCGAGATGAACTAAAAACCACCTTGAATCTTGAAAAATGGAGCCTCTGTTCTCAAGATACGGACAGTCAAAATTTTTTTAAAGCAAGGAAGATCTCGTTGAGATGAACCCAAAAACACCATGAATCTTGAAAAAGAAAGCCTCTCTTCTTAATATACGAAAGGTCAAAGTTTGGTCAAAGCATAGAAGTCAGTACAATGTTTAGAGCTAAAAATTTTACCATTTTGAAATCTAGTGAAAGTGGTATAAAATGGAAGATCTCGTCAAGCTCAACCAAAAAATGTCACGAATCTTGAAAAATTGAGCTTCTCTTCTCAAGATATAGATGGTCAAAGTTTGGTCAAAGCAAGAAAGTTAGTATAGTGTTCGTAGCTAAAAATTTAACCATTTTGAAATTTGGTGAAAGTAGTCTCAAATGGAAGATCTCATCAAGATGAATCAAAAAACACCATGAATCTTGAAAAATTGAGTCTTTTTTCTCAAGATACAGATGGTCAAAGTTTGGTCAAAGCAAGGATGTCAGTACATCATTCGTAGCTAAAAATTTGATAGTTTCAAAATCTCATGAAATTGGTCTCAAATAAAAGATCTCATCGAGATAAACAAAAAAATACCTTGAATCTTGAAAAGTGGAGCCTCTCTTCTCAAGATACGAACAGTCAAAGTTTGGTCAAAGCAAGAAAGTCAGTATAGTATTCGTAGCTAAAAATTTGACTGTTTTCAAATATGAGAAAAGTGGTGTCAAATAGAAAGTCTCGTCGAGATGAACCAAAAGACACCATGAATCTTGAAAAATGAAGCCTCTTTTCACAAGACACAGATGGTCAAAATCTGGTGAAAGTAGTCTCAAATAGAAGATCTCATCAAGATGAACCAAAAAACACCATGAATCTTAAAAATGGACTCTCTCTTTTCAATATACAGACGGTGAAAGTTTGGTCAAAGAAACAAAGTCAGCACAGTGTTTGTAGGTAAAAATTTAACCATTTTGAAATCAAATGAAAGTGGTCACAAATTGAAGATCTCATAGAGATGAACCAAAAAACACCATGAATCTTAAAAAATGGAACCTCTCTTTTAAATATACAGATGGTCAAAATTTGGTCAAAGCAAGGAAGTCAGTACATTATTCGTAGCTAAAAATTTAACCGTTTCCAAATCTGGTGAAAGTGGTTTCAAATTGAAGATCTCTTCAATATGAACTAAAAAACACCATGAATTTTGAAAAATAGAGCATCTCTTCTCAAGAATGGGATGGTAAAAGTTTGGTCAAAGCAAGGAAGTCAGTATAGTGATCATAGCTAAAAATTAGATAGTTTCAAAATCTGGTGAAAGTAGTCTCAAATCAAAAATCTCATCAATTTAAACCAAAAAACACCTTGAATCTTAAAAAATAGAGCTTTTCTTCTCAAGATACGGATGGTTAAAGTTTGGTTAAAGCAAAGAGTTTAGTACAGTGTTCATAGTTAAAAATTTGACCATTTTGAAATCTAGTGAAAGTAGTCTCAAAAGGAAGATCTCGTTGAGATGAACCAAAAAACACCATGAATCTTGAAAAATAGTGCCTTTCTTCTCAATATACAGACGGTCAAAGTTTGGTCAAAGCAAGGAAGTCAATACAGTGTTCATAGCTAAAATTTTAACCGTTTTGAAATTTGCTGAAAGTGGTCTCAAATGGAAGATCTCGTCAAGATGAACCAAAAAACACCATGAATCTTGAAAAATGGAGCCTCTCTTCTGAAAATATGGATAGTAAAACTTTGTTCAAAGGAAGTCTGTACATTATTCGTAGCTAAAAATTTATAATTTCAAAATCTGGTGAATGTGGTCTCAAATCAAAGATCTTGTCAAGATGAACTAAAAAATACATTAAATTTTCAAAAAAGGAGCCTCTCTTCTCAAGATAAAGATGGTCAAAGTTTGGTCAAAGTAAGTAAGTTAGGACAATGTCCGTAGCTAAAAATTTGACCGTTTTAAAATTTGGTGGAAGTGGTCTCAAATGAAAGATCTCATTTAGATGAACTAAAAAATACCATGAATCTTCAAAAATAGAGCCTCTCCTCTCAATATACAGATGGTCAAAGTTTGGTCAAAGCAAAGAAGTCAGTACAGTGTTCATAGCTAAAAATTTGACAGTTTCAAAATTTGGTGAAAGTGGTCTCAAATAGAAGATCTCATCAAGATGAACCAAAAAAACCAATAATCATGAAAAATAGAGTCTCTCTTCTCAAGATTCAGATGGTCAAAGTTTCGTCAAAGTAAGGAAGTCAGTACCGTGTTCATAGCTAAAAAATTGATAGTTTCAAAATCTAGTAAAAGTAGTTTCAAATGGAAGATCTCATTGAGATGAACCAAAAAACACCATGAACCTTGAAAAATAAATCCTCTCTTCTCAATATACAAACGGTCAAAGTTTTGTCAAAGCATAGAAGTTAGTACAGTGTTCATAGCTAAAAATTTCACCATTTTAAAATTTGCTAAAAGTGGTCTAATCAAGGATGTCACCGAGATGAACGAAAAGATAGCTTGAATTTTGAAAAATGGAGCATGTCTTCTCAAGATATAGATGGTCAAAATTTTGTCAAAGCAAGGACCTTATTACAGTGTCCCTAGCTAAAAATTTGTGAGTTTCCAAATCTGGTGAAAGTGGTCTCAAAATAAAGATCTCATCAAGATTAACTAAAAAACACCTTGAATCTTAAAAAATGTAGCCTCTCTTCTAAAGATACAGATGGTAGGAGTTTGGTCAAAGCAAGGAAGTCAGTACAGTGTTCGTAGATAAGAAATTAACTATTTCAAAATCTGGTGAAACTAGTCTCAAATCAAAGATCTCATCGAGATTAACCAAAAAACACCTTGAATCTTAAAAAATTGAGCCTCTCTTCTCAAGATACAGATGGTCAAAGTTTTGTCAAAGTAAAGAAGTAAGTACAGTGCTCGTAGCTAAAAATTTGAGTGTTTTGAAATCTGGTGAAAGTTTTTTTAAATGGAAGATCTCATTGAGATGATCCAAAAAAATATAATGAATCTTGAAAAATAGAGTCTCTTTTCTCAATATGCGGATGGTCAAAGTTTGGTCAATGCAAGGAAGTCAGTATAGTGTTCATAGCTAAAAATTTGACCATTTTGAAATCTGGTGAAAATGATCTCAAATGGAAGATCTCATAAAAATGAACCAAAAAACACCATGAATCTTGAAAAATGGAGCCTCTCTCTACTCAAGATACAGATGGTCTAACTTTGGTCAAAGCAAGCAAGTTAGTATAGTGTTCGTAGCTAAAAATTTGATAGTTTCAAAATTTGGTGAAAGTGGTCTCAAGTCAAAGATCTTGTCAACATGAACCAAAAAATACCTTGAATCTCTAAAAATGGAGCCTTTCTTCTGAAGATATAGACGGTCAAAGTTTGGTCAAAGCAAAGAAGTTAGTATATTGTTCGTAGCTAAAAATTTGACAGTTTTGAAATCTCATGAAAGTGGTCTCAAATGGAAGATCTCATTTAGATCAACCAAAAAATATCATGAATCTTGAAAAATAGAGCATCTTTTCTCAATATACAGATAGTCAAAGATTGGTCTAAACAATGAAGTAAGTATAGTGTTCGTAGCTAAAAATTGAACCATTTTGAAATCTAGTGAAAGTTGTCTCAAATGGAAGATCTCGTTGAGATGAACCAAAAAACACAATGAATCTTAAAAAATAGAGCCTCTCTTCTCAATATAAAGATGGTCAAAGTTTGGTCAAAGCAAGGAAGTCATTACAGTGTTCTTAGCTAAAAATTTGACCATTTTAAAATCTTGTGAAAGTGGTTTGAAATGGAAGATCTCATCAAGATGAACCAAAAAATATAATGAATTTTTAAACATGGAGCATCTCTTCTCAAGATACGGATGGTCAAATTTTGGTCAAAACAAGCAAGTTAGTATAGTGTTCGTAGCTACAAATTTGACAGTTTCAAAATCTAGTGAAAGTGGTCTCAAATCGAAGATCTCGTCAAGATGAACCAAAAAACACCTTGAATCTTGAAAAATGGAGCCTCTTCTCAAGAAACAGATAGCCAAAGTTTGGTCAAAGCAAAGAAGTCAGTATAGTGTTCGTAGCTAAAAATTTGACCATTTTGAAATCTATTGAAAGTTGTCTCAAATAGAAGATCTCATATAGATGAACCAAAAAATATCATGAATCTTAAAAAATAAAAGCTCTCTTCTCAATATACAGATAGTCAAAATTTGGTCAAAGTAAGGAAGTCAGAACACTATTCGTAGCTAAAAATTTGACCATTTTGAAATTTGGTGAAAGTGGTCTCAAATAAAATATCTTCTCAAGATGAACCAAAAAACACCATGAATCTTAAAAAATGGAGCCTCTCTTCTCAAGATATGGAAGGTCAAACTTTGGTCAAAGCAAGGAAGTCAATAAAGTGTTGTATCTAAAAATTTGAGAATTTCAAAATCTGGAGAAAGTTATCTCAAATCGAAGATATTGTCAAGATGAACCAAAACACACCTTGAATCTTGAAAAATGGAGCCTCCCTTCTCAAAATATGGATGATCAAAGTTTGGTCAAAGCAAGGAAGTCAGTATAGTGTTCATAGCTAAAAATTTGACAATTTAAAATCTAGTGAAAGTGATCTCAAATCAAAGATCTCGTCGAGATGAATCAAAAAATATCTTGAATCTAAAAAAATGGAGCTTCTCTTCTCAAGATATGAAGATCAAAGTTTGTTCAAAGAAAGTAAGTCAGTACAGTGTTCGTAGCTAAAAATTTGACCGTTTTCAAATCTGGTGAAAGTGGTCTCAAAGCAAAGATCTCGTCAAGATGAACAAAAAAACTCTTTAAATTGTAAAATATAGAGCCTCTCTTCTCAAGTTATGTACGGTCAAAGTTTAGGGAAAGCAAGAAAGTCAGTACAATATTTTTAGCTAAAAATTTGACTATTTTAAAATCTGGTGAAAGTGATTTTGAATCGAAAATCTGATCGAGATGAACCAAAAAACAATTTGAATCTTGAAAAATGATGCCTCTCTTCTCAAGATACAAACGGTTAAAGTTTGGTCAAAGCAAAGAAGTCAGTACAGTGTTGGTTACTAAAAATTTGACAGTTTCCAAATCTAGTGAAAGTGGTCTCAAATCGAAGATTTTGTCAAAATGAACAAAAAACACCTTGACTCTTGAAAAATGGACCCTCTCTTCTCAAGATACGGATGGTCAAAGTTTGGTCAAAGCAAGGAAGTCAATACAGTGTTCGTAGCTAAAAATTTGACCATTTCAAAATCTTGTGAAAATGGTCTCAAATCGAAGATCTCATCAAGATGAATGAAAAAATACCTTAAATCTTAAAAACTTGAGCCTCTCTTCTTAAGATATGATCAGTCATAGTTTGGTCAAAGCAAGGAAATCAGTCAGTACAGTATTCGAAGCTAAAAATTTATTCATTTTGAAATTTAGTGAAAGTTGTCTCAAATAGAAGATCTCGTTGAGATGAACCAAATAACACCATGAAACTTGAAAAATGGAGCCTCTCTTTTAAATATACAAATGGTCAAAATTGAGTCAAAGCAAAGAAGTCAGAATAGTGTTCGGAGCTAAACATTTGACCATTTTAAAATCTGGTGAAAGTGGTCTCAAGTGGAAGATCTCATCAAGATGAAATAAAAAACACTATGAATCTTGAAAAATGGAGCCTCTCTTCTCAAGATACGGATGGTCAAACTTTGGTCAAAGCAAAGAAGTCAATACAGTGTTCATAGCTAAAAATTTTACAGTTTCAAAATCTGGTGAAAGTCGTATGAATTTGAAGATCTCGTCAAGATAAACCAAAAAACACCATGAATCTTGAAAAATGGAGCCTCTCTTCTCAAGATATGGATGGTCAAAGTTTGGTCAGAGAAAGGAAGTCAGTGTAGTGTTCGTGGCTAAAAATTTGACCGTTTTGAAATCTAGTGAAAGTGGTCTCAAATGAAAGATCTAGTTGAAATGAACCAAAAAATATAATGAATCTTGAAAAATAGAGCCTCTCTTCTACATATACGGACGATCAAAGTTTGGTCAAAGTGAGTAAGTTAGTACAGTGTTCGTAGCTAAAAATTTGACCATTTTGAAATTTGGTGAAAGTGGTCTCAAATGGAATATCTCTTCAAGATGAACCAAAAAACACCATGAATCTTGAAAAATATTGCCTCTCTTCTCAAGATACGGATGGTCAAAGTAAGGAATTCAGTACAGTGTTCATAGCTGAAAAATTTGACAGTTTCAAAATCTTGTGAAAGTGGTCTTAAATTGAAGATCTCATCGAGATGAACCAAAAAATACCTTGAATCTTGAAAAATGGAGCCTCTGTTCTCAAGATACGAATGGTTAAAGTTTGGTCAAAACAAGGAAGTCAGTATAGTGTTCGTAGCAAAAAATTTGATAGTTTCCAAATCTAGTGAAAGTGGTCTAAACTTGAAGATCTCATCAAAAGGAACAACAAAACACCTTGAATCTTGAAAAATGGAGACTCTCTTCTCATGATATGGACGGTCCAACTTTGGTGAAAGTAAGGAAACCAATACAGTGTTCGTACCTAAATATTTGACCATTTTAAAATCTGGTGAAATTGGTCTAAAATTAAAAATCTTGTCGACATGAACTGAAAAACACCTTGAATCTTGAAAAATGGAGCCTCTCTTCTCAAGATACAAATGGTCAAAGTTTGGTCAAAGCAAGGAAGTCAGTACAGTGTTCATTGCAAAAAAATTGACCATTTTCAAATCTGGTGAAAGTTTTTTGAAATAAAAAATCTTAATGAGATGAACTAAAAAACACCACGAATCTTGAAAAATAGAGCCTCTCTTCTCAATATATGGATGGTTAAAATTTGTTCAAAGTAAGGAAGTCAGTACAGTGTTCGTAGCTAAAAAATTGACCATTTTAAAATTTGGTGAAAGTGGTCTTAAATGAAAGATCTCGTTAAGATGAACCAAAAAATAATATGAATCTTGAAAAATGGAGCCTCTTTTCTTAAGATACGAATGGTCAAAGGTTGGTCAAAGCAAGGAAGTCAGTACACTTTTCATAGCTAAAAATTTGATAGTTTCAAAATTTGGTGAAAGTGGTTTCAAAATCGAAGATCTCGTCAAGATGAACCAAAAAATATCTTCAATCTTGAAAAATGGAGCCTCTCTGCTCAAGATATGGATGGTCAAGTTTTGGTCAAAGCAAAGAAGTTAGTACAGTGTTCGTAGCTAAAAATTTGAAAATTTTAAAATCTAGTGAAACTTGTCTCAAATTGAAGATGTCATCAAGTTGAACCAAAAAACACCTTGAATCATGATAAATGGAGCCTCTTTTCTCAGGATACAAATGGTCAAAGTTTGGTCAAAGCAATGAAGTCAATAGAGTATTCGTAGCTAAAAAATTGACAGTTTTGAAATCTGGTGAAAGTGGTCTCAAATAGAAGATCTTGTTGAGATCAACCAAAAAACACCATGAATCTTAAAAAATGGAGCCTCTCTTCTGAAGATATAGATGGTCAATTTTTTGTCAAAGGAAGGAAGTCAGTTAGTATTTGTAGCTAAAACTTTGATAGTTTTAAAATTTGGTGAAGGTGGTCTTAAATGGAAGATCTCATTGAGATGAACCAAAAAACACCATGAATATTAAAAAATAAAGCCTCTCTTCTCAATAAATAGACGGTCAAAATTTGGTCAAAGAAAGGAAGTTAGTATAGTGTTCGTAGCTAAAAATTTAACCGTTTTAAAATTTTGTGAAAGTTGTATCAAATCAAAGATCTTGTCAAGATGAACCAAAAAAATATTGAATCTTTAAAAATGGAGCCTTTCTTCTCAAGATAAGGATCGTCAAAGTTTGGTCAAAGCAAAGAAGTTAGTATAGTGTTCGTAGTTAAAAATTTGATAGTTTTAGAATCTGGTGAAAGTGGTATTAAATGGAAGATCTTGTAGAGATGAACCAAAAAATGTCATGAATCTTAAAAAATAAAGACTGTCTTCTCAATATACATACTGTCAAAGTTTTGTCAAAGCAATGAAGTTAGTACAATGTTCGTAGCTAAAAATTTGACAGTTTCAAAATCTGGTGAAAGTGGTCTCAAATCAAAGATCTCGTCGAGATGAACCAAAAAATATCTTGAATCTTGAAAAATGGAGCTTCTCTTCTCAAGATACGGTGATCAAAGTTTGTTCAAAGTAAGGAAGTCACTACAGTGTTCGTAGCTAAAAATTTGACCATTTTGAAATCTCGTGAAAGTGGTCTCAAACCAAAGATCTCATCGAGATGAACGTAAAAACACCTTGAATCTTGAAAAATAGAGCCTCTCTTCTCAAGATACGGATGGTCAAAGTTTGGTCAAAGGAAGGAAGTTAGTACAATGTTTGTAGCTAAAAATTTGACCATTTCAGAATCTAGTGAATGTGGTATCAAAATGAAGCTCTCAGTGTGATGAACCAAAAAACATCTTGAATCATGAAAAATAGAGCCTCTCTTCTCAAAATACAGATGGTCAAAGTTTGGTCAAAGCAAGGAAGTCAGTACAGTGTTCGTAGCTAAAAATTAGACTATTTTGAAATCTGGTGAAAGTTATCTCAAATGGAAAATCTCGTTGAGATAAACCAAAAAATACCATGAATCTTAAAAAATATAGCCTCTCTTCTCAATATACATACGGTCAAAGTTTGTTCAAAGCAAGGAAGTCAGTACAATGTTTGTAGCTAAAAATTTGACCATTTTGAAATCTAGTGAAAGTGGTCTCAAATAGAAAATCTCATAGCGATGAACCAAAAAACACCATGAATCTTGAAAAATTAATCCTCTTTTATCAAGATACGAATGGTCAAAATTTTGTCAAAGCTAGGAAGTTAGTACAATGTTCATAGCTAAAAAATTGACAGTTTCAAAATTTGGTGAAAGTGGTCTCAAATCAAAGATCTCATGAAGATGAACCAAAAAATATCTTGAACCTTTAAAAATGGAGCCTCTCTTGTCAAGAAATAGACGGTCAAAGTTTGGTCAAATCAAAGAAGTCAGTACAGTGTTCGTAGCTAAAAATTTGACAATTTTAAAATCTCATAAAAGTGGTCTCAAATGGAAGATCTCGTTGAGATGAACCAAAAAACACTGAATCTTGAAAAATAGAGCCTCTCTTCTCAATATACGGACAGTCAAAGTTTGGTAAATGCAAGGAAGTCAGTACAATGTTTGTAGCTAAAAATTTGACCATTTTAAAATCTGGTAAAAATTGTTTCAAATGGAAGATCTCGTTAAGATGAACCAAAAATCACCATAAGTCTTAAAAAATAGAGCATCTCTTCTAAAGATACAGATGGTCAAAGTTTGGTCAAAGCAAAGAAGTCAGTACAGTCTTCGTAGCTAAAAACTTGACAGTTTCAAAATCTGGTAAAAGTGGTCTCAAATCAAAGATCTCGTCAAGATAAACTTAAAAACACCTTGAATCTTAAAAATGGAGCCTCTCTTCTCCTTATACGGACGGTTAAAGTTTGGTCAAATAAAAAGGAAGTCAGGACAGTGTTTGTAGCTAATAATTTGATTGTTTTAAAATATGGTGAAAGTGGTGTCAAATGGAAGATCTCATTGAGATGAACCAAAAAACACCATGAATCTTGAAAAATAAAGCCTCTCTTCTCAATATACGAACGGTCAAAGTTTGGTGAAAGCAAGGAAGTCAGTACAGTGTTCGTAGCTAAAAATTTGACCATTTTGAAATTTGGTGATAGTGGTCTAAAATGGAAGATCTCATCTAGATGAACCCAAAAATATAATAAATTTTAAAAAATGTAGCCTCTCTTCTCAAGATACGGATCGCCAAAATTTGGACAAAGCAAGGAAGTTAGTACTGTGTTCGTAGCTAAAAATTTGACAGTTTCAAAATCTTGTGAAAGTGGTCTCAAATGAAAGATCTCATCGAGATGAACCAAAAATCACCTTAAATCTTTAAAAATAGAGCCTCTCTTCTCAAGATATGGATGGTTAAAGTTTGATTAAAAGAAGAAAATCAGTACAGTATTCGTAGCTAAAAATTTGACCATTTTAAAATTTGGTGAAAGTGGTCTCAAATGGAAGATTTCATCGAAATGAAATAAAAAACACCATGAATCTTGAAAAAATAGAGCCTCTCTTCTCAATATACGTATGGTCAAAGTTTGATTAATGCAAGGAAGTGAGTATAGTGTTCGTAGCTAAAAATTTGACTGTTTTGAAATCTGGTGAAAGTGGTCTCAAGTCGAAGATCTGATCGATATAAACCAAAAAACACCTTGAATATTAAAAAATAGAGCCTCTCTTCTCAAGATACCAACGGTCAAGGTTTGGTCAAAGCAAAGAAGTCAGTACAATGTTCATAACTAAAAATTTGATAGTTTCCAAATCTGGTGAAAGTGGTCTCAAATCAAATATCTCATCAAGATGAATCAAAAAACACCTTGACTTTTGAAAAATAGAGTCTCTCTTCTCAAAATACGGATGGTTAAAGTAAGAAAGTCAGTACAATTTTCATAGCTAAAAATTTCACTGTTTGAAAATTTGGTGAAAGTGGTCTCAAATGAAAGATCTCCTCAAAATGATCCAAAAAACATCTTAAATCTTGAAAAATATAGCCTCTTCTCAAGATACAGAGGGTCAAAGTTTGGTCGAAGCATGGAAGTCAGTATAATGTTTGTAGCTAAAAATTTGACCATTTTGAAATATGTTGAAAGTGGTCTCAAATGGAAGATCTCGTTGAGATGAACCAAAAAACATCATGAATTTAGAAAAGCAGAGCCTCTCTTCTCAATATACAAATAGTCAAAGTTTAGTCAAAGCAAGGAAGTCAGTACAGTGTTCGTAGCTAAAAATTTGATCATTTTAAAATTTGGTAAAAGTGGTCTCAAATGGAAGATCTTATCAAGTTGAATTGAAAAATATGATAAATTTTAAAAAGTGGAGCCTATCTTCTCAATATACAGATGGTCAAAGTTTGGTCAAAGCAAGCAAGTCAGTACAGTGTTCATAGCTAAAAATTTGACAGTTTCTAAATCTAGTGAAAGTGGTCTCAAATCAAAGATCGCTTCGACATGAACCAAAAAATATATTGAATCTTAAAAAATGGAGCCTCTCTTCTCAAGATGCAAATGGTCAAAGTTTTGTCAAAGCAAGGAAGTCAGTACAGTGTTCATAGCTAAAAATTTGACTGCTTTAAAATCTGGTAAAAGTGGTCTCAAATTGAAGATCTCGTCAAGATGAACCAAAAAACATCTTGAATCTTGAAAAATGGAGCCTCTCTTCTCAAGATACGAATGGTCAAAATTTGGTCAAAGAAAGGAAGTCAGTACAGTGGTCGTAGCTAAAAATTTGACCGTTTTGAAATCTTTTGAAAGTGGTCTCAAATGGAAGATCTCGTTGAGATGAACCAAAAAACATAATGAATCTTGAAAAATATAGCCTCTCTTCTCAATATACGGACGGTCAAAGTTTGGTCAAAGCAAGGAAGTCAGTACAGTGTTCGTAGCTAAAAATTTGACCATTTTGAAATCTAGTGAAAGTGGTCTCAAATGGAAGATCTCATTGAGATGAACCAAAAAACACCATAAAACTTATAAAATACACGATGAAACTTAATATACAAACGATCAAAGTTTGGTCAAAGTAAGGAAGTCAGTACAGTGTTCGTAGCTAAAAATTTGATAGTTTCAAAATCTAGTGAAAGTGGTCTCAAATCGAAGATCTCGTCAAGATGAATAAAAAAAAACTTTGAATCTTGAAAAATGGACTCTCCTCTCAAGATGCGGAGGGTCAAAGTTTGGTCAAAGCAAGGAAGTCAGTACAGGAGTCATAGCTAAAAATTTGACCATTTTAAAATCTGGTGAAAGTGGTCTCAAATTGAAGATCTCATCGAGATGAACCAAAAAACACCATGAATCTTGAAAAATAGAGCCTCTCTTCCCAATATACGGGTGGTCAAAGTTTGGTCAAAGAAAAGAAGTTAGTATAATGTTTGTAGCTAAAAATTTGACCATTTTAAAATTTGGTGAAAGTGGTCTGAAATCGGAGATCTCGTCGAGATGAACCAAAAAAGACATTGAATTTTGAAAAATGGAGCCTCTCTTCTCAAGATACTATATCATCTTAAATTGGAAGCACTTTCATGTTAAGAGCTCTTAGCCCTCCGAGTAAGTAGTATGGGATCATGTCAAGTACCTTGATCCTGTCTTTGCACGGATTTGACTTTCTTCTCCCGTTATGCTTCTCTCTCCACCTATTTTTCACTTTCTTTCTGCATTTTCTAATATTCTAGATTGAGGTCCTCAGGTTTTTGACCTCAAGGTCAAAGACAACCTTGAGTGTCAAGGATGACCTCAACTTTCGGGTCAGCTATTTTGGTCTTCGAAATGGTAAATCTTTAAATTACATTTAATCTAGGTATATTTTTAAGGGTTAAGATTAATTTAGATTTAATTCTCCAATGTCAGCCTCTCTATAAGTTTATGCCCTAACTCACTATAAAAGGAATCCTTCCTCTCTCATTTTCTCCATCTCTTCACCAAGCAATTTCATGATCAAGGCATCAAGTTTTGAAATCAATTGCTCAAGATTATCTCAAGAAAGCATCCATTCAAGTATTCTTCTCCATTCAAGTTCTCCATTGAAGATCAAGGATTCAAGCATTCAAGTCTTTGAATGGATTTGGTTCAAGCATTCAAGATCCATCATTCAAACCCTAGATCTAGTCATCATGATGGTGTGATCTTCCTTCAAGATCTTTTGTTCATCTTCTAAATCTTTTCATTCTTCTACCAAGGTGGATTCCAAGAATACAAACATGGAGGTTTTGGATTTACATTTGTGGTTTTGATTTGCATTTGCCATTGTTGTGTTCAAGCTTTCATATGAATATACTTGTTTACATTTGAAATATAATTGCATATATATTGAATTTCATAGCTTCATTGTTAGATCTACTTCTACTACTTGCTAGCATTCTCAATTTCAATTTCATTATTAAAGTTGATTCCAAACTAGGGTTTGACCAAGGCAAACCCCTCATCCAAATAAAAAATACTTTTTTTTTCTTGTAGGTAAAGGTACAGGACTGCGAATTAGAGTTTGGATCGGGATACCCTTTTGGGTGAACTTCTGAGATTTGCGAGCAAAGTCAAAGATGACCTTCAAAATTTTGAGGTAGCCCTTGACATTTTATCGGGGTCAAAGACTACCAGTTACCAGAAACATAAAAATTTTCTGGATTTTCTCTATCTTAGCATTTCTAGTCTGGAATAGGTTGCAGAATTGCTCGAAACTGTACACAGACATCAGAACTTAGCATTTTCCAAATTTTCCCTATTGTTGAGGTTAGTATTTGCATTTTTATTTTGTTTACTTGATATGTTTACAACATTTTCCATCACACACTCATCATATCATCATTTATATCCATTTCAAATCTATTCATTTTGGTACAACCCTATTTTCCATTATTTAGATATCGACGGTCAAAGTTTGGTCAAAGCAAGGATGTCAGTACAATGTTAGTAGCTAAAATTTTGACAGTTTCCAAATCTGATAAAAGTGGTCTCAAATTAAAGATTTTATCAAGATGAACCAAAAAACACCTTAAATCTTAAAAAATGGAGCCTCTCTTCTCAAGATACAGATGGTCAAAGTTTGGTCAAAGAAAGAAAGTTAGTACAGTGTCAGTAGCTAAAAATTTAAATATTTCAAAGTCTGGTGAAAGTGGTCTCAAATCGAAGATCTCATCGAGATGAACAAAAAAATAACTTGAATCTTGAAAAATGGAGCCTCTCTTCTCAAGATACAGATGATCAAAGGTTGGTCAAAGCAAAGAAGTCAGTACAGTGTTCGTACCTAAAAATTTGACCATTTTCAAATCTGGTGAAAGTTGTCTCAAATGGAAGATCTCGCTGAAATGAACCAAAAAACACCATGAAACTTGAAAAATAGAGCCTTTCTTCTCAAAATATAAATGGTCAAAGTTTGGTCAAAGCAAGGAAGTCATTATAGTGTTCGTAGCTAAAAATTTGACAATTTTAAAATCTGGTGAAAGTGGTCTCAAATGAAAGATCTCGTCAAGATGTACCAAAAAACACCATGAATCTTGAAAAATGGAGCCTCTCTTCTCAAGATACGAATGGTTAAAGTTGGGTCAAAGCAAGGAAGTCAGTATAGTGTTCGTAGCTAAAAATTTGACAGTTTCAAAATCTTATGATAGTGGTCTCAAATTAAAGATCTCACTAAGATGAACAAAAAAAGACCTTAAATCTTAAAAAATGGAGCGTCTCTTCTCAAGATACAGACAGTCAAAGTTTGGTCAAAGCAAGGAGGTCAGTACAGTGTTCGTAGCTAAAAATTTAACCATTTTGAAATCTGGTGAAAGTGGTCTCAAATGGAAGATCTCGTTGAAATGAACTAAAAAATATCATGAATCTTGAAAAGTAGATCCTCTCTTCTCAATATACGAATTGTCAAAGTTTTGTCAAAGCAAGGAAGTCAGTACAGTGTTCGTAACTAAAAATTTGACCATTTTAAAATCTAGTGAAAGTGGTCTGAAATGGAAGATTTCATCAAAATGAACTAAAAAATACCATAAATTTTGAAAAATAGAGCATCTCTTCTCAATATACAGACGGTCAAAGTTTGGTAAAAGCAAGGAAGTCAGTACAATGTTCGAAGCTAAAAAATTGACCATTTTTAAATCTAGTGAAAGTGGTCTCAAATCGAAGATCATGTCGAGATGAATGAAAAACACTATGAATCTTGAAAAATAGAGCCTCTCTTCTAAAGATACGAATGGTCAAAGTTTGGTCAAAGCAAGGAAGTCAGTACAGTGTTCGTAGCTAAAAATTTAACTTTTTAAAATCTAGTGAATGTGGTCTCAAATAGAAAATCTAATCGATATGAACCAAAAAACACCATGAATTTTAAAAAATAGAGCCTCTTTTCTCAATATATGGATGGTCAAAGTTTGGTCAAAGCAAAAAAGTTAGTACAGTGTTCATAGCTAAAAATTTGACCATTTTGAAATGTGGTGAAAATTATCTCAAATCGAAGAACTCGTCGGGAAGAACCAAAAAAAACTTTAAATTTTAGAAAATAGAGCATTTATTCTCAAGATACGGATGGTCAAAGTTTGGTCAAAATAAGGAAGTCAGTATAGTGTTCGTAACTAAACATTTGACAGTTTCTAAATCTGGTGAAAGTGGTCTCAAATCAAAGATCTCGTCAAGATGAACCAAAAAACATTTTAAATCTTGTATAATGGAGCCTCTCTTCTCAAGATATGGATGGTCAAAGTTTGGTCAAAGCAAAGAAGTCAGTACAGTGTTCATTGCTAAAAATTTGACTATTTCAAAATCTAGTGAAAGTAGTCTGAAATCGAAGATCTTATCGAGATGAACCAAAAACCACTTTGAATTTTAAAAAATAGAGCCTTTGTTCTTAAGATACGGATAGTCAAAGTTTGGTCCAAGCAAGGAAGTCAGTACAATGTTCGTAGTTAAAAATTTAACCATTTTGAAATATGGCGAAAGTGGTTTCAAATGGAAGATCTCCCTGACATGAACCAAAAATACCATGAATCTTAAAAAATAGAGTCTCTCTTCTCAATATACGAACAGTCAATATTTGGTGAAAGCAAGGAAGTTAGAACAATATTTGTAGCTAAAAATTTGACTATTTTGAAATCTGGAGAAAGTGGTCTCAAATGGAAGATCTGAGCAAGATGTACTAAAAAATACCATGAATTTTGAAAAATAGAGCCTCTCTTCTCAATATATAGATGGTTAAAGTTTGGTCAAAGAAAAGAAATTAGTATATGTTAGTAGCTAAAAATTTGACAGTTTCAAAATCTGGTGAAAGTGGTCTTAAATAAAAAATCTCATCAAGATGAACCAAAACCACTTTGAATCTTTAAAAATAGAGTCTCTCTTTTGAAGATACGGATGGTCAAAGTTTGGTTAAAGCAAGGAAGTCAGTACAGTGTTTGTAGATAAAAATTTGACCATTCTAAAATCTGGAGAAAGTGGTCTCAAATGGAAGATCTCATTGAGATGAACCAAAAAATATCATGAATATTTAAAAATACTAGCCTCTCTTCTCAATATACGGACGGTCAAAGTCTGGTCAAAGCAAAGAAGTCAACACAGTGTTCGTATATAAAAATTTGACCATTTTGAAATCTAGTGAAAGAGGTCTCCAATGGAAGATCTCATCGAGATGAACCAAAAAATATCATGAATATTAAAAAATAAAGTCTCTTTTCTCAATATACGGACGGTCAAAGTTAGGTCAAAGCAAAGAAGTCAGTACAGTGTTCGTAACTATAAATTTAACCATTTTAAAATCTAGTGAAAGTGGTCCCAAATCAAAGCAAAGAAGTTAGTATAGTGTTCGTAGGTAAAAATTTGACCATTTTGAAATATTATGAAAGTGGTCTGAAATTGAAGATCTCGTTGAGATGAACCAAAAAATATATTGAATCTTGAAAAATAGAGCCTCTTATCAAGGTACAGATGGTTAAAGTTTGGTCAAAGCAAAAAAGTTAGTACAGTGTTTGTAGCTAAAAATTTGACCATTTTGAAATGTATTGAAAGTTATCTTAAATGACAGATCTCGTTGAGATGAAATAAAAAATATAATGAATCTTGAAAAATAGAGCCTCTGTTCTCAATATAGGGATTGTCAAAGTTTGGTCAGAGCAAGGAAGTCAGTACAGTGTTTGTAGCTAAAAATTTGACTATTTTGAAATCTAGTGAAAATAGTCTAAAATGAAAGATCTCATCAAGATGAACAAAAAAACATCATGAATCTTAAAAAATGAAGCCTCTCTTCTGAATATACGGATGGTCAAAGTTTGGTCAAAATAAGGAAGTCAGTATAGTGTTCATAACTAAAAATTTAATAGTTTCAAAATCTGGTGAAAGTGGTCTCAAATCAAAAATCTCGTCAAGATGAACCAAAAAATATGTTGAATCTTAAAAAATGAAGCTTCTCTTCTTGATATATGGATAGTCAAAGTTTGGTCAAAATAAAGAAGTCAGTACAGTGTTTGTAGCTAAAAATTTGACTATTTTGAAATCTAGTGAAAATAGTCTAAAATAAAAGATCTCATCAAGATGAACAAAAAAAATCATGAATCTTGAAAAATGAAGCCTCTTCTGAATATACAGATGGTCAAAGTTTGGTCAAAGTAAAGAAGTCAGTATAGTGTTCGTAACTAAAAATTTAATAGTTTCAAAATTTAGTGAAAGTGGTTTCAAATTAAAAATTCCATCAAGATGAACCAAAAAATACGTTGAATCTTAAAAAATGAAGCTTCTCTTCTTAATATACGGATGGTCAAAGTTTTGTCAAAATAAAGAAGTCAGTACACTGTTCGTTGCTAAAAATTTGACCATTTTGAAGTCTGGTGAAAGTGGTCTCAAATGGAAGATCTCATTGAGATGAACCAAAAAATATCATAAATCTTAAAAAATAGAACCTCTCTTCTCAATATACAGATGGTCAAAGTTTGGTCAAAGCAATGAAATCAGTATAGTATTCGTAGCTAAAACTATGACCATTTTGAAGTCTGGTGAAAGTGGTCTCAAATAGAAGATGTCGTCAACATGAACCAAAAAACACCATAAATTTTGAAAAATGGAGCCTCTCTTATCACGATACGGATGGTAAAAGTTTCGTCAAAGCAAGAAAGTCAGTTTAGAGTTTGTAGCTAAAAATTTGATAGCTTCAAAATCTGAAGAAAGTGGTCTCAAATCAAAGATCTCATCAAGAAGAACTAAAAAATAATTTGAATCTTAAAAAATATCCCTCTCTACTCAAGTTACAGACGGTCAAAGTTTTGTCAAAGCAAAAAATACCTTGACTCTTGAAAAATGGAGCCTCTCTTCTCAAGATAAGGATAGTCAAAGTTTGGTCAAAGTAAGCAAGTCAATATAGTGTTCGTAGCTAAAAATTTGACCAAGTTAAATTCTAGTGAAAGTGGTTTCAAATTGAAGATCTCGTCAAGTTGAACCAAAAAATACTTTAAATTTTAAAAAATGGAGTCTCTCTTCTCAAGATGTGGAAGGTCAAAGATTGGTCAAAGCAAAGAAGTCAGTATAATTTTTGTAGCTAAAAATTTGACCATTTTTAAATATGGTGAAAGTAGTCTTAAATGGAAGATCTCGTTGAGATGAACAAAAAACACCATGAATCTTGAAAAATAGAGCCTCTTTTTTAATATACGGACAGTCAATATTTGGTCAAATGAAGGATGACAGTAGAGTGTTCGTAGCTAAAAATTTGACTATTTTGAAATCTAGTGAAAGTGGTCTCAAATGCAAGATCTCATCAAGATGAACCAAAAAATATCATGAATCTTGAAAAATGGAGTCTTTCTTCTCAAGATAAGGATGGCCAAAGCAAAGAAGTCAGTACAGTGTTTGTGGCTAAAAATTTGACAGTTTCAAAATTTGGTGAAAGTAGTCTCAAATCGAAGATTTCATTTAGATGAACTAAAAAATACTTTGAATCTTGAAAAATTCAGTCTCTCTTCTCAAGATACAGACAGTCAAAGTTTGGTCAAAGAAAGGAAGTCAGTATAGTGTTAGTTGCTAAAAAATTGACCATTTTAAAATCTGGTGAAGCTGCTCTCAAATAGAAAATCTCGTTGAGATGAATCAAAAAATACCATAAATATTGAAAAATAGAGCCTCTCTTGTCAGTATACGGATGATCAAAAGTTGATCAAAGCAAGGAAGTCAGTATAGTGTTCATAGCTAAAAATTTGACCATTTTTAAATTTGGTGAAAGTGGTCTCAAATCGAAAATTTTGTCAAGATGAACCAAAAAATATCTTAAATCTTGAAAAATGGAGTCTCTCTTATCAAGATAAGGATGGTTTAAGTTTGGTCAAAGCAAGGAAGTCAGTACAATATTCGTAGCTAAAAATTGGACAATTTCAAAATCTAGTGAAAGTGTTCTCAAATCGAAGATCTTATTGAGATGAACCAAAAAAAATTTTAAATTTTGAAAAGTGAAGTCTCTCTTCTCAAAATAGGGACAGTCAAAGTTTGGTCAAAGTAAGGATGTAAGTACAATGTTCATAGCTAAAATTTTAAACATTTTAAAATTTGGTAAAATTTGTCTGAAATGGAAGATCTTATTGAGATGAAGCAAAAAACACCATGAATCTTAAAAAATAGAGCCTCTCTTCTCAATATATGGAGGGTCAAAGTTTGGTAAAAAAAAAGATGACAGTACAATGTTCCTAGCTAAAAAATTTAGCATTTTGAAATCTGGTGAAAGTAGTCTCAAATGGAAGATCTCATCAAGATGAACCAAAAAATACCTTGAATCTTAAAAAATGGAGCCTTTTTTCTCAATATAGGGACAGTTAATGTTTGGTCAAAGCAAGCAAGTCAGTACAGTGTTCGTAGCTAAAAATTTAACTATTTTAAAATCTGGTGAAAGTGTTTTCAAATCGAAGATCTTGTCGAAATGAACCAAAAACCACTTTGAATCTTGAAAAATAGAGCCTCTCTTCTCAAGATATGAATGGTCAAAGTTTGGGCGAAGAAAAGAAGTCAGTATAGTGTTCATAGCTAAAAATTTGACAGTTTACAAATCTAGTGAAAGTGGTCTCAAATTGAAGATCTTGTCAGGATGAACTAAAAACACTTTGAATCTTGAAAAATGGAGCCTCTCTTCTCAAGATACAGATGGTCAAAACTTCGTAAAAGCAAGGAAGTCAGTACAGTGTTCTAGCCAAAAATTTGACCGTTTCAAAATCTGGTAAAAGTGGTTTCAAATTGAAGATCTCGTCGAGATGAACTAAAAAACACCTTGAATCTCAAAAAATGGAGCCTCGCTTCTCAAGATATGGAATGTCAAAATTTGATCAAAGCAAGGAAGTCAATACAGTGTTCGTAGCTAAAAATTTATTAGTTTTCAAATTTGGTGAAAGTGGTCTCAAATACAAGATCTTGTCAAGATGAACTAAAAAATACCTAGAATCTTGAAAAATGGAGCCTCTCTTCTCAAGATACAAATGGTCAAAGTTTAATCAAAACAAGGAAATCACTACAGTGTTTGTATCTAAAAATTTGACCATTTCAAAATCTATTGAAAGTGGTGTCAAATTGAAGATCTCGTCGAGATGAACCAAAAAACACTTTGAATCTTGAAAAATGGAGCCTCTCTTCTCAAGATACAGATGATCAAAGATTGGTTAAAGCAAGAAAGTCAGTACAGTGTTCGTAGCTAAAGATTTAACCATTTTAAAATCTGGTGAAAGTGGTCTCAAATGGAAGATCTCATTGAGATGAACCAAAAAACATAATGAATCTTGAAAAATAGACTCTCTTCTCAATATACGGACGGTTAAAATTTTGTCAAAGCAAAGAAGTTAGAATAGTGTTTGTAGCTAAAAATTTGACCATTTTGAAATCTAGTGAAAGTAGTCTGAAATGGAAGATCTCATTGAGATGAACCAAAAAACACCATAAATCTTGAAAAATAGAGCCTCTCTTCTCAATATATGGACGATCAAAGTTTAGTCAAAGAAAGGAAGTTAGTACAGTGTTTGTGGCTAAAAATTTAACCATTTTCAAATCTGGTGAAAGTGGTGTGAAATCGAAGATCTCGTTGATATGAACAAAAAAACACCTTAAATCTTGAAAAATGGAGCCTTTCTTCTCAAGATACGGACGATCAAAGTTTGGTCAAAGCAAGGAGGTTAGTACAATGTTCGTAGCTAAAATTTGACAGTTTCAAAATTTTGTGAAAGTTGGCTCAAATCAAAGATCTCGATAAGATGAATGAAAAAACAACTTGAATCTTGAATAATGGAGCCTATCTTATCAAGATAAGGATTGTCAAAGTTTGGCCAAAGCAAAGAAGTCAGTACATTGTTCGTAGTTAAAAATTTAACAGTTTCAAAATCTGGTGAATGTGGTCTCAAATGGAAGATCTTGTTAAGATGAATTAAAAAATATGATGAATCTTAAAAAATGGAGCCTCTCTTCTCAAGATACAGATGGTCAAAGTTTGGCCAAAGTAAGGAAGTCAATACAGTGTTCGTAGCTAAATATTTGAAAGTTTCAAAATCTGGTAAAAGTGTTCTAAAATTGAAGATCTCGTTGAGATGAATTGAAAAACACTTTAAATTTTGAAAAGTGGAGCCTCTCTTCTCAAGATACGAATGATCAAAATTGGCCAAAGCAAAGAGGTCAGTACAGCGTTCGTAGCTAAACATTTGACAATTTCAAAATCTGGTGAAAGTGGTCTTAAATGGAAGATCTCATTGAGATGAAACAAAAAATATCATGAATCTTTAAAACCAAGGCCTCACTTCTCAATATATAGATGGTCAAAGTTTGGTCAAAGTAATGATGTCAGTACAGTGTTCGTAGCTAAAAATTTGACAGTTTCTAAATTTGGTGAAAGTGGTTTTAAATCAAAGATCTCGTCAAGATTAACAAAAAAATACCTTAAATCCCAAAAACTAGAGTCTCTCTTCTCAAGATACAGATGGGAAAGGTTTGGTGAAAGCAAAGAAGTTAGTACAATGTTTATAGCTAGAAATTTGACCTTTTCAAAATTTGGTCAATGTAGTCTCAAATCAAAGATCTCATTGAGATGAACAAAAAAACACCTTGAATGTTAAAAAATAGAGTCTCTCTTCTCAAGATACAGATGGTCAAACTTTGGTCAAAGTAAGGAAGTTAGTACAGTGTTTATAGCTAAAAATTTAACTATTTTGAAATCTAGTTAAAGTTGTCTCAAATGGAAGATCTCGTTGAGATGAACTAAAAAATACCATGAATCTTGAAAAATAGAGCCCCTCTTCGTAGTTAAAAATTTAACTATTTTAAAATCTGGTGAAAGTGGTCTCAAATGGAAGATCTCATCAAGATAAACAAAAAATACCATGAATCTTAAAAAATAGAGCCTCTCTTCTCAAGATACGGATAGTCAAAGTTTGATCAAAGCAAAGAACTTAGTACAGTGTTCATAGCTAAAAATTTGAGAGTTTCAAAATCTATTGAAAGTGGTCTCAAATCTTGTCAAGATGAACCAAAAAATACCTTGAATCTTGAAAAATGGAGCCTCTCTTCTCAAAGTATGGACGATCAAAGTTTGGTCAAAGTAAAGAAGTCAGTACAGTGTTCGTAGCTAAAAATTTGACCATTTTAAAATCTGGTGAAAGTGGTCTCAAATGGAAGATCTCATTGAGATGAACCTAAAAATACCATGAATATTTAAAAATAGAGACTCTCTTTTCAATATACAGATGGTCAAAGTTTGGTCAAAGTTTAGAAGTCAGTATAGTATTGGTATCTAAGAATTTGACCAATTTCAAATTTGGTGAAAGTGGTCTCAAATGGAAGATCTCGTCAAAATGAACCAAAAAACATCATGAATCTTGAAAAATAGAGCCTCTTTTCTCAATATACAGATGGTCAAAATTTGGTCAAAGCAAGGTAGTCAGTACAGTGTTCGTAGCTAAAAATTTGACAGTTTTCAAATCTGGTAGAAGTGGTCTCAAATCAAAGATCTCATCAAGATGAGCCAAAAAACACCTTGAAACTTGAAAAATAGAGTCTCTCTTCTAAAGATACGGATGGTCAAAGTTTCATCAAAGCAAAGAAATCAGTACAGTGTTCGTAGCTAAAGATTTTACGGTTTAAAAATCTAGTGAAAATGGTCTCAAATCGAAGATCTCATTTGAGATGAACCAAAAAACACCTTGAATTTTTAAAAATGGAGCCTCTCTTATCAAGATACAGATGGTCAAAGTTTGGTCAAAACAAGGAAGTCAGTAAAGTGTTTGTAGCTAAAACTTTGATTATTTTAAAATCTTAGAAAATTGGTCTCAAATGAAAGATCTCGTCAAGATGAACCAAAATCCACCATGAATGTTGAAAAATGGAGTCTCTCTTGTCAAGATACGGATAGTCAAAGTTTGGTCAAAGTAAAGAAGTCAGTACAGTATTTGCAGCTAAAAATTTAACAGTTTAAAAATTTGGTGAAAGTGGTCTCAAATCAAAGATCTCATCGAGATGAACCAAAAATCAGCTTGAATCTTGAAAAATCAATCCTCTCTTCTCAAGATACGAATGGTCAAAGTTTGGTCAAATCAATGAAGTTAGTACAGTCTTTGTAGCTAAAAATTTGACCATTTTAAAATCTCGTGAAAGTGGTCTCAAATCAAAAATCTCATCGAGATGAGCAAAAAAATATCTTGAATCTTGAAAAATGGAGCCTCTCTTCTCAAGATATAAATCGTCAAAGTTTGGTCAATTCAAGGAAGTCAGTATAGTGTTCGTAGCTAGAAATTTGACAGTTTCCAAATCTGGTGAAAGTGATTTCAAATCAAATATCTCATCAAGATGAACAAAAAAAACTTTAAAATTTTAAAAAATGGAGCATCTCTTTTCAAGATACAGATGGTCAAAGTTTGGTCAAAGCAAGGATGTCAGTACAGTGTTCGTAGCTAAAAATTTGACCATTTCAAAATATGGTGAAAGTGGTCTAAAATGGAAGATCTCGTGAAGATGAACTAAAAAACACTTTGAATCATTAAAAATGGAGCCTTTCTTCTCAAGTTACAGATGGTCAAAGTTTGGTCAAATGAAAGAAGTCAGTATAGTGTTCGTTGCTAAAAATTTCACAGTTTCAAAATATTGTGAAAGTGGTTTCAAATCGAAGATCTTGTCAAGATGAACAAAAAAACACCATGAATTTTGAAAAATGGAGCCTCTTTTTAAGACATAGATGGTCAAAGTTTGGTCAAAGCAAGGGAGGCAGTATAGTGTTTGTAGCTAAAATTTTGATAATTTCAAAATCCGGTGAAAGTGGTCTCAAATGGAAGATCTCATTAAAATGAACAAAAAAACACCTTGAATCTTAAAAAATAGAGCTTCTCTTCTTAATATACGGACATTCAAAGTTTGGTCAAAGCAAAAAAGTCAGTACAGTGTTGGTAGCTAAAAATTTGACTGTTTCAAAATCTTGTGAAAGTGGTCTCAAATAGAATATCTCGTCAAGATGATCCAAAAAACACCATGAATCTTAGAAAATAGAGCTTCTCTTCTCAATATACAGACTATCAAAGTCTGTTCAAAGCAAGGAAGTCAGTACAGTGTTCGTAGCTAAAAATTTGACTATTTTGAAATCTGGTGAAAGTCTTCTCAAAAGAAACATCTCATTGAGATGAACCAAAAAACATCATGAATCTTGAAAAATAGAGTCTCTCTTCTCAATATACAGATGGACAAAGCTTGTCAAGGCAAGAAAGTCAGTACAGTGTTCGTAGCTAAAAATTTTAACATTTTAAAATTTGTTGAAAGTGGTCTCAAATGGAAGAGCTCATCAAGATGAACCAAAAAACACCATGAATTTTAAAAAATGGAGTCTCTCTTCTCAAGATACATACAGTCAAAGTTTGGTCAAAGCAAGAAAGTCAGTACAATGTTCGTAGCTAAAAATTTGACCATTTTGAAATCTGGTGAAAGTGGTCTCAAATGGAAGATCTTGTCGAGATGAACTAAAAAACACCATAAATCTTGAAAAATAAAGACTTTCTTCTCAATATACGGATGTTCAAAGTTTGGTCAAAGCAAGGAAGTCAGTACAATGTTCGTAGCTAAAAATTTGACCATTTTAAAATCTGGTGAAATTGGTATCAAATCAATGATCTAGTCAAGATGAACAAAAAAACACCTTGAATCTTAAAAAATGTAGCCTCTTTTCTCAAGATACGCATGGTCATAGTTTGGTCAAAGAAAGGAAGTATTCTCAAATAAAAAATCTCGTCAATATAAACAAAAAAACACTTTGAATCTTGAAAACTGGAGCCTCTCTTCCCAAGATACAAATGGTCAAATTTTGGTCAAAGCAAGGAAGTCAGTACAGTGTTCATAGCTAAAAATTTGACCATTTCAAAATCTAATAAAAGTGGTCTCAAATCGAAGATCTCATTGAGATGAACAAAAAAAAAACTTTGAATCTTGAAACATAGAGCCTCTCTTCTCAAGATACGGACGGTCAAAGTTTGGTTAAAGCAAGGAAGTCAGTATAGTGTTCGTAGCTAAAAATTGGACCGTTTCAAAATCTATGAAAGTTGTCTCAAATAGAAGATCTCATTGAGATGAACCAAAAAATATCATGAATGTTAAAAAATAGTCTCTCTTCTCAATATATGAATGGTCAAAATTTTGTCAAAGTAAGAAACTTAGTACAATGTTCGTAACTAAAAATTTGACCGTTTTGAAATCTAATGAAAGTGGTCTCAAATTGCAGATGTCGTCAAGATGAACCAAAAAACATCATGAATTTTGAAAAATAGAGCCTCTCTTTTCAAGATATAGATGGTCAAAGTTTGGTCAAAGCATTGAAGTCAGTACAATGTTCATAGCTAAAAATTTGATAGTTTCAAAATTTTGTGAAAGTGGTCTCAAATCGAAGATCTCATTCAGACGAACTAAAAAACACCTTGAATTTTAAAAAATGGAGCCTCTTTTCTCAAGATATGGACGGTCAAAGTTTTGTCAAAGCAAAGAAGTCAGTACAGTGTTCGTAGCTAAAAATTTGACCATTTTGAAATCTGGTGAAAGAGGTCTCAAATGGAACATCTCGTTGAGATGAACCAAAAATCACCATGAATCTTAAAAAATAGAGCCTGTCTTCTCAATATACAGACGGTCAAATTCTGGTCAAAGAAAGGAAGTCAGTAGAGTGTTCGTAGCTAAAAATTTTACCATTTTAAAATATGGTGAAAGTGGTCTCAAATCAAAGATCTTGTCAAGATGAACCAAAAAACACCTTGAATCTTGAAAAATAGAGCTTCTTTTCTCAATATACAGATGGTCAAATTCTGGTCAAAAAAAGAAAGTCAATACAATGTTCGTAGCTAAAAATTTGACCTTTTCAAAGTCTGGTCAAAGTGGTCTCAAATCAAAGATCTCATTGAGATGAACCAAAAAATCTTGAATGTTGAAAAATGGAGCCTCTCTTCTCAAGATACAGATGGTCAAACTTTGGTCAAAGCAAGGAAGTCAGTATAGTATTTGTAGCTAAAAATTTAACCATTTTTAAATCTGGTGAAAGTGGTCTCAAATGGAAGATCTCATCAAGATAAACAAAAAATACCATGAATCTTAAAAAATGGAGCCTCTCTTCTCAAGATACAGATAGTCAAAGTTTGGTCAAAGCAAAGAAGTTAGTACAATGTTCATAACTAAAAATTTGAGAGTTTCAAAATCAATTCATAGTGGTCTCAAATCTTGTCAAGATGAACCAAAAAATACCGTGAATCTTGAAAAATGGAGCCTCTCTTCTCATGATACAAATGGTCAAAGTTTGGTCAAAATAATGAAGTCAGTATAATGTTTGTAACTAAAAAATTGACCATTTTAAAATTTAGTGAAAGTTGTCTCAAATGGAACATCTCGTTGAGATGAACTAAAAAACACCATGAATCTTGAAAAATAAAGCCTCTTTTCTCAATATACAAATGTTCAAAATTTGCTCAAAGCATGAAAATCAGTATAGTGTTCGTAGCTAAAAATCTAACCATTTTGAAAAATGGTAAAAGTGGTCTCAAATGGAAGATCTCGTCACGATGAACCAAAAAACACCATAAATCTTGAATAATGGAGCCTCTCTTCTCAAGATAGGGATGGTCAAAGTTTGGCCAAAGCAAGGAAGTTATTACAGTGTTCGTAGTTAAAAATTTGATAGTTTCAAAATCTGGTGAAAGTCATCTCAAATCAAAGATCTCATCAAGATGAACCAAAAAATGCCTTGAATCTTGAAAAATGGAGCCACTCTTCTCAAGATACAAATCATCAAAGTTTGGTCAAATAAAGGAAGTCAGTACAGTATTTGTAACAAAAAATTTGATTATTTCAAAATTTGGTGAAAGTGATCTCAAATCAAAGATCTCATCGAGATGAACCAAAAAGCACCTTAAATTTTAAAAAATGGGGCCTCTCTTCTCAAGATACAAAGGATCAAAATTTGGTCAAAGCAAAGAAGTTAGTATACTGTTCATAGCTAAAAATTTGACCATTTGAAATCTGGTGAAAGTTGTCTCAAATGGATGATGTCATTGAGATGAACCAAAAAATACCATAAATCTTGAAAAACATAGCATGTCTTCTCAATATACATACAGTCAAAGTTTTGTCAAAGCAAGGAAGTCAGTACAGTGTTTGTAGCTAAAAATTTGACCATTTTGAAATCTGGTGAAAGTGGTCTCAAATGGAAGATCTCGTTAAGATGAACCAAAAAACACCATGAATCTTGAAAAATGGAGCCTCTCTTCATAAGATACAGATCGTCAAAGTTTGGTCAAAGCAAGGAAGTCATTACAATGTTTTTAGCTAAAAATTTAACTATTTTTAAATTTGGTGAAATTTGTCTCAAATCAAAGATCTTGTCGAGATCAACCAAAAAACACCTTGAATCTTGAAAAATGAAGCCTCTCTTCTCAAGATATGGATAGTCAAGGTTTGGTCAAAGCAAGGAAGTCAGTACAGTGTTTCTAGCTAAAAATTTCACAGTTTCCAAATCTGGTGAATGTGGTCTCAGATCGAAGATCTCGTCAAGATGAACCAAAAAATATGTTGAATCTTGAAAAATGGAGCTCTCTTCTCAAGATTGGAATGGCCAAAGTTCGGTCAAAGCAAGAAAGTCAGTACATTGTTCGTATCTAAAAAATTGACTGTTTCATAATCTGGTGAAAGTGGTCTCAAATAAAAGATCTCATCAAGATGAACCAAAAACCACTTTGAATCTTAAAAAATAGAGCCTCTTTTCTCAAGATATAGATGGTCAAAATTTGTTCAAAGTAAGGAAGTCAGTATAGTGTTCGTAGCTAAAAATTTAACCATTTTAAAATCTAGTGAAAGTGATCTCAAATAGAAGATCTAATTGTGATGAACCAAAAAACACCATAAATCTTGAAAAACAAAGCCTCTCTTATGAATATATGGATTGTCAAAGTTTGGTCAAAGCAAGGAAGTCAGTACAGTGTTCGTAGCTAAAAATTTAACTATTTTAAAATCTGGTGAAAGTGGTCTCAAATAAAAGATGTCGAGATGAACCAAAAAAACCTTGAATCTTAAAAAATAGAGCTTCTCTTTTCAAAATACAAACCTTCAATGTTTGGTCAAAGCAAAGAAGTCAGTACAGTGTTCTTAGTTAAAAATTTGAAAGTCTCCAAATCTAGTGAAAGTGGTCACAAATCGAAGATCTCATCAAGATGAACCAAAAAATATCTTAAATCTTGAAAAATAGAGCCTCTTTTCTCATGATATAGATGGTCAAAGTTTGGTCAAAGCAAGGAAGTCAATACAATGTTTGTAACTAAAAATTTTACCATTTCAAAATCTTGTGAAAGTGGTCTCAAATCGAAGATCTCATCAAGATGAACCAAAAACCACATTGAATCTTAAAAAATAGATCCTCACTTCTCAAAATACAGATCGTCAAAGTTCGGTCAAAGTAAGGAAGTCAGTACAGTGTTCGTAGCTAAAAATTTGACAGTTTGAAAATCTTGTGAAAGTTGTCTCAAATGGAAGATCTCGTTGAGGTGAACCAAAAAATACCATGAATCTTGAAAAACAGAGCCTCTCTTCACATTATATGGATAATCAAAGTTTGGTTAATGTAAGGAAGTCAGTATAGTGTTCATAGGTAAAAATTTGACCATTTTAAAATTTGGTGAAAGTGTTCTCAAATGGAAGATCTCATCAAAAGAACTAAAAAACACCATGAATCTTAAAAAATGGAGCCTCTCTTATCAAGATAGAGATGGTCAAAATTTTGTCAAAGTAAGGAAGTCAGTACAGTGTTCGGAGCTAAAAATTTGATAGTTTCAAAATCTAGTGAAAGTGTTATCAAATTAAAGATCTCATCAAGATGAACCATAAAACACTTTAAATCTTGCAAAATTGAGTTGCTCTTCTCAAGATACAGATGGTCAAAGTTTGGTCAAAGTAAAGAAGTCAGTACATTGTTTAGAGTCAAAAATTTGACCATCTTAAAATTTAGTGAAAGTGGTCTCAAATTGAAGATCTCATTGAGATGAACTAAAAAACACCATGAATCTTGAAAAATAAAGCATCTTTTCTAAATATACAAATGATCAAAGTTTGGTCAAAGCAAGGAAGTCAGTACAATATTTGTAGCTAAAAATTTAGCTATTTTGAAATATGGTGAAAGTGCTCTCAAATCAAAGATCTCATCGAGATGAACCGAAAAACACCTTGAATCTTGAAAAATGGAGCCTCTCTTCTCAAGATAGGGACAGTCAAAGCTTGGTCAAAGAAAAGAATTCAGTAAAGTGTTTAGAGCTAAAAATTTGACAGTTTGAAAATTTAGTGAAAGTGTTTTCAAATCGAAGATTTCGTCAAGATGAACTAAAAAATACTTTGAATCTTGAAAAATGGAGCCTCTCTTCTAAAGATACAGATAGTCAAAGTTTAGTCAAGGAAAGGGAGTCAGTACAATGTTCGTAGCTAAAATATTAACCATTTCAAAATCTGGTGAAAGTGGCCTCAAATTGAAGATCTTATCAAGATTAACCAAAAAATAACTTGAATCTTAAAAAATAGATCCTCTCTTCTCAAGATACGAACAGTCAAAGTTTGGTCAAAGCAAGGAAGTTAGTATAGTGTTCGTAGTTAAAAATTTGACTGTTTTAAAATCTGGTGAAACTTGTCTCGAATGGACGATCTCGTTGAGATGAACTAAAAAGCACCATAAATCTTGAAAAATAGAGTCTCTCTTCTCAATATACGGATGGTCAAAGAAAGGAAGTCAGTATAATGTTTGTAACTAAAAATTTGTTCATTTTGAAATTTGTTGAAAGTGGTCTTGAAAGGAAGATCTCGTCAACATAAACTAAAAACTATCATGAATCTTAGAAAATAGAGCCTCTTTTCTCAAGATACAGATGGTCAAAGTTTGGTCAAAGCAAGGAAGTTAGTACAGTGTTCATAGATAAAAATTTGACAGTTTAAAAATTTGGTGAAAGTGGTCTCAAATCGAAGATCTCGTCAAGATGAACCAATAAACACCTTGAATCATGAAAAATGGAGCCTCTCTTCTCAAGATACAAACTGTCAAAGTTTGGTCAAAGTAAGTAAATCTGTAATGTGTTCGTAGCTAAAAATTTGACCGTTTCAAAATATCATGAAAGTGGTGTCAAATCAAAGAAGTCATTACAGTAGTCATAGCTAAAAATTTACCAATTTTAAAATCTCGTGAAAGTTGTCTCAAATGGAAGATCTCGTTGAGATGAATCAAAAACCACCATGAATTTTAAAAAACAAAGCCTCTCTTCTTAATATATAGACAGTCAAAGTTTGGTCAAAGCAAGAATTTAAGTATAGTGTTCATAGCTAAAAATTTGATTTTTTTGAAATATGGTGAAAGTGGTCTCAAATGGAAGATCTCATCAAGATGAACCAAAAAACACCATGAATCTTAAAAAATGGAGTCTCTCTTTTCAAGATACGGATTGTCAAAATTTGGTCAAAGCAAGGAAGTCAGTACAGTGTTCATAGCTAAAAATTTGAAAGTTTCAAAATTTCATGAAAGTGGTCTCAAATCGAAGATCTCGTCAAGATAAATTAAAAACATCTCGAGTCTTAAAAAATGTAGCCCCTCTTCTCAAGATACAGATGATCAAAGTTTGGTTAAAGCAAGGAAGTCAGTGCAGTGTTCGTCGCTAAAAATTTGACCATTTTGAAATCTGGTGAAAGTTGTCTCAAACAGAATATCTCATTGAGATGAATCAAAAAATACCACGAGTCTTGAAAAATAGAGCCTCTGTTCTCAATATATAGACAATCAAAGTTTGGTCAAAGTAAGGAAGTCAGTATAGTGTTCGTAGCTAAAAATTTGACCATTTTGAAATATGGTGAAAGTGGTCTCAAATTGAAGATCTCATCAAGATGAACCAAAAATATCATGAATCTTGAAAAATGGAGCTTCTCTTCTCAAGATATGGATGGTCAAAGTTAGGTTAAAGAAAGGATGTTAGTACGGTGTTCGTAGCTAAAAATTTGACTGTTTCAAAATCTGGTGAAAATCGTCTCAAATCTAAGATCTCGTCAAGATAAACCAAAAAACACCTTGAATCTTAAAAAATGGAGCCTCTTCTTAAAATACAGACTATTAAAGTTTGGTCAAAGCAAGGAAGTCAGTATAGTGTTCGTAGCTAAAATTTGACCATTTTAAAATCTGGTGAAAGTGGTCTCAAATAGAAGATCTCATTGAAATGAATCAAAAAACACCATGAATCTTAAAAAATAGGGCTTCTCTTCTCATTATATGGACGGTCAAAGTTTGGTCAAAGCAAAGAAGTCAGTAGAGTGTTCGTAGCTAAAAATTTTACCATTTTGAAATATGTTGAAAGTGGTCTCAAATCAAAGAGCTCGTCGAGATGAACCAAAAAATACCTTTAATCTTTAAAAATGGAGGCTCTTCTTAAGATATGGATGGTTAAAGGTTGGTCAAAGCAACGAAGTCAGTACAATGTTCCTAGCTACAAACTTGACCATTTTTAAATATGGTGAAAGTGGTCTCAAATGAAAGATCTCATCAAGATGAAGTAAAAACACCATGAATCTTGAAAAATAGAGCCTCCCTTCTCAATATACGAATGGTCAAAGTTTGGTCAAAGAAAGGAAGTCAGTATAGTATTCGTAGCTAAAAAATTGACAGTTTTAAAATCTGGTGAAAGTGGTCTAAAATCGAAGATCTCGTCGAGATGAACCAAAAAATACTTTAAATCTTGATAAATGGAGCCTCTCTTCTCAAGATACAGATTGTCAAAGTTTGGTCAAAGCAAGGAAGTCAGTATAGTGTTCATAGAAAAAAAATTTAAAGTTTTTAAATCTTGTGAAAGTGGTCTCAAATGGAAGATCTAGTCAAGATGAACACAAAAACACTTTGAATCTTAAAAAATGAAGCTTCTCTTCTGAAGATACGGATGGTCAAGGTTTGGTCAAAGTAAGGAACTCAGTACACAGTTTATGGGTAAAAATTTGACTATTTTAAAATGTGGTGAAAGTGGTCTCAAGTCAAAGATGCCATCGAGATGAATCAAAAACTATCTTAAATCTTGAAAAATAGAGCCTCTCTTCTCATGATACGGATGGTCAAAGTTTGGTCAAAGTAAGGAAGTCAGTACAGTGTTCGTAGCTAAAAATTTAACCATTTTGAAATCTGGTGAAAGTTGTTTCAAATGGAAGATCTCGTTTAGATGAACTAAAAAAAACTATCTATCTTGAAAAATAGAGCCTCTCTTCTCAATATACAAACGGTTAAAGTTTGGTCAAAGCAAGGAAGTCAGTACATTGTTCATAGCTAAAAATTTAACTATTTTGAAATATGGTGAAAGTGGTCTCAAATGGAAGATCTTGTCAAGATGAGTCAAAAACACCATGAATATTGAAAAATGGAGCCTCTGTTCTCAAGATACAGATGGTCAAAGTTTGGTCAAAGCAATGAAGTTAGTACAATGTTCATAGCTAAAAATTTAACAACTTCAAAATCTAGTGAATGTGGTCTCAAATCGAAGATCTCATCAAGATTAACCAAAAAACACCTTGAATCTTAAAAAATGAAGCCTGTCTTCTCATGATATGAGCGGTTAAAGTTTGGTCAAAGCAAGGAAGTCAGTACAGTATTTGTATCTAAAAATATGACCCTTTTGAAATTTGGTGAAAGTTGTCTCAAAAGGAAGATCTCATTGAGATGAACCAAAAAATACCATGAATCTTTAAAAATAGAGCCTCTTTTCTCAATATAGAGACAATCAAAGTTTTGGTCAAAGAAAGGAAGTCAGTAGAGTGTTCGTAGCTAAAAATTTATCCATTTTGAAATTTGGTGAAAGTTGTTTCAAATTGAAGATCTCGTCAAGATGAACAAAAAAACACCATAAATCTTGAAACATGGAGCCTCTCTTCTCAAGATACGGATTGTCAAAGATTTTTCAAAGCAAGAAAGATAGTAGAGTGTCCATAGCTTAAAATTTGACATTTTCAAAATTTGGTGAAAGTTGTCTGAAATCGAAGATCTCGTCGAGATGAACCAAAAAACACTTTGCATCTTAAAAAAAGGAGCCTCTCTTCTCAAGATATAGACGGTCAAAATTTGGTCAAAGCAAGGAAGTTAGTATAGCGTTCGTAACTACAAATTTGACCATTTTAAAATCTGGTGAAAGTGCTCTCAAAAGAAAGGTCTCATCAAGATGAAACAAAAAATACCATGAATCTTGAAAAACAAAGCCTCTCTTCTTAATATACGGACGATCAAAGTTTGGTCAAAGCAGGGAAGTCAGTACAGTGTTCATATATAAAAATTTGACCTTTTTGAAATCTGGTGAAAGTGGTTTCAAATCGAAGATCTCATCGAGATGAACCAAAAAAAACTTTGAATCTTAAAAAATGGAGCCTATTTTCTCAAGATACAGATGGTCAAAGTTTGGTTAAAACAAGGAAATCAGTACACTGTTCCTAGCTAAAAATTTGACAGTTTTCAAATCTGGTGAACATGGTTAGGGGTTTAGGGCCATGAATCTTGAAAAATAGAGTCTCTCTTCTCAATATATGGATGGTCAAAGTTTGGTCAAAGTAAAGAAGTTAGTACAGTGTTCGTAGCTAAAAATTTGACTATTTGAAATTTGGTGAAGTGGTCTCAAATGGAAGATCTCATCAAGATGAACCAAAAAATACCATGAATCTTGAAAAATAGAGCTTGTCTTCTCAAGATACAAATGGTCAAAATTTGTTCAAAAGAAGTCAGTATAGTGTTCGTAGCTAAAAATTTGACAGTTTCAAAATCTAGTGAAAGTGGTCTCAAATCGAAGATCTTGTCAAGATGAACCAAAAAACACCTTGAATCTTGAAAAATAAAGCCTCTCTTCTCAAGCTACAGATGGTCAAAGTTTGGTCAATGCAAAGAAGTTAGTACAATGTTCGTAGATAAAAATTTGACCATTTTGAAATCTGGTGAAAGTGGTCTCAAATAGAAGATTTCATTGAGATGGACCAAAAAACACCATGAATCTTGAAAAACAAAGCCTCTCTTCTCAATATAAGGACGGTCAAAGTTTGGTCAAAGCAAGGAAGTTAGTATAGTGTTCATAGCTAAAAATTTGACCATTTTAAAATTTAGTGAAATCAGTCTCAAATAGAAGATCTCATTGAGATGAATCAAAAAACACCATAAATCTTGAAAAATAGAGTCTCTCTTCTCAATATACAGACGGTCAAAGTTTGGTAAAAGCAAGGAAGTTATTACATTGTTTGTAGCTAAAAATTTGACTTTTTTGAAATTTATTGAAAGTGGTCTAAAATCAAAGATCTCATCGAGATGAACCAAAAAAGACCTTGAATCTTAAAAAATGGGTCCTCTCTTCTCAAGATACGAATTGTCAAAGTTTGGTCATAGGAAGGAAGTTAGTATTGTGTTCGTAGCTAAAAATTTGACCCTTTCCAAATCTGTTGAAGGTGGTCTAAAATAAAAAATCTTGTCAAGATGAACCAAAAAACATATTGAATCTTGAAAAATGGAGCCTCTCTTCTCAAGATACAGATGGTCAAAGTTTGGTCAAAGCAAGGAAGTTAGTGCAGTGTTCGTAGCTAAAAAATTGACCATTTCAAAATTTGGTGAAAGTGGTCTAAAATCAAAGATCTCATCAAGATGAACCAAAAAATACCTTGAATCTTGAAAAATAGAGCCTCTCTTCTCAAGATATAGACGATCAAAGTTTGGTCAAAGCAAGGAAGTCAATACATTGTTTGTAGCTAAAAGTTTGACCATTTTAAAATCTGGTGAAAGTTGTTTCAAATGGAAGATCTAATTGAGATGGACCAAAAAAATCATGAATCTTTAAAAATAGAGCCTCTCTTCTCAATATACAGACGGTCAAAATTTGGTCAAAGCAAGGAAGTCAATATAGTGTTCATAGCTAAAAATTTGACCATTTTAAAATTTGGTGAAAGTGGTCTCAAATGGAAGATCTCATCGAGATGAACCAAAAAACACCATATATCTTAAAAAATAGAGTCTCTCTTCTCAAAATACAGATGGTCAAAGTTGTTAGAAATAGTCCTAAGAGATAACTTAGAGGGGGGGAGGGGGTCGTGAATCATTTATCTACAAGTTTCAATTCTTTATCCAATTAAGTATACTTAAACATAAAGCATAAACACAATGAAAGAACACTTCAACATAACACTAATATTTTTTTTACGGGGAAACCCAAATAGGTAAAAACCCCGGTGGGAATTGACACCCACTAATATTATGCACTAGTGTATTATGATCCTTGTTAGAAGATCCTTAACCTTGTTAAGAGTTTTCTTTACATTACATTTAGTACAATAGACTTGGTCAAGGGTCAGACCCTGTTAGGAGTCTTTTATAATTAACCCGATTATGGGTGAGGACGCACTATCTGAGAGAAAACTACTCAAAGGGGTGAAGGCTACAACCTTCTAAATAACAAATACACACTATATCTGAATCTTGGTGAATTGTGCTTTAACTTGCTGTTTGGATCAATTCTAATGTATAGCACAAACTCTTTACTTGGTCACATAGATCTTCTACTGATGGCTCAACACTTCGCACACTCTTCTCTACTCTTCACAACCGACTCTGAACCATACCATAGCAATCACAATTGACTACCTATAAATATCTTTCATCTAAGTGATATAATCAAGTCGGCCTATTAGAACCACCTTGAAATCATATTAGAGAAACCATAACAAACTCAAATAATAATTCTGTCGGCTCTACTAAGCACGCATCACAAACTAGGACCTGTCTAAATCAATAAGTGTAGACACACGCTATACACTGTCAGCTTCACCAAACTAACTGAAACTTTCTCCTCAAGATGAACTACATCAGGCGATCTTAACCAAACATTGTTAACTCTTCTTTGATCACTAATCCAAGGGCGCATATCAAAATGATAGGTGCAACTCTTGTATCAACCTAATCTCTGTTGGCTCTTCTGAATAAACACAAGAAACTTTAATTGGTGAATAGCGATTGCATAACTTCTCTTCTACTAATCGTCAGACTCTACGTCCATGAATGTAATATCACTAACATGTCTCCATCACATATCCAAACGCGTAAGGCTCCATGATTACTGTACATACATTTTCTTATAGAATACTGCCTGTAACTCTGTCAGGAACATTGCTGACACAAGCTACTACATAATTGTTTGTACTTAATATCAACCTTTCTGTCCATGATATCATGCTGATAACATGTCCATGCTACATATACTAAAATCTTACTGCATGAGTCTTCCATGCATGTTGTTTACCATATTGTCATCAATGACAAACATATAGTCAGCACTAACTTGCTGGTAAATCTCCAACAATCTCCCCCTTTAGCATTGATGGAAACATATGGAATGAACAAAACCACTAACCCAAATGAATAATTCTTTTATAACATTCTCCATTTCCTTATAAAAAAATCCCCCATGGATGAATCCTCCATCTGCTACAATATTCTTCAATATTCTTCATTTCCTCAACTGAACTATTTTTATGACTGAGTATTATTCCCCCTTTAGTACTATTTTTCATAACTGTATACTACTCCTCCTTTGACATCAATGGCAAAGGGTGCCTAACATTTAAGCACCGGTACTACTTTTGAGGTGGAGTAGTCAATCATTCATCAGTCCCTGAGGACTAATGCTATTTCTTCTTTCTTTTAAGTAGAATCAGGGAAGGGAATTACTCCCAGCTTCTCCCTGAGATACTCAAAAGTATCCTTTGGCAAAGGCTTTGTGAATATGTCTGCCAACTGATCTTTGGTACTCATATAGTCCAAATTGACCTCTTTCTCTACCACTTTCTCTCTTAGGAAGTGATACTTAGCCTCTATGTGTTTTTTCTTTGCATGCATCACAAGGTCCTTTGACATGTTGATATTGCTAGTGTTATCACAATGAATAACAATAGGATAATCAATCTAAATTCCAAAGTCTTTTATCATTTTCTTGATCCAAACAATTGTAGAATAATTTAGGGCTACTACAACATACTTCACTTCTATTGTTGACTGAGAAATATAATTTTGTTTCTTGCTTGTCCAAGTGACAAGTCTGTCACCAAGAAACACTACTCCACTTGATGTGCTCTTCCTATCATCAATGCATCCTGCCCAATCAACATCTGTATAAACATGAAGCTCAACATTCTCTGAATTAGGATACCATACACCATAATTTATAGTGCCCTACAAATATATGAATATTCTTTTTACTTCCATGAGGTGACTTTGTTTAGGCTCTGCTGCAAATCTTCCAACAATTCCAACTACATTAGAAATTTTTGGTCTAGTCTGAGTAAGATATATGATTTTACCAATCATAGACTTATACAAAGTCATATCTATTGCTAGAGAATCATCTTCCTTTGTAAGGTTGCAGCCTGTTATCATAGGTGTACCCACTAGCTTGCAATCATCCATCTTAAATATCTTCAAGATTTCTTTCACATACTTTGACTGGTTTATGAAAATACCTTTCTCATTTTGTTGTACATTCAATCCCAAAAAGTATTTAATAGGTCCAATCATGCTCATCTCAAACTCACTCTTCATCTCCTTAGCAAATTCTTTACTGAGTTTGTCATTACCTCCAAAGATAATGTTATCAACAAATATAGCTACAAGTAGTAGTCCTTCTGATGTCTCTCTTATGAATAGATTAAAATCTGTTGCTCCTCTCTTGAATCCAATCTTTGTTAGATATCCATCAAGTCTCTCATACCATTCTCTAGGGGCTTGCTTAAGTCCATAGAGGGCTTTCTTTAATCTGCATACCATGTTAGGTTTATCTAATAGGGTGAATCCTTGTGGTTGCTCAATGTATACCTCTTCTTTTAGTTCTCCATTCAAGAATGCTGACTTAACATCCATGTAATAGACTTTGAAATTTTTGAATGTTGCATAAGCTAAAAACAACTTAATAGCTTCTAATCTGCTCACTAGTGCAAAGGTGTCTAAATAGTTAATGCCTTCTCTTTGTACATATCCCTTACATACTAACCTTCCTTTATTCCTTACTACTGTACCATCTTCATTCATCTTGTTTCTAAATATCCACTTTGTTCTAATTACATTCTTATCACTAGGTCTTGGGACCAGTTCCCAAGTATCATTCTTGATAATCTGATCTAGTTCTTCTTTCATAGCATCATGATTCACCTTGAACAAACAAGATCATTAAAAGTGTCCATGTTAAGATAGATGAAAAGTTTATGGTTCAAGAAAGATACCATGATTATTCACCTATGATTGAAGAAGAACCAGACCTTCCACTAGTGAGACAATTGTTGAAGAAATGTTTGATAGTATTGATGTGTTATTTAATGACCCTGAAACAAGTGAAGAATAAACTCCAAAGGCAAATGAGACAGTATCACCTAAAGTTCCAAAGTTTACATCTAGATACCATTCTAAGGATGACATCATTCAAGATCAGAGTGGAAAAGTCACAACAAGATCAAAAGCCAAGAGTTCTACTCATGATTCACCTTGAACAAACAAAGTCAGTTGCTCTTAATGCACATGCTAAGGTAACAGAAAATCAACAAAATCAGATGGATAAAATTTTGAAAGAATATCATAGTGTGTTTAAACCACCAGTGGGAGTACCAACACACTGTCAAGTCAAGCACTCTATTGATTTAATCCCAGGCACACTGCTACCACATGAGCCAATATATAGGAGGTTAGTTTTGGAAAATGATGAGATTAAGAGACAAATTCAGGAGTTGATTAAGAAAGGACACATTCATCCAAATGCTTCACCTTGTGGAAGTCCAATTGTCCTTGCTAAAAAGAAAGATGGGACATGGAGGCTTTGTATTGATTATAGAGCATTAAACAAAATCTTTGTTAAAAATACATATCCAATCCCTCGAATTAATGATTTGTTGGACCAACTTAGGGGGGCTAATTTTTTTACAAAAATTGACTTGAAGTATGGGTACCACCAAGTACCAATTGATCCAGCAGATGTGTGGAAGACTGCATTTAAATCTAAGGAAGGTTTGTTTGAATGGTTGGTCATGCCTTTTCACCTAACAAATGCCCCAGCCACATTTATGAGATTGATGAATGATGTGCTTAGAAAATTCATTGATTCTTTTGTGGTTGTTTATTTGGATGACATACTCATATTTAGCAAAACTTGGTTTGAGCATTTGTAGCATGTTGAACAAGTTCTTTCAACTCTGCAAAAACACAAACTTTATGCCAACATTGAGAAGTGTTCTTTTGGTATGCAGAGTATTCAATACTTAGGGTATATCATTGATACTAAGGGTGTTCATGTTGATTCAACAAAGATTCAAATAATCCAAGATTGGCCATCCCCTAAAAATTTCACAGAGCTTCGCAGCTTCTTGGGCTTAGCCAACTTCTATCGCAAATTTGTGTTTGGTTTCTCACACATATCATGGCCTCTTAATCAATCACTATGGGGTGGAGCAGAAGAAAAATTTCAATGGAAAGAGGAAAAGCAACAAGCGTTTGAGGAGTTAAAGAAAAGACTATGTTCAACACTAGTATTGGTCCTTCTAGATCTACACCAAGAATTTGAGATAGAAACAGATACATCCAATTATGCTCTTGGTGTGGTACTCACGCAACATGGGCATCATGTTGCCTATAACATTGAAACTTTTTTTGAAATAGTACGTAGGTACCCCACTTATAATAAGGATTTGTATGTCATTGTTCAGGCCTGCAAACAATGGAAACACTATATAATGTGAAAGGAAACTGTTATACATATAGACCATAAACCACTTCAATTCTTCCAAACACAAGGGAAACTATAGAATGATAGACATCAACAGTGGTTAGCCTATCTAGAGCAATTTAACCTCAACATTCATCATTAAAAAGGAAGAAGTAACAAGGTGGTAGATTGTTTGAGTAGGCCTCCAATTTTAGGTTTTACAATAGTGTTGGATTCATGTGGTCGTAAAGCATCAACTTGGGAACAACTATATGGTACTGACCATGATTTTGCTAACATCTATGGTAATTTTGTAGAAGGAAAGTCGGTCACTGATTTTCACTTGCAGGATGGGTTTCTTTGTCGTAATGGTCACATGTGTACCCACCAAGGAACGGAAAAAAATGATATGGGAAGCTCACTACAGACATGTTGCGAGACATTTTTGTATTGGTAAGACTACTGCTATCCTTCAAAATTATTTCTATTGGCTAAAAATGAAGCAAGATATCATTTCACATATACAAGCTTGTGTAGCCTGTGCAATTGCATAGCCAACAAATTGTAAGTTGGGCCTATAATTACCATTACCTATTCTTGATAAGCCATGGCAGTCTGTTTCAATGGATTTTATGTCTGGACTTCCAACTACCAGGCCAGGGCATGATTGTGTATATGTTGTGGTAGATAGGTTTTCTAAAATGGCTTTCATGGTGGCATGTAAAAAGATGATTTTTGTAGAAGATACTACCAAGCTATTTTTTGAACATGTTTGGGTTCATTTTGGTTTACCAAAAACCATTATTTTTGATAGGGATAGCAGATTCATCAACAAATTTTGGTTTGCACTATGGGCTAAAATGGACACCAAGTTAACAAAGTCCATAGCATTCCATCCACAAAGAGATGGGCATATAGAAGCGGTGAATCGAATGATTGTTCATATTTTACGGATGTATCATTCTAAACATCCTCAAACATGGGATGAAAGCTTACCCTATGTGCAACATAGCTACAACTGTGCACTCCATAGTACTACAAGGCAGAGTGAATTTGAGGTTTCTCTTGGGTACGAACCATTGGCACCTATTGATGTAGAAATACCATGTCTAAAATCTTATAGTCCATTGACAGGTGACAAGGAGGTAGATAAAGCATAAAAGTTCATTGATAACATTAGACACCTCCCACAACAAGTTCATGAGATCTTGGAGCAGAGTAATCAGGAGTATAAGGAAAGGCATGATAAACATAGAACTCCTCATAAGTTTCAAATTGGTGATAAGGTATGGTTACATCTTTAGAAAGAGCACCTACACAAACCAAATAGGAAGCTTCATCCTCTTTGTTATGGTCCATATACTATTGTGAAACAAGTTCGTGAGAATGCTTTTGAACTTAATTTGCCATCATTTTTGGGACTGCATCCATTTTTCAATGTAGAATTGTTGAGACCCTATTTTCCTCCTTTGTTGTATATTTCCCAAGCTACTGAATGCATTCAATCTACAAAGTTAAATCCATATACTACTATTCCAGTCTAGTGTGACCATGTTATTGAAGTCATTTTAAAGACTTTGAGAAATCAAAACATTCCTCTTTATCAGGTGGTTCAAGCTGGCCAACATTCTCATCAAGGCAAGTGGTTTACTAAGGAAGAGATTGAAGAAAAATTTCCTCATCTGTTGCAGCAAGGGGGGAGGAATGCTCAGGATTAAATTGGAAAAAAACTGAAATCTATTTTTAAAAAAATTTTACTATGTTTTAGTAAACTGCATTTTTTAGGGTCTTTAGTGTTCGAATAGTTTGTTTGTAATAAATATTATGATGGCTCTTCATTTCATTTCCAAGGGATTTTTATGACCCTTGGGATCCATCAGACTTGTATAAACTCAAAATATTCGAATAGAATGGATCAGTTTTTGGTTTGCAATCTTGTTGTACTCAATTTTCATGTTGAATTCTACAATACCTTAGGTATCACACCAGGCATTGTAATCTAGTTACGTAAACTAGATCAGTGGTATCAAAGTGGGAACGCTCCTTTATGCCAATTTACACAAGGTCTTCCTACCAAATATTAGGGCTAGATACACAAGATTTGTCAAAATACCCACTTTTGAGATGCACACAATCGAAGATGTCAACTGATGATGTTAAGAAGTTGGTCGGGGAAGCTTTAAATAAGTAATGAGAGGAGATGATGAGTCAATTTTCACACCTCATACATAATCAAAAACCCTCTAAATCAGGAATATCATTTTGTGGAAAGACCCCTTTCAAAGTGCAGGTCAATTTTCACATCCCAAATTTTGAAGGAAAGGTCGATTTTGAAGCTATTGATAACTAGTTATCAAAGTTGGATAGATACTTTTCTGTCAATAAATTCTCAAATACAGAAAAGGTAACATTTTCTCTCCTCAAAGATGAAACCTATGTGAAATTAGCATGGGAAACCAATGTCACAAATAAAGAATGAGAATCATTTGTTGAAGATGGTTTTGAAATTTCTCTTTATAAGAAGTCCACACGGGGAGAATTTGTGGAATACATAAAAGAAGCTTACCTTTCGGAGGATGTATATGAACAAAAATACATAGAGTGGCAGATTCTTCAAAAAAAAAGGGATCAGTCTATGCAAGATTACACCAATACATTCCATTCACTTTCAGCAAAACTTGGTATTGAGGATTCAGAGAAGCATTGAATTTTGAAATATTGGAGTGGAATTCATAGGTATATTCAAACAGAGATGGAATTTTTGAATATTGAGACATTGGTAACTCCATATAAATATGATACAAAAAATGAAGATAAATTTAAGCAGAAAGGGAAGAGGGACTACTTTGCAAACAACAATCCAAGGGTTGAAGGTGGCAATAAATTTGTAGTAAAATAGGTAACCAAGGAACCTCATTCAAATTCAACCAAGAACACATGATGGTCTACTAAAGAGACACAAATAGACATAGGCATGTGGTGTGAGATGCATAAGTCACCAACCCATAACACAAAGGATTGTCAAAGTATTAAAAATTTGATGACAAAAATACGAGGAGAGGAAGCTGAAGCTGAATCGTCACCAATAAATAATTCTGAGAAAGAGGAGAATGATTTCATGATAGATGCAAACCCATATGCCAAAGTTGGAACTGCTAAAGTATTGCCTCATGAAGATGAATAAAGAATTTTTCATTCACAGATCTAGGTTGATGGAAAGCCTCTACATTTTATTGTTGATAGTGGGAGTCAAAAGAATTTGATCTCTAGGGAGATAGTCAAAAGATTAAATCTGAAAGTGACAAGACACCCACAACCATACTCTATGGGATGGGTAAATGAGGGACAAGATATTCAAATAAATCAACAGTGTCATTTTCCATACTCAATCAAGCCTTTCAAGGATGAAGTGATATGTGATGTAGCACCGTTTGATGTATATGATGGCTTGCTGGGGCAGCCATACATGTATCAAAGGCATGGGGTGTATGAGTCTAGGCCACGTAGTGTTACAATCAAGCTTGGTGGGAGGAGGTATCGAATACCAGAGGTATGTCCAATACAAACTGCTTCTTTAATTAGTGCTAAACAATGTAAACGTTTGATTCCTCAAACTTGAGCTTTTTTTCTACTCAGGATTTGCCCTGAACAAACAAAGTTAGTTGTTCTTAAAACACATGCTAAGGTACTAGAAAATCAACAAAATCAGATGGATAGAATTTTGAAAGAATATCATAGTGTGTTTAAACTACCAGTGGGAGTACCAACACACTGTCAAGTCAAGCACTCTATTAATTTAATCCCAGGCACATCGCTACCACATGAGCCAACATATAGGATGTCAGTTTTGGAAAAAGATGAGATTAAGAGACAAAATTAGGAGTTTATTCAGAAAGGACACATTCATCCAAGTGCTTCACCTTGTGGAAGTCCAATTGTTCTTGCTAAAAAGAAAGATGGGACAAGCAGGCTTTATATTGATTATAGAGCATTAAACAAAATCTCTATTAAAAATTGATATCCAATCCCTTGAATTGATGATTTGTTGGACCAACTTAGGAGGGCTAATTTCTTTACAAAAATTGACTTGAAGTATGGGTACCACCAAGTACCAATTGATCCAACAGATGTGTGGAAGACTACATTTAAATTTAAGGAAGGTTTGTTTGAATGGTTGGTCATGCCTTTTTGCCTAACAAATGCCCCAGCCACATTTATGAGATTGATGAATGATGTGCTTAGACCATTCATTGATTCTTTTGTGGTTGTTTATTTTGATGACTTACTCATATTTAGAAGAACTTGGTCTGAGCATTTGCAGCATGTTGAACATGTTATTTGAACTCTGCAAAACCACAAATTTTATGCCAACATTGAGAAGTGTTCTTTTGGTATGCAGAGTATTCAATAATTAGGGTATATCATTGATACTAAGGGTGTTCATGTTGATTCAACAAAGATTCAAATAATATGAGATTGGCCATCCCCTAAAAATTTCACAGAGCTTCGCAGCTTCTTGGGCTTAGCCAACTTCTATCGTAAATTTTTGTTTGGTTTCTCACACATATCATGGCCTCTTAATCAATCACTAAGGGGTGGAGCACAAGAAAAATTTCAATGAACAAAGGGAAAGAAACAAGCATTTGAGGATTCAAAGAAAATACTATGTTCAACACCAGTATTGGTCCTTCTAGATCTACACCAAGCATCTGAGATAGAAACAGATGCATCCGATTATGCTCTTGGTGCAGTACTCATGCAACATGGGCATCCTATTTCCTATCACATTGAAACTTTTTTAGATACAGTACATAGGTACCCCACCTATGATAAGGAGTTGTATGCCATTGTTTAGGCCTACAGACAATGGAAACACTATATAGTGGGAAAGGAAACTGTTATACATATAGACCATAAACAACTTCAATTCTTGCAAACACAAGGGAAGCTACATAATGATAGACATCAACGGTGTTCAGCCTATCTACAACAATTTCACCTCAACATTCATCATAAAAAAGGAAGCAGTAACAAGGTGGTAGATTGTTTGAGTAGGCCTACAATTGTAGGTTTTACAATAGTGTTGGATTCATGTGGTCATTAATCATCAACTTGGGAACAATTATATGGTACTGACCCTGATTTTTCTAACATCTATGGTTATTTGGTAGAATGAAAGTCTGTCCCCGATTTTCACTTGCAGGATGGGTTGGTTTTGCATAACAGTAACATATGTGTACCCACTGAGGAACATAAGAAAATGATATGGGAAGCTCACTACAGTCATGTTGTAGGACATTTTGGTATTGGTAAGACTACTTCTATCCTTCAAAAGTATTTCTATTAGCCAAAAATGAAGCAAGATATCATTTCACATATACAAGCTTGTGCAGCCTGTGCAATTGCAAAACTAGCAAACTGTAAGTTGGGTCTATACTTACCATTACCTATAACTGATAAGTCATGGTAGTCTGTTTCAATGGATTTTATGTCTAGACTTCCAACTACCAGGCGGGCGCATGATTGTGTATATGTTGTGGTAGATAGTTTTCTAAAATGGCTATCATAGTGGCATGTAAAAAGATGATTTCTATAGAAGATACTACCAAGCTATTTTTTGAACATGTTTGGGTTCATTTTGGTTTACAAAAAACCATTATTTCTCATAGGGATAGCAGGTTCATCAGCAAATTTTGGTCTGCACTATGGGCTAAAATGGACACCAAGTTAACAAAGTCCATAGCATTCCATCCCCAAATAGATGGGCAAACAGAATTGGTGAATCGAATGATTATTTAGATTTTACTAATGTATCATTCTAAACATCCTCACACATGGGATGAAAGCTTACCCTTTGTGCAACATAGCTACAACCGTGCACTCCATAGTACTACAGGGCACAATCCATTTGAGGTTTCTCTTGGGTACCAACCATTGGCACCAATGGATGTAGCAATACCATCTCTAAAATCTAATAGTCCATTGAATGGTGACAAAGAGGTAGATAAAGAAGAAAAATTCATTGATAACATTAGACACCTCCAACATCAAGTTCATGAACTCTTTGAGCAGAGTAATCAGAAGTATAAGGAAATGCATGATAAACAAAGAAATCCTCATAAGTTTTAGATTGGTGACAAGATATGGTTACATCTTCAGAAATAGCGCTTGCACAAACCAAATAGGAAGCTTCATCCTCTTTGTTATGGTCCATATACTATTGTGAAACAAGTTGGTGAAAATGCTTTTGAACTTAATTTGTCATCATTTTTCAGACTGCATCCAGTGTTTAATTTAGAATTGTTGAGACCCTATTTTAATCCTTTGTTGGATATTTCCCAAGCTACTAAACACATTCAAGCTATAGATTTAAATCCATATACTACTGTTCCAGTCTAATGTGACCATGTTACTGAAGTCATTTTATAGACTTTGAGAAATCAGAACATTCCTCTGTATCGGGTGGTTCGAGATGGCCAACATTCTCATCAAGGCAAGTGGTTTACTAAGTAACAAATTGAAGGAAAATTTCCTCATCTGTTGTAATAGATTAGTGCAATGGGGCCCCTTTCCTCTCAAGGGGGGAGGAATGCTCAAGATTCAATTGGAAAAAAATTGAAATCTAATTTTTTTAAAATTTTACTATGTTTTAGTAAACTACATTTTTTAGGGTCTTCGGTGTTTGAATAGTTTTTTTGTAATAAATATTATGATGGCTCTTCATTTCATTTTGAAGGGATTTTGATGACCCTTGGGATCCATCAGACTTTTATAAACTCAAAATATTTGAATAGAATGGATTAGTTTTTGGTTTGCAATCTTGTTGTTCTCAATTTTCATGTTGAATTCTATAATACTGCAGGTATCACACCACGTATTGTAATCTAGTTACATAAACCAGATCAGTGGTATCAGAGCAGGAATACTCCTTTATGAAAATTTACACACAAGGTCTTCCTACCAAAGATTAGGACTGGATACACAAGATTTGTCAAAATACCCACCTCTGAGATGTACACGATCGAATATGTCAGATGATGATGTTAAGAAGTTGGTTGAGGAAGCTTTAAATAAGAAATGAGAGGAGATGATAAGATAATTTTCATGCCTCCTATAGAATCAAAAACCCTCTAAATTAGGAACATCATTTTGTGGAAATACCCCTTTCAAAGTGCAGGTCAATTTTGACATCCTGAATTTTGAAGGAAAGGTCAATTCTGAAGCTGTTGATAACTAGTTATCAAAGTTGGATAGATACTTTTAAGTCAATAATTTATCAGATGTAGAAAAGGTAACATTTTCTCTCCTCAAAGCTAAAACCCATGTGAAATTACATTGGGAAACCAATGTCACAAATAAAGAATAAGAATCATTTGCTGAAGATGGTTTTGAAATTTCTCTTGATAAGTAGCCCACATGGGGAAAATTTGTGGAATACATAAAAGAAGCTTACCTTCCATAGGATGTATATGAACAAAAATACATAGAGTGGTAGCTTCTTCGGCAAAAGAGGGATCAACCTATGCAAGATTACACCAATACATTCTATTCACTTTCAACAAAACTTGGTATTGAGGATTCAGAGAAGCATCAAATTTTGAAATAACAGAGTGGACTTCATAGGTATATTCAAATAGAGATGGAATTTTTGAATATTGAGACATTGGCAATTGCGTATAAATATGCTACAAAAATTGAAGATAAATTCAAGCAAAAAGGGAAGAGGGACTACTTTGCAAACAACAAGCCAAGGGTTGAAGGTGGCAATAAATTTGTAGGAAAATAGGTGACCAAGGAACCTCATTCAAATTCACCCAAGAACACATAGTGGTCTACTAGAAAGACACAAGTAGACATAGGCATGTGGTGTGAGATGCATAAGTCCCGAACTCGTAACACAAAGGATTTTCAAAGTATTAAAAATTTGATGACAGAAATACGAGGAGAGGAAGCTAAAGCTGAATCATCACCAGTAAATAATTCTAAGAAAGAGGAGAATGATACCATCATAGAAGAAAACCCATATGTCGTAGTTGGAACTACTAAAGTATTGCCCCATGAAGATAAAGAGAGACTTTTTTATTCACAGATGCAGGTTGATGGAAAGCCTCTACATTTAATTGTTGACAGTGAGAGTAAAAAGAATTTGATCTCTAGGGAGACAGTCAAAAGATTAAATCTAAAAGTGACAAGACACCCACAACCATACTCTATGGGATGGGTAAATGAGGGACAAGATATTCAAATAAATCAACAGTGTCATTTTCCATACTCAATCAAGCCTTTCAAGGCTGAAGTGATATGTGATGTAGCACCATTGGATGTATGTGATGTCTTGCTTGGGCAGCCATACATATATTAGAGGCATGGGGTGTATGAGTCTAGGCCACGTAGTATTTTAATCAAGCTTGGTGGGAGGAGGTATCAAATACCAGAGGTATGAACAACACAAACTACATCTTTAATTAGTGCTAAACAATGTAAACACTTGATTGCTCAAACTGGAGCTTTTGTTCTACTCATGATTCACCCTGAACAAAAAAAATCATTTTTTATTAATACACATGCTAAGGTAACATAAAATCAACAAAATCAGATGCATAGAATTTTGAAAGAATATCATAGTGTGTTTAAACCACCAGTGGGAGTACCAACACACTATCAAGTCAAGCACTCTATTGATGTAATCCCAGGCACACCACTACCACATGAGCTAATATATAGGAGGTTAGTTTTGGAAAATGATGAGATTAAGAGACAAATTTAGGAGTTTATTTAGAAAGGACACATTCATCCAAGTGCTTCACCTTGTGGAAGTCCAATTTTCCTTACAAAAAAGAAAGATGGGAATGGATGCTTTGTATTGATTATAGAGCATTAAACAAAATATCTTTTAAAAATAGATATCCAATCCCTTGAATTGATGATTTGTTGGACCAACTTAGGGGGGCTAATTTCTTTACAAAAATTAACTTGAAGTATGGGTACCACCAAGTACCAATTGGTCCAATAGATGTGTGGAAGATTGCATTTAAATCTAAGGAAGGTTTGTTTGAATGGTTGGTCATGCCTTTTGGCCTAAAAAATGCCCTAGCCACATTTATGAGATAGAGAAATGATGTGCTTAGAGCATTCATTGATTCTTTTGTGGTTGTTTATTTGGATGACATATTCATATTTAGCAGAACTTGTTCTGAGCATTTACAGCATGTTGAACAAGTTCTTTCAACTCTGCAAAAACACAAACTTTATGCCAACATTGAGAAGTGTTCTTTTGGTATGCAGAGTATTCAATACTTAGGGTATATCATTGATACTAAGGGTGTTCATGTTGATTCAAAAAAGATTCAAATAATCTGAGATTGGCCATCCCCTAAAAATTTCACATAGCTTCGCAGCTTCTTGGGCTTAGCCAACTTCTATCATAGATATGTGTTTGGTTTCTCACACATATCATGGCCTCTTAATCAATCACTAAGGGGCAAAATTTCAATGGAGAGAGGCAAAGCAATAAGAATTTGAGGAGTTAAAGAAAAGAATATGTTCAACACCAGTATTGGTCCTTCCAGATCTACACTAATCATTTGACATAGAAATAGATGCATCCGATTATGCTCTTGGTTTGGTACTCACACAACATGGGCATCCTTTTTCCTATCACATTGAAACTTTTTCTGATACAGTATGTAGGTACCCTACCTATGATAAGGAGTTGTATGTCATTGTTTAGGCCTACAAACAATGGAAACACTATATACTAGGAAAGGAAACTGTTATACATATAGACCATAAACCACATCAATTCTTGCAAACACAAGGGAAACTATAGAATGATAGTCATCAATGGTGGTCAGCCTATCTAAAAAAATTTCAACTCAACATTCATCATAAAAAAGGAAGCAGTATGAAGGTGGTAGATTGTTTGAGTAGGCCTCCAATTGTAGGTTTGACAATAGTGTTGTATTCATGTGGTCATCAATCATCAACTTGGGAAGAACTATATGGTACTGACCCTGATTTTTTTAACATCTATGGTAATTTGGTAGAAGTTAAGTCTATTCTTGATTTTCACTTGTAGGATGGGTTTCTTTGGCATAATGGTCATATATGTGTACCCACTGAGGAATAGAAGAAAATGATATGGGAAGCTCACTAGAGTCGTGTTGCAGGATATTTTGGTATTGGTAGGACTACTGCTATCCTTCAAAAGTATTTCTATTTGCCAAAAATGAACTAGGATACCATTTCACATATACAAGCTTGTACAACCTATGTAATTGCAAAGCCAACAAACCATAAGTTGCATCTATGCTTACCATTACCTATTCCTGATAAGCCATGGCAGTCTATTTCAATGGATTTTATGTCTGGACTTCCAACTACTAGGCAGGGGCATGATTGTGTGTATGTTGTGGTAGATAGGTTTTCTAAAATGGCTATCATGGTGGCATGTAAAAATATGATTTCTATAGAAGATACTAGCAAGATATTTTTTTAACATGTTTGGGTTCATTTTGGATTACCAAAAAACATCATTTTTGCTAGGGATAGCAAGTGCATCAACAAATTTGATTTTGCACAATGGGCTAAAATGGACACCAAGTTGACAAAGTCTACAACATTCCATCCCCAAATAGATTGGCACACAGAAGTGGTGAATCAAATGATTGTTCATATTTTACAGATCTATCATTCTAAACTTTCTCGCACATGGGATGAAAGCTTACCCTATGTGAAACGTAGCTACAACCATGCAGTCCATAGTACTGTAGGGCACATTCCATTTGAGGTTTCTCTTGGGTACCAAACATTGGGACCTATGGATGTAGAAATACCATCTCTATAATCTAATAGTCCATTGAAAGGTGACAAGGAGGTAGATAAAGAAGAAAAATTCATTGATAACATTAGACACCTCCAACAACAAGTTCATGAGATCTTGGAGCATGATAAACATAAAACTCCTCATGTTTCAAATTGGTGACAAGGTATGGTTACATCATCAGAAAGAGTGCCTACATGGACCAAATAGGAAGCTTCATCCTCAGAATTATAGTAATCAGAATTATAAGGAAATGCATGATAAACATAGAACTCCTCATGTTTCAAATTGGTGACAAGGTATGGTTACATCATAAGAAAGAGTGCCTACATGGACCAAATAGGAAGCTTCATCCTCTTCATTATGGTCCATATACTATTGTTAAACAAGTTGGTGAGAATGCTTTTGAACTTAATTTTCCATCATTTTTCGGACTGCATCAAGTTTTCAATGTAAAATTATTGAGACCCTATTTTCCTTCTTTGTTAGATATTTCCCAAGCTATTGAACACATTCAAGCTACATAGTTAAATCCATCTACTACTATTCTAGTCCAACATGACCATGTTACTGAAGTAATTTTAAAGACATTGAGAAATCAAAAGATTCCTCTGTATCGGGTGGTTCAAGCTGGCCAACATTCTCATCAAGGAAAGTGGTTTACTAAGGAACAAATTGAAGAACAATTTCCTCATCTGTTGTAGCATATTAGTGTAATGGGGCCCATTACCTCTCAAGGGAGGAGGAATGCTTAGGATTAAATTGGAAAAAAATTGAAATCTAATTTTTTAAAAATTTTACTATATTTTAGTAAATTGCATTTTTCAGGGTCTTTGACGTTTGAATAGTTTGTTTTTAATAAATATTATGATGGCTCTTCATTTCATTTCCAAGGGATTTTGATGACCCTTGGGATCCATCAGACTTGTATAAACTCAAAATATTCAAATAGAATGGATCAATTTTTGGTTTACTATCTTCTTGTTCTAAATTTTCATGTTGAATTCTACAATACTGCAGGTATCACACCAGGTATTGTAATCTAATTACATAAACTAGATTAGTGGTATCAAAGCAAGAATGTTCCTTTATGCCAATTTACACAAGGTCTTCCTACAAAATATTAGGACTGGATACACAAGATTTGTCAAAATACCCACCTTTGAGACGCACACGATCGAAGATGTCAAAAGATGATGTTAAGAATTTGGTTGAGGAAGCTTTAAATAAGCAATGAGAGGAGATGATGAGTCAATTCTCACACCTCCTATAGAATAAAAAACCCTTTGAATTAGGAACATCATTTCATGGAAATACCCCTTTCAAAGTGCAGGTTAATTTTGACATCCCGAATTTTGAAGGAAAGGTCGATTTTGAAGCTATTGATAACTGGTTATCAAAGTTGGATAGATACTTTTCTATCAATAATTTCTCAAATGTAGAAAAGATAACATTTTCTCTCCTCAAAGCTGAAACCCATGTGAAATTATCATGGGAAACCAAAGTCGTAAATAAAGAGGAAGAATCATTTGCTGAAGATGGTTTTGAAATTTCTCTTGATAAGAAGCGCACATGGGGAGAATTTTTGGATTACATTGAAGAAGCTTACCTTCCAGAGGATGTATATGAACAAAAATACATAGAGTGGCAGCTTCTTAGATAAAAGAGGGGTCAGTCTATGCAAGATTAAACCAATACATTCCATTCGCTTTCAACAAAACTTAGTATTGAGGATTCAGAGAAGCATTGAATTTTGAAATATCAGAGTGGACTTGACAGGTATATTCAAATAGAGATGGAAATTTTGAATAATGAGACATTGGCAACTGTGTATAAATATGCTACAAAACTTGAAGATAAATTCAACCAGAAAGGGAAGAGGGACTACTTTGGAAACAACAAGCTAAGGGTTAAAGGTGGCAATAGATTTGTAGGAAAATAGGTGACCAAGGAACCTCATTAAAATTCACCTAAGAACACATGGTGGTCTACTAAAAAGACACAAATAGACACAAGCATGTGGTGTAAGATGCATAAGTCCCCAACCCATAACACAAAGGATTGTCGAAGTATTAAAAATTTGATTACAAAAATAAGAGGAGAGGAAGCTAAAGTTGAATCATCACTAGTAAATAATTCTGAGAAAGAGGAGAATGATTCCATCATAGAAGCAAACCCATATGTCATAGTTGGAACTGGTAAAGTATTGCCCTGTGAAGATGAAGAGAGACTTTTTCATTCACAGATGTGGGTTGATGGAAAGCCTCTACATTTTATTGTTGATAGTGGGAGTCAAAAGAATTTGATCTCTAGGGAGACAGTCAAAAGAATAAATCTAAAAGTGACAAGACACCAACAACCATACACTATGGGATGGGTAAATGAGGGACAAGATATTCAAATAAATCAATAGTGTCATTTTCCATACTCCATCAAGCATTCCAAGGATGAATTGATATGTGATGTAGCACCATCAATTGTATGCGATGTCTTGCTGGGATAGCCATACATGTATCAATGCCATGGGGTGTATGAGTCTAGGCCATGTAGTATTACAATCAAGCTTGGTGGGAGGAGGTATTGAATACCAAAGGTATGTCCAACATAAACTACTTCTTTAATTAGGGCTAAACAATGTAAACACTTGAGTTCTCAAACTGGAGCTTTTGTTCTACTCATGATTCTCCCTGAACAAAGAAAGTCATTTTTTCTTAATACACATGCTAAGGTAATAGAAAATCAACAAAATCAGATGGATAAAATTTTGAAAGAATATCATAGTGTGGTTAAACCACCAGTGGGAGTACTAACACACTTTCAAGTCAAGCACTCTATTGATTTAAGCCTAGGCACACCACTACCACATGAGCCAATATATAGGAGGTCAGATTTGGAAAATGATGAGATTAAGAGACAAATTCAAGAGTTGATTAAAAAAGGACACATTCATCCAAGTGCTTCACCTTGTCGAAGTCCAACTATCCTTGCTAAAAATAAACATGGGACATGGAGGATTTGTATTGATTATAGAGCATTAAACAAAATCTCTGTTAAAAATAGATATCTAATCCCTCGAATTGATGATTTGTTGGACCAACTTAGGGGGGCTAATTTATTTACAAAAATTGACTTGAAGTATGGGTACCACCAAGTACCAATTGATCCAACAAATGTGTGGAAGACTTTATTTAAATCTAAGGAAGGTTTGTTTGAATGGTTGGTCATTCCTTTTGGCCTAACAAATGCTCCAGCCACATTTATGAGATTGATGAATGATGTGCTTAGACCATTCATTGATTCTTTTGTGGTCGTTTATTTTGATGACATACTCATATTTAGCAAAACTTGGTATGAGCATTTGCAGCATGTTGAACAAGTTCTCTCAACTCTGCAAAACCACAAACTTTATGCCAACATTGAGAAGTGTTCTTTTGGTATGCAGAGTATTCAATACTTAGGGTATATCATTGATATTAAGGGTGTTCATGTTGATTCAGAAAAGATTCAAATAATCCAAGATTGTCCATCCCCTACAAATTTCATAGAGCTTCACACCTTCTTGGTCTTAGCCAACTTCTATCGTAGATTCATGTTTGGTTTCTCACACATATCATGGCCTCTTAATCAATCACTAAGGGGTGGAGCACAAAAAAAAATTTAATGGAGAGAGGCAAAGCAACAAGCATTTGAGGAGTTAAGTAAAAGACTATGTTTAGCACTAGTATTGGCCCTTCTAGATCTACATGAAGCATTTGAAATAGAAACAGATGCATTTGATTATGCTCTTGGTGTGGTACTCATGCAACATGGGCATCCTGTTGCCTATCACATTGTATCTTTTTCTAATACAGTATGTAGGTAACCCCCCTATGATAAGGAGTTGTATGTCATTTATTCAGGCCTATAAATAATGGAAACACTATATACTGGGAAAGGAAACTGTTATACATACAAACCATAAACCAGTTTAATTCTTGCAAACACAAGGGAAGCTAAAGAATGATAGACATCAATAGTGGTTAGCCTATCTACAACAATTTCACCTCAAGATTCATCAGAAAAAAGAAATAGTAACAAGATGGTAGATTGTTTGAGTAGGCCTCCAATTGCAGGTTGGACAATAGTGCTGGATTCATGTGGTCATCAATCATCAACTTGGGAACAACTATATGGTACTGACCCTAATTTTTCTAACATCTATGGTAATTTTGTAGAAGGAAAGTATGTTCCTGATTTTCACTTGCGGGATGGGTTGCTTTGCCATAATGGTCACATATTTGTACCCTCCAAGGAATGGAAGAAAATGATATGGGAAGCTCACTACAGTCATGTTGTAGGACATTTTTGTATTGGTAAGACTATTGCTATCCTTCAAAAGTATTTCTATTGGCCAAAAATAAAGTAGGATATCATTTCACATATACAAGCTTGTGCGGCCTGTGCAATTGCAAAGCCAGAAAACCATAAGTTGGGTCTATATTTACCATTACCTATTCCTGATAAGCCATGGCAGTCTATTTCAATGGATTTTATGTCTGGACTTCCAACTACCATGCTAGGACATGATTGTGTATATGTTGTGGTAGATAGGGTTTCTAAAATGGCTATCATGGTGGCATATAAAAAGATGATTTCTACAAAAGATACTACCAAGATATTTTTTGAACATGTTTGGGTTCATTTTGGTTTACCAAAAACCATTATTTCTGATAGGGATAGCAGGTTCATCAAAAAAATTTGGTCTGCACTATGGGCTAAAATGGACACCAAGTTGACAAAGTCCACAACATTTCATCCCCAAACAGATGGGATGACAGAAGTGGTGAATCAAATGATTATTCATATTTTACAAATGTATCATTCTAAACATCCTCGCACATGGGATGAAAGCTTACCCTATGTACAACACAACTACAACCGTGCACTCCATAGTACTACAAGACACAATCCATTTGAGGTTTCTCTTGGGTACCAACCATTGGCACCTATGGATGTAGCAATACCATCTCTACAATCTAATAGTCCATTGAATGGTGACAAGGAGGTAGATAAAGCAGAAAAATTCATTCATAACATTAGACACCTCCAACAACAAGTTCATGAGATCTTAGAGTAGAGAAATCAAAAGTATAAGGAAAGGCATGATAAACATATAACTCCTCATAAGTTTTAGATTGGTGACAAGGTATGGTTACATCTTCAAAAAGAGCACCTGCACCGACCAAATAGGAAGCTTTGTCCTTGCTTGGCCAAATAATGGTATTAGAAACCTAGAGCAATGGACTGCCTATTTTAGGATTGGACACCCCAAATGATTTCTAATTGGATTACTTGGTCTCATTTAATTATCAACTAGGGATGTAAACTTGGAATGGCATTTGTAAAGTATATGCTTCAAACCTTCTCATTCTAAGACTATCTATAGAATTCAAATGCTTATGCTTCAGGAAACTATACTAAAACTGGTAAATAAATGTATTCTAATTAAAATAGGAAATTGTGGCTAGGAACTACTCCAATCGACTGTGCTATAGGAACAAGCTACTAATTCTGCTATTAGTAGTTACAAGAACAACAGCATTCTAAATACTTAAAAATAATAGGAAAATGAACTCTACTCTAATAGAACATTCACTCATCAAGTGGGCCCCCTTCAATGAGTGAATGAGAACTTACAATCAAGATGAAAGATACAAACTTGAACTGACCATTCTATTCATTCATAACAAAAAGGATTACACTTGATTGAAAATAGTATGCAAGAGTTCTATTATAAAACTAGTTTGTTTGACTAACTCTATTAGAGTCACAAGAGTCGATTATTTAAAAGAAAGCTACAACTATCTCCTAAGTCTGTGATCACTTCATAAATGAGGATTGGTTAGAACTCATAAAGTTCAAAACATAAATGTTATTGACCATGAATAATCCTAGAAGTATAGCGCATTAAGGAAACTAAATCTGTGCCCGCCTGTAATAGAAAACATCTATCAACTTTCTTTGCTTGTGAAGATTCTACAATCCATAGTTTGGGTTTGATTACCCTAGCACCACTATGTTGGTCTTTAAATGTCCATAGCCAATAGCTACAAAACAATCAATGCACACACATCCAACCATATACATATATATCTACATCATTAATATTAGGAAATTATGTAAGCCTTAATCAACACTCTTGCAAGTCCGATGGCTACAAGAGGTAGCTATGCAAAACATAGCTGAGGAAAGAAAACATTCATTAACATGTATAACTACTATATTTACCATTCCTATCCATGAATCCAAGAAGATATTATGTCTTTAAGAGTATCCACATTTCATCTTATGTTCACACACATATATATATAACATATACATAAAAACCATAAGTTCATGTCTATGTGCAACCAACTATTCTAGAAAGAGGATAAAAAGTATTGAGAAAGATGGCTATTTAGAAGCCCATCATTCCCCCAAACTAAACTATTGCTAATCTCTAGCAACCATGAAATTTTGAATCCTAGTACGGACCCTCAAATCACTAGTTGTTCTCTACCCAGACTCATCATTACCATAGTCAAAATATCTATGAGTCTCTTTGAGTCTTTCCCATCATAGAAATTCAGTGTCCATATCATAATCTACTACATTGTCATTCATTACTAGCAATGGCTGTAGGAAGAGTGGAGGCTGAAACCTCAATTGAAACCAGTGATTAAGGAGTGTCCTTCCCAACATAATGTACCATGGAACTTGTCCTGTAGCAAGGGTCAAATTCTATGGTGAGTGAGGTTCATTTGACTTTAGATCATGTGACATCCTTATCCATCTTTTCTTGGAGGCATTGATTGCTATGGCAATATCATGTGAGGAATGCTAGTCCCAGTCTGCAAAAGCTTGTTCTCACACTAGATATATTTTATTAGCCCCACTAGTGTTTGCTGTGAGAGAAAGCCAGTCTAAATATGTTCGCCTAGAATTCTGAACTTTAGGCCTCATCATCAAAGGAGCTATCATCTCATTGTTTCTATATAGTGTAGCTTGATGTTCCCTACTTATCTCATTCTACATCCAAGACATAACCGCTCTTAACTGCACATCCCCTACATAGAGTAGTGAATTCCACTCTGTATCATCAGGAACTGCTAGGTTATGTAGGTACAATTCACACAATAGGTTTTTTAGAGTCATTGGAGAAGACTGAAAGGCATAGTAAAATTCATGAGGAGTTGATAGAGAAGGATTTAGTCCTTCCACAATTCTTGTTAATTTGAAATTAACAAGTTGCTCTTTAAGGAATAATGCATACATCAGAGATGGTGAACTACATTCCATTAACTCTGGAATTAACCCTGTGATTTGATCAATCCTCTATTTCAATACCTCCATTTTCTTTGATTTTTGTTCTAACTGAGATCCCTGATCACTAATGACTCATTTCAATTTTCCTTTTTCTAATTCCCACTATGTGTTTTCACATAACAATTGCTGATATAAGTTTATCCTTGCAGCTAGGGGTGTAGACAAATCTGGTGGGGGTAAAGGTTCCTGATTGAGTATATCCACCCATCTAGATGGCAAGTGAGGAATTTTTATTGTTTTCTTTGGTGTAGAGGACTCACCTTTCCATAAAACAATTGTTTTTACTACATTGCTTTCCTCACTAACATCAACTGCTACCTTAGCCAGCATTTCTAACCCATCCTGATTACTTTTCTTGGGCACTTCCTTAATAATTTCCCTCCCAAAGTTAGGGGTTTCCTTAGAATCCAAACTAACATTTGACCCAGCATAATTATTTACAATTTCATCTGTGTCCTTAGAGTCCTCCTCACTATCAATAAGTATGTATTTAACTCTAGGGTTAACTTCTATTTGTGGACTCTGATCTTCTAATGTAGTGTTACTGGCTGTAGTTTGATGAAATATTTCCTCAGAAGAGGACTTTTCTAAAGACTCATTTTCAACAGATTCATTCTCTATGGATTCAAAAGACTCAAGGTTAACAATAGGTACAAAAGCTTCAACATCTTTCTTAGAAAGCCTTCTACTTCTCCTCCTAGGGGGTATGGATGAGCTCGGAGGACTCTTTAGTTTCCTTCTTTTAGTGGCTACTTCCTTTGCAACTATTTCAGGAGGGTTTTCAAAATTTTCTTCCCTAGGGGAATGTAAGGTTTCTATAACATTATCAATATTATCAATAGGTTGTGGCTCTAATATTTCTTCTTTTGTCTCCTTTTTTTTACCCTTATCCTCCCTAGATGTAGACCTGGTCCTTATGGTCGGTGATGCTTCAGGGATATTGGAAGCTTCTTTATTTTTTCTTTTCTTTCTCTAAGAGGTAGAGGCTTTAGCATTGAAGGTTCTTTTCTTAGGTGACCTAGAAATGGAAGGGGAGGCTTCAGGATCAATTTCAATTCTTTGAACAATTTTATGAGCCCCAGAGGATGTTTTCTCTCTCCGACCAACACCGTGACCTCTAGGGCCGACTACTCTAGGTTCAACCTCCTTCATTTGTAGAAATTATTCCCATGTCCTAACCTTTTGTCTATTAATTATCTTTCTACTATTAGTTTTATCAAGCAATGATGTGAAATAGATTGGTTGCTTCCTGACTAGACTAATAAAGCTTTCTTTTTGACAATGTTAAATAGGAAGTTGGGAAGATTTACTAGTCTGTTGTTATGCCGAAGATGACTGAGAATTTTGAAATGTAGCACATGCAATTACTTGTAGCATCCCTTGAAGGTGAAGTAATGGATAAGAAATGAAGTTGGTTGAATGAATTCTAGAGGCAAAGATAATAGCCAAGTACCTTGCTTCCTGTGGATGTCTAACTGGGGATCACCGTGCAAAGTGAACTAGGCCCTCATCGAATGTAGGTTGAAATATTTCACCCAATTTTCACCTTCTTGAGGCAAACCAGTCACTTCAACTACTACATCTTCTGTGAATTCAATCTTGAAGCCCTTAACCTCTACAAATCCATCCTTCAAGGTGGATAAAAATCTAGAGTGACTTCCTCATCAAACCCATTAAGGCTTAGGCAATAATCCAACCATCCCCTTCTTCTAAAAATTTCACAAGTGGACACATCATTTAACAAAACCCTGTGATCCACTGGATCATGCTGTTGAAGGTCACCACCCATTGCTACTCTTAGAGAATTTTGAATTCACAGAACTTGCTAATTCCTTAGAGCTCGACAATGGTAAACACAAACCTCAATGCATTACAGAACAAGGTGTTGTAGAAGAAAAGATAGCATACTAACTACAACTTGCTTCATAGAATTAAAGATTTTTATATGAAATCTAATGATATATTATTTACATAACATTTCATAATAGCTCACGCGTGCCAAGGTTGCCACCCCAAACATGTCGCAACATATCATTAGAAATCAAGTTTAGCCTTTAATATCTTTAATTCACTTGAAATGTGATGACGCAATCACAAAAGGACAAATCAACAAGTCATGTTGTAGACATTTCTCAAGGACAAGAAACTTTAATTTTCATGCTAATTTGAAATTTTGAAAATAGAATAGTTCCCCCCCCCAACTAAGTAATGGCATGGGTCCCACCAAGCCAAGTTATGCAAGAGTACAAAATTAAAATGACAGAAAATCCTAAAATTAATGAATAAAAATAATATATGCACAAGTATATGCGGCACGAACCTAGAAGCACTATAGGAAGAGTTGTTTGAAAAACTGCACCTGCATGCATGAAGTGATGGGATGGGGTGAATGGGTAGAAGAGAGAGAAGGTGAGATGAAAATTATTATGGAGAAATGATTCCACAAAATGTGAAATGTTTATTATGGTGCTCTTGAATGGAATCAAGAATCGGTGGAAGGCTGGGTAGAAGACCCATCCTCTTCAGCTACAGGATCACTTGCTTCTTCTATGCTCTAGAACTACTTTAGGAACTCATCATGGCTGACAAATTTGTTGTAAAGTTTTAGGTGATGCCCGTTGACAAGTAACTTAAATCTGACAAGATCCATGGTTGAAAGCTAGATGACTCCATTTTCAAATACTGATATTATCTTGTAAGGTCCAAGCCATCATGTATGAAATTTCCTAGGTGTGTGCTAACCAATATTGAATCATACAACAGTGCCCAATCTCCTACAAAAAATTTCTTATCATGAATGAACTCGTGATGCCATTTTTTCCTTTGTTGCTATATCAATTCTATATTATGGAGGGCAGACTTCCTGTATTCATCCAATCCATTTAATTGCAACAACTGGTCTTCTTGAGCTTTGGTGAGATCAATATCCAATTCTAAGGCTGTTTGAAGTGTTTTATGCTGGAACTCAATTGGCATGGATGCTAATTTTCCATACACCAACTCAAAAGGAGTAAACCCTATGGTGGTTTCCATGTGGTGTGGTATGCCCATATAGCTTCAGGAAGGCATGTAGCCCAGTCCTTTTTGTAAACAACCACTATTTTGGTTAGAATAGATTTTATTTCCTAGTTTGTGATTTTAGCATGACCATTGGCCTGAGGATGATGGGGTGAAGATTTCCTATGACACACCATATACTCCTGCATCAACTCTATGATAAGATGAGAGGTGAACTGTGCTCCTTGATCTATGATAATTTCCCTTGGTACTCCAAATCTAGTGAATATGCATTCATAGAGGAACTCAGCAACTTTGTGATCTCTGTCATGCCTCATAGCTTTGGCCTCAACCCATTTTGTAGCATAGTCAGTACATACTAAGATGTAGGACTTCCCATGAGAAGAGGGTTCAATGGGTCCAACAAAGTCAATACCCCACTTGTCAAAGGGTGTGACAACTACCTAAGGCTATAGGGGCATTTCATCAGACTTTGTGGGACACCCCACACACTAGCACCTATCACAGTGTCGAGTATGCTTGGCTACATCTTTATGAAAAGTGGGCCAGTAGTATCCAGTTGTCAAAATTTTATAGGCTATTCACTTTGCTGCAAAATGTCCACTGCATGGTTCATCATGTGATGCCCACAGAATGTCATAGGTTTCATCCTCACAAACACATCACCTAGTGACCTGGTCTAGTCCTGTATAAAATATGAAGCCTAATATCCAAGAGAAGTTAAAACTCTTCTCAACCAATAGGCGATGCTATTTGGGAGAGAAGTGAGGTAGTGTTCTTCCTGCAACAAGGTAGTTGGCTAAGTCTGCATACCATGGATTAAAAGAATTAATAGAAAATAAGTGCTCATCAGGGAAGCTATTGTCAATTGTTGTAGGACCATCTAGTACTTGTAATCTTGATAATAAATCGACCACTACATTAGCCTTGCCTAATTTGTCTATTATCTTTACATCAAATTCTTGCATGAGGAGTAACTAGTGTGCTAATCTACCACTAATGGTAGGTTTATTCATTAAGTACTTGATAGCTGAATGATCAGTATAAACAAATACTTCATAACTTGTGATGTAGTGCCTCAATTTTTTTAGTGCATAGAAAACTGCCAACAACTCTTTTTCAGTAACAGTATAATTTAATTATGCTCCTTGCAAATTTTTACTGATATAGTAAATTACATGTTCAATAGTATCTTCTTTTTTTCCAAGGACTACTCCAATGGCATAGTCAGATGCATCTATGTGGATGTGGAATGGAAGCTTCCAATCTGGTCCCCTTAGAATAGGTTTTGTTGTTAGAACATCTTTCATTTTTTGGAATGATGCTTCACATTCCTCTATCCGTTCAAATTCAGCTTCTTTCTTCAACAAGTTGTATAATGATGTTGCAAGTTGACTAAAATCTTTTATGAATCTTCTGTAGTAACCAGCATGGCCAAGGAAACTTCTTACATCCTTCTTCTTGACTGTAGTGGGAAGTGTGTTGATAACTACAATTTTTTCAGGGTCAACCTGAATACCAAAAGATGAGAGGTAGTGCCCTAGAAAACTCCCTCTTCCATCATCATATAACACTTTTCACTATTAAGAGAGAGGTTGTAATCTTGACATCTCTTAAGAACCTTCTCCAAGTTAGCTTGTGCTTCTTCAAATGTGGTCACATGAGTGGTGAAGTCATCCATATAAATTTCAACACAATTAGCAACAATGTCAGAGAAAATACTGAGCACTGCTCTCTAGAAAGTAGTAGGTGCGTTGCATAACCCAAATGGAAAGACTGAATAAGAAAATGTTCCCTAGGGATAGGTAAACATTGTCTTATCCTGGTCTTCTAGTGATATTTGAATTTGATTATACCCACTAAAGCCATCTAGAAATGAAAAATACTTTTTTCCAGCAAGGTTGTCAAGTACCTGGTCAATGAAAGGTAGTGGGAAGTGATCTTTCTTAGTGGCTTTGTTAAGTTCTCTTTAGTCAACACAAAATCTCCACTTTCCCCCCTTCTTTTGAACAATTACAAGAGGAGAAACCCACTGGCTATCAGAGATAGGATAAATGAAACCTTCACTAAGAAGCTTTTGCAACTCGATTTTTACTATGTCTCTCAAAGTAGGATTAATTCTCCTTTGAGCTTGCCTCACTGGATTGTATTCAGGGCTTATGTAGATTCTGTGAGTACAAAGTTTTGGATCTAGTCCTTTCATATCAGTATAGTCCCATGCAAAGGCTTGTTGGTTGTCTTGTAAAAGCTGGAGAAGACTAGACATCTAAGTTTCAGTTAGATTCTTATTAAAATTCAGCTCCTTTCCTGAAGCAATTTCAACTCTTTTAACTTTTTCTATCATTTGGACTTTTGCTATAGATGGAGACTTTATCTCATGGGGTAGCAATGTGTGGAGATAATCAGGTGCTGCAGGAAGCTAAGGTGTGGTTTTCTTGGGCATGACTATTTGAAGGGAATAGTTAGGATCATTACAAGATGATTCCTCCATACCATATTGATTGGTAAGGATTGCTGCCAGTATATCATCTTCTTCTTGTGATACCATGAATGGATTTCTCTCAATGACCATAAGTTTTTTCATAGCATTTGCTTCAAGGTTAGCATCACCTAAGTCTAGCCATACAAACTGATCAAGTTCACTTTGGGGTTTTGCTGGAGAATACAAAGTTAACTTCTTGTTATTTATCCCATCTGATATGGTCATTTTCCTAACTGACATGCAATGCAAGCATCAGCTGTGGCTAGCCAAGGTCATCCTAAGATTAATGGGTATCCTCCTAAGGTGGCTTTGGGTGATAGGACTATGAAATCCAAAGGGTAATCTAATCAGTCCAAAGTAACAACAATATCTTCAACCATACCATCTGGTTTGACTGTAGAATTATTAGCTAACTACAAGATTGTAGGTGTATCCCGCAAACCAATGATACTAAGCTTCAGTAGAACTTCTCTAGTCATTACATTGATTGATGCTCCCAGGTCAATTAGGACATTTTGAATTTGGGTCGCATTAATATAGATTGTAACTACTAGACTTCCTGGGTCAGAATACTTAGGCATTACAACTTTGCTTAGCATGAGATTAGAGAGTTGGCCTAAGACATGGACAGTATCAGGGTCTTTCTTCTTCCTTTTAGGTTGTTTAATATAGGCTTCCTTAATTGCTTTGGTATAGACTAGAATTTCTTTAAGGGCATCCAACAAGGGGATTTGCACTATCATTTGCTTGAGCTGATCAATCAAATCAGTTGCTAAAGGATTTTTTTTGTTGGAACAACCTAAGACAATCTTTGTGGATAAGGAGAATTTTTAGGCACTGGTGTAGTTTGAACAATAGGTGGAATATCAGTAGGCTGATTCAGAGTCATGTCCTCAGCATCAACAACTTTGGTTATATTGGTTCCTTGGGTGCAGGTAGTGTAGTTCCTAATCTGAGATCGATATCATTTACTTGCAAGGAATACACTTGTTTCTTATTATTAGGATTTGGAGTTGGTTGAGCAGGAAGTTGAGTTGGCTTTTACGTGTTGCTGTTGGCTACAGGAGGTGGTGGCATAATAGCTTGCTGCTGTGGTGGAGGCATTATTGATTGTTGCTTACTAGACTAATTGGGTCCCTACTGAGGTTGTGGTTTCTAGTTACCATGAGGTGGCCATTGGCTATTTTTCTATGATGGTTGATAGGAGTTATACTGCTACTGGTATGGATTAAATGGTGGTTGTTGTGGATAGGCTTGGTTATAGTGCGGCTATTGGTTGGACCAGTTATAATTCCAATTCTGACCTTGAGGAGAAAAATTTTGGGGATTATGGTTTGGTCATTGACTATTATTATTATTATTATAACCAAAATTATTTAGTGGGTCTGGAGGCATACCTTGTCTTTGAGCCCATGGATGCCTTTGACCAACATAGAAAAATTGTCTGTTCTCCTCATCTATGGCTTTGAACTCAGTGGGCATTGAATTGATGTCCACAGATGCAATTGTTTTGTATTTACAGTTTCTTTTATTTTCTTTGCAATGTGAGAAGAACTCAGCCACCACAACATCTGACTCTTCCTTCTTCCTCCTTGCCTGCATACTATCTAGTTGAGTGGTGACATCATTAATGATGTCCTACTTGAAGTCAAATAGAAAGTTAGACATCTCCATTTTGGATACTCCTGAACCACCATTGGACTTATGTGGTAGGTCTTTAAGTCCCCTACCATTCTTTATAGTGGCCCTTGAATAATTTAGACATATGTTCTTTATGTCAGCATAACCTTTTTGTGTGATATCTCCTCTTGCCATCAAGTCTAGAGCCTCAATACTTCTATCATTCACACCCTTTAAGAAAAGGTATTTTTGAGATGCCTCATTTAGCTAGTGTTGTGTATTATGTTGTAGGTTGAACATGAGTCTTGCTACATAATCCTCCAAGGTTTCATCCTCCTTCTGAGACATTTTAAAAATGTCATCACCTGTCAAATCTTGACCCCTACTATATTCTTTATACTTTAAAAGAAACATAGTGTGCATGGCATTCTAGTCTACTATAGCATTAGCGCCCAACCCCATGAACCATCTCAAGGTAGCCTCTTTTAGATTTGATGGAAACAACTTTAGATTGTGGGCATTAGTGGTATAGTCATAACTCTAGTAAAGGATGTTAACCTCAAAGAGGAAGGTCTCAGGGTCTTCTGTAAGGAGGCCATAGAATTTAGGGAGTGCAGCAGTAGGTATGTTCTTCAAATTTTAGTTACCTTTCTATTGACATATAGGAAAAGGAAAGGGAGCTTGAGTAGCCATTCTGGGAGGAGGACTTGGTGGTGGAGGCTGATAGATAATAAGAGAAAGTGGGTTGTCTTGGTATTCAGGTTCAACAAATAGGTCATTCAAATGTAGTGATTCCTTGGATGATGAAGAGGATATGTGTTCCTGAGCATCAACAAATAGATTTTCAAAGGGTTCTTCTTCATTCTCACTTTGGGGTTCTTCAAGTTGAGGATTAAATAGATCAAATGGGCCCTCTTGGTAATTATGGGGAAGAAATCTCCCAAGGTGATCTCTCCTTCTATGCATAAAAATGCTTACTTAAGACTAAGTGCTAGTTTAAAACTAAGAATGCAACTACAAGAATATGTTTGAATTAACAACATCCTTGGCAGCGGCACCAAAAATTCTTGGCCAAATAATGGTATTAGAAACCTAGAGCAATGGACTACCTATTTTAGGATTGGACACCCCAAATGATTTCTAAATGGATTACTTGGTCTCATTTAATTATCGACCAGAGACGTAAACTTGCAATGGCATTTGCAAAGTATATGCTTCAAACCTTCTCATTCTAAGACTATCTATAGAATTCAAATGCTTATGCTTTAGGAAACTATACTAAAATTGGTAAACAAAAATATTCTAATTAAAGTAGGAAATTGTGGCTAGGAATTTCTCCAACCGACTGTGCTGTAGGAACATGCTACTAATTCTGCTATCAGTAGTTGCAGGAACAACAGAGTTCTAACTACTTAGAAATAATAGGAAAATGAACTCTACGCTAACAAAACAATTCACTCATCAAGTGGCCCCCCTTGAATGAGTGAATGAGAACTTACAGTCAAGATGAAAGATACAAACTTGAACTAAACATTCTATTCATTCATAAAAAAAAAGGATTACACTTGATTGAAAATAGTATGCAAGAGTTCTATTATAAAACCAATTTGTTTGACTAACTCTAACAGAGTCACAAGAGTCAATTATTTAAAAGAAAGCTACAACTATCTCCTAAGTCTACGATCACTTCATAAATGAGGATTGGTTACAACTCATAAAGTTCAAAAGAGAAACATTATTGACCATGAATAATCCCAGAAGTATAGCGCATTAAGGAAACTAAATCGGTGCCCACATGTAACAAAAAACATCTATCAACTTTCTTTGCTTGCGAAGATTCTGCAATCCATGATTTGGCTTTGATTACCCCAGTGCCACTATGTTGGTCTTTGAATGTCCACAGTCAACACCTAAAAAACAATCAATGCACACACATCCAACCATATACATATATATCCACATCATTAATATTAGGAAAAGGTGTAAGCCTTAATCAACAATATTGCAAGTCTTATGGCTACAGGAGGTAACTACCCAAAACATAGCTTAGGAAAGGAAACATTCATTAACATGTATAACTACTATATTTTCCATTTCTATCCATGAATCCAAGAAAATATTATGTCTTTAAGAGTATCCACATTTCATCTTATGTTCACACATATATATAACATATACATAAAAACCATAAGTTCATATGCTTAAAAACCATAAGTTCATGTCTATGTGCAACCAACTATTCTAGAAAGAGGATAAAAAGTATTGAGAAAGATGGCTATTTAGAAGCCCATTAGTCCTCTTCGTTATGGTCCATATACTATTGTGAAACAAGTTGGTGAGAATGCTTTTGGACTTAATTTGCCATCATTTTTGGGACTGTATCCAGTTTTCAATGTAGAATTGTTGAGACCCTATTTTCCTCCTTTGTTGGATATTTCCCAATCTACTGAACACATTCAAGTTGCAAAGTTAAATCCATCTACTACTATTATAGTCTAGTATGACCATGTTACTGAAGTCATTTTAAAGACTTTGAGAAATCAGAACATTCCTTTGTATCAGGTGGTTCGAGCTGGCCAACATTCTCATCAAGGCAAGTGGTTTACTAAGGAATAAATTGAAGAACAATTTCCTCATCTATTGCAATAGATTAGTGCAATGGGGCCCATTGCCTCTCAAGGGGGGAGGAATGCTCAGGATTAAACTGGAAAAAAATTCAAATCTAATTTTTTAAAAATTTTACTATGTTTTAGTAAACTACATTTTTTAGGGTCTTCGATGCATTTCTGGGCTTGGATGTTGCCCAAAAGTGCCAATGTGACATTGTCACTTTTGAAATATGGTTGTAGATCTTTTGAATATCTTTTCAACGCATAAAATGGTTCACAATTCGGAGCTACGAGTAGAAAGTTATGCCTTCTCCAAGTGGACCTAATTTTTAATTATAGTTTTTTGATAATTTTTGATAGTTTGAATAGTTTGTTTGTAATAAATATTATGATGGGTCTTCATTTCATTTCCAAGGGATTTTGATGACCCTTGGGATCCATTAGACTTGTATAAACTCAAAATATTCGAATAGAATGGATCAATTTTTGGTTTGCAATCTTGTTGTTCTCAATTTTCATGTTGAATTCTATAATACTGCAGGTATCACACCAAGTATTGTAATCTGGTTACATAAACCAAATCAATGATACACATGTTGCCTTTGAACTCCAACTGATAACCTTTCTCAAGTAACTGTCCAATACTAAGAAGGTTGTGCTTCAAACCATCTACATAGAGAATATTATCAGTGTTGTTCTTTCAATCTAATGTGATGGCTCCTCTACCAATGATAACTTTAGGAGTGTTATCTCCAAATCTAACAATGTCACCATTGTATTTTTCTAGATGAACAAATCTATCTTTATCACCTGTCATGTGATGTGAAAAACCACTATCTATTATCTAATCTGTCCTTATGTCTTCTTGTGAAATCAATGCTAGCTCTTGTTCCTTTTTCTCAGTTTCATGATTCATCTCCTTATGCATTTTCTCCACAATAGAAATGAATCCAATTTCATCTTCAACTGAATCATCATCTGATACTCTATCTCCAGCATAGTAACATTCCTTTGAATACTTAGGCTTGTGGTCATTTTTGAACTTTTTAGCCCTTGTAGGACACTTAGATTCAAAGTGACCAATCTTATTACATGAAAATCATTTAAATGGAAATTGACCTTCATATTTTCCTTTTACTTTATTTTCTCTTTTAGAAATCATAGAAATGAAATCATCTAGTGATTTCTCTTCATCATCATCATCAAAATTACTAGAAGTGTTTGTAGATTTATTGATGCCTTAAAGGCTGTCTCACTTTTAGGTTCTGTCTTCAATCTTGAAATCTCAAAAGTTGAAATTTTGTTGATCGGGGTCTCTCTTTTGAAATTTGATGTAAGCTACATGGTCTCATCAAGGATGTTGATCTTATTTTCATACTCTGCTATGAGAGTAGTTATCAAATTGTCCATAATATCTTCTTTTGAAATCTCTCCACCATTGTTCTTGATTCCTGTAACCGATTCATTGATCCTTTGGTTGTAGGCTCTGATGTTTTCTTCAGGTAGCATCTCTAATGCATTGTATCTTTTCTTCCATGTTTTTCTGTGCACATCCTTTTCTTATTTGTCTCCTTCAAACATGTCTTCTAGGTGCTTCCATTTCTTGTGGGTTGTGTCTATTTTCTTTATCTCTGAGAACTCACTAACAGACAAGGTGCTAATAAGGGCTTCTTTGGCTATTGCATTCTGATGGAACAAATCCTTTTGTGTGTTAGTAGCATCTTATTTTGCAAGATTTGTAAGGGAGGGGATCTTGACATCTTTGATAGTTACTTCAAAAACTTCAAAAGAAATGCATTACAAATGAGTCACCATTTTGTTCTTCCAATCAAGATAGTTCTCTCCATCAAACTTAGGACTGTCTTTCCTAAAGAATTCCATCTGATCAACCTCAAGCTATTAAACTTTCTCTCTAGAGCACTTGGCTCTGACACCAATTATTAGGAATAGTTCCAAGAGATAACTGAGAGGGGGGGGGGCTGAATCAGTTATCTAGTTTCATTTCTTTATCCAATTAAGTATACTTAAACATAAAGCATAAACATAATTAAAGAACACTTGAACACAAAACTAATATTTTGGTTATGGGGAAGCCCAAATAGGTAAAAACCCCAGTGGGAATTGACACCCACTCATATTCTACACTAGTGTATTAACATCCTTGTTAGAAGATCCTTAACCCTGTTAGGAGTTGTCTTTACATTACATTTAGTATAGTAGACCTAGTCAAGGGTCTAACCCTATTAGGAGTCTTTTACAATTAACCCTATTAGGGTTGATGACACATTGTCTGAGAGAACACTTCTCAAAGGGGTGAAGGATACAACCTTATAAATAATAGATACACACTATATCTGGATCTTGGTGAACTGTGCTTTGACCTGTTGTCTAGATCAGTTCCAATGTATAGAAAAAACTATTTACTTGGTCACATAGACCTTCTGCTGATGGATCAACACTTCTCTCTGCTTTGCTCTTCACAACTAACTCTGAACCATACCTTAGCAATCACAATTGATTTCCTATAAATATCTTTCCTCTAAATGATATAATCAAGTTGGCCTATTAGAACCACCTTGAAATAATATTAGAGAAACCATAACAAACTCTAATAATAATTATGTCGGCTCTACTAAGCATGCATCACAAACTGGGACCTGTCTAAATCAATAAGTGTAGATTCATGCTACACACTTTCAGCTTCACCAAACTAACTAAAACTTTCTCCTCAAGATGAATTACATCATGGGCTCTTAACTGAACATTGTTAACTCTTCTTTGATCACTAATCAAATGGTGCATACTGAAATGATAGACACAACTCTTTAATCAACCTAATCTCTGTTGCCTCTTCTGAATAAACATAGGAAACTATAACTAGTGAATAGAGACTAGATAACTTCTCTTCTACTAATCATCAGACTCTACATCCATGAATGTAACATCACTAATATGTCTCCATCACATATCCAAATGAGCAAGGCTCCATTATTACTGTATGGACATTTACTCATAGAACACTGCCTGTAATTTTGTCAACATTGGCATGCTGGAAAATCTCCAACAAAAGTTTGGTCAAAGCAAGGAAATCAGTACAATGTTCATAGCTAAAAAATTGACAATTTTAAAATCTGGTGAAAGTAGTCTCAAATCAAAGATCTCATCAAGATGAACCAAAAAACACCTTGAATCTTGAAAAATGGAGCCTCTCTTTTCAAGATACAGACGGTCAAAGTTTGGTGAGAAAAAGGAAGTCCGTATAATGTTCGTAGCTAAAAAATTGACCATTTTGAAATCTGGTGAAAGTGGTCTCAAATGGAATATCTCATTGAGATGAACCAAAAACACCATGAATCTTGAAAAAGAGAGCCTCTCTTCTCAATATACAGCTAGTTAAAGTTTGGTAAAAGCAAGGAAGTCTGTACAGTGTTTGTAGCTAAAAATTTGACCATTTTGAAATTTGGTGAAAGTGGTCTCAAATGGAAGATCTCGTAAAGATGAACCAAAAAACACCATGAATCTTGAAAAATGTAGCCTCTCTTCTCAAGATACAGATGGTCAAAGTTTAGTCAAAGCAAGGAAGTTACTATAGTGATTGTACCTAAAAATTTAATAGTTTCAAAATTTGGTGAAAGTGGTCTAAAATCAAAGATCTCATCAAGATGAACCAAAAAATGCATTGAATCTTGAAAAATGGAGCCTCTCTTCTCAAGATACAAATGGTCAAAGTTTGGTTAAAGCAAGGAAGTTAGTAAAATATTCGTAGCTAAAAATTTAACCATTTTGAAATCTAGTGAAGGTGGTCTCAAAAGGAAGATCTCATCGGGATGAACCAAAAAACACCATGAATCTTGAAAAATAGAGCTACTCTTCTCAATATACGAACGGTCAAAGTTTGGTCAAAGCAAGGAAGTCAATACAGTGTTCATAGCTAAAAATTTGACTATTTTGAAAGTTGGTGAAAGTGGTCTCAAATGGAAGATCTCATCAAGATGAACTAAAAAACACCATGAATCTTGAAAAATGGAGCCTCTCTTCTCAAGATACAGATGGTAAAAGTTTGGTCAAAGCAAGGAAGTCAGTAAAGTGTTTGTAGCTAAAAATCTAATAGTTTCCAAATCTAGGGAAAGTGGTCTCAAATCGAAGATCTCATCGAGATGAACCAAAAAACAACTTGAATCTTGAAAAATAGAGCCTCTCTTCTTAAGATAAGGATGGTCAAAGTTTGGTCAAAGCAAGGAAGTTAGTAGCTAAAAAATTGACCAGTTTGAAATCTAGTGAAGGTGGTCTCAAATGGAAGATCTCATCAAGATGAACCAAAAAACACCATGAATCTTGAAAAATAGAGCTTCTCTTCTCAATATACGAATGGTCAAAGTTTGGTCAAAGCAAGGAAGTCAGTAGGGTGTTCGTAGCTAAAAATTTGATCATTTTGAAATCTAGTGAAAGTGGTCTCAAATCGAAGATCTCATCATGATGAACCAAAAAACACCTTGAATCTTGAAAATGGAGCCTCTCTTCTTAAGATACAAACAGTTAAAGTTTGGTCAAAGAAAGGAAGTCAGTACAGTGTTGGTAGCTAAAAATTTGACAGTTTCCAAATTTGGTGAAAGTGGTCTCAAATGGAAGAGCTCATCAAGATGAACCAAAAAACACCTTGAATCTTGAAAAATGGAGATTCTCTTCTCAAGATACAAATGGTCAAAGTTTGGTCAAAGCAAGCAAGTCAATATAGTGTTCGTAGCTAAAAATTGGACCATTTCAAAATTAGGTGAAAGTGGTCTCAAATCAAAGATCTCATCAAGATGAACTAAAAAACACCTTGAATCTTAAAAAATGGAGCCTCTCTTCTCAAGATATGGCCGGTGAAAGTTTGCTGAAAGCAAGGAAGTCAGTACATTATTTGTAGCTAAAAATTTTACCATTTTGAAATTTGGTGAAAGTTGTCTTAAATGGAAGATCTCGTTGAGGTGAGCCAAAAAACACCATGAATCTTGAAACACAGAGCCTCTCTTCTCAAAATACGGATAGTCAAAGTTTGGTCAAAGCAAGGAAGTCAGTACAATATTCGTAGCTAAAAATTTGACCATTTTGAAATCTAGTGAAAGTGGTCTCAAATGCAAGATCTCATCAAAATGAACCAAAAATCACCATTAATCTTGAAAAATGGAGCCTCTCTTCTCAAGATACGAATAGATAAAGTTTGGTCAAAGTAAGGACGTCAGTACAGTGGTCGAGATGAACTAATAAACACCATGAATCTTAAAAAATAGAGCCTCTCTTCTCAAGATACGGATGGACAATATTTACTCAAAGTAAGGAAGTCAATACTATGTTTGTAACTAAAAATTGGACCATTTTGAAATCTTGTGAAGTGGTCTCAAATGGAAGATCTCATTGACATGAACCAAAAAACACCATGGATCTTGAAAAATAGAGCCTCTCTTCTCAATATACGGATGGTCAATGTTTGGTCAAAACAAGCAAGTCAGTACAGTGTTTGTAGCTAAAAATTTGACCATTTTGAAATCTGGTTAAAGTGGTCTCAAATTGAAGATCTCGTTGAGATATACAAAAAAACACCTTGAATCTTGAAAAATGGAGCCTCTCTTCTCAAGATATGGGCAATCAAAGTTTGGTCAAAGTAAGAAAGTCAGTACAGTGTTCGTAGCTAAAAATATGATGGTTTCCAAATCTGGTTAAAGTGGTCTCAAATCAAAGATTTTGTTAAGATGAATAAAAAAAAACTTTGAATCTTAAAAAATGGAGCCTATCTTCTCAAGATATGCATGGTCAAAGCTTGGTAAAAGAAAGGAAGTCAATATAGTGTTCGTACCTAAAAGTTTGACCATTTCAGAATCTAGTGAAAGTGATCTCATATTGAAGTTCACGCCAAGATGAACCAAAAAACACCTTGAATCTTGAAAAATGGAGCCTCTCTTCTCAAGATATGGAGGGTCAAAGTTTAGTCAAAGTAAGTAAGTCAGTACAGTGTTCGTAGCTAAAAATTAGACCATTTTAACATTTGGTGAAAGTGGTCTCAAATGAAAGATCTCATTGAGATGAACCAAAAAATACCATGAATCTGAAAAAATAGAGCCTCTTCTCAATATATAGATGGTCAAAGTTTGGTCAAAGCAAGGAAGTCAATATAGTGTTCGTAGCTAAAAATTTGACCATTTTGAAATCTAGTGAAAATCATCTCAAATGGAAGATCTCATCAAGATGAACCAAAAAACACCATGTATCTTGAAAAATGGAGCCTCTCTTCTCAAGATACGGATGGTCAAAGTTTGGTCAAAGCAAGGAAGTCAATACAGTGTTCGTAGCTAAAACTTTGACAATTTCAAAATCTGGTGAAAGTAGTCTAAAATTGAAGATCTCATCGAGATGAACTAATAAACACCTTGAATCTTGAAAAATTGAGCCTATCTTCTCAAGATACAGACGGTCAAAGTTTGGTCAAACTAAGGAAGTCGGTACAGTGTTCCTAGCTAAAAATTTAACCATTTTGAAATTTGGTGAAAGTGGTCTCAAATGGAAGATTTAATCGAGATGAACCAAAAAACACCATGAATCTTGAAAAATAGAGCCTCCCTTCTCAATATACAGATGGTCAAAGTTTGGTCAAAGCAAGGAAGTTAATATAGTGTACATAGCAAAAAATTTGACCATTTTGAAATCTAGTGAAAGTAGTCTCAAATCGAAGATCTCATCAAGATGAACAAAAAGTACCTTGAATCTCGAAAAATGGAGCCTCCCTTCTCAAGATACAAACGATCAAAGTTTGGTCAAAACAAAGAAGTTAGTATAGTGTTTGTAGCTAAAAATTAGATAGTTTGAAAATCTGGTGAAAGTGGTCTCAAATAAAAGATCTCGTCAAGATGAACAAAAAAACACTTTGAATCTTGAAAAATGGAGCCTCTCTTCTCAAGATATGGATGGTCAAAGTTTGGTCAAAGCAAGGTAGTCAGTATAGAGTTTGTAGCTAAAAATTTGACCGTTTCAAAATCTAGTGAAAGTGGTCTCATATTAAAGATCTCATCAAGATGAACCAAAAAACACCTTGAATCTTGAAAAATGGAACCTCTCTTCTCAAGATATGAACGGTCAAAGTTTAGTCAAAGCAAGGAAGTTAGTACAATGTTCATAGCTAAAAATTTGACCCTTTTGAAATCTAGTGAAAGTGGTCTCAAATGGAAGATCTCGTTGAGATGAACCAAAAAACACCATGAATCTTTAAAAATAGAACCTCTTTTCTCAATATACGGATGGTCAAAGTTTGGTTAAAGCAAGGAAGCCAATACAATGTTCGTAGCTAAAAATTTGACCATTTTGAAATCTAGTGAAAGTGGTTTCAAATGGAAGATCTCATCAAGATGAACCGAAAAACACCATGAATCTTAAAAAATGGAGCCTCTCTTCTCAAGATATAGATGGTCAAAGTTTGGTCAAAGCAAGGAAGTCAGTACAATGTTCGTAGCTAAAAATTTGATAGTTTTAAAATCTGGTGAAAGTGGTCTCAAATTGAAGATCTTGTCGAGATGAACCAAAAAACACCTTGAATCTTTAAAAATGGAGCCTCTTTTCTCAAGATACGAACAGTGAAAGTTTGGTCAAAGCAAGGAAGTTAGTATAGTGTTCATACCTAAAAATTTGACTATTTTGAAATCTAGTGAAAGTGGTCTCAAAAGGAAGATCTCATCGAGATGAATCAAAAAATACAATGAATCTTGAAAAATAGCCTCTTTTCTCAATATACGAATGGTCAAAGTTTGGTCAAAGCAAGGAATTCGGTACAGTGTTCGTAGCTAAAAATTTGACCATTTTGAAATTTGGTGAAAGTGGTCTCAAATCAAAGATCTCATCGAGATGAACCAAAAACATCTTGAATATTGAAAAATGGAGCCTCTCTTCTCAAGATACGGAGTGTCAAATTTTTGTCAAAGCAAGGAAGTTAGTACAGTGTTCGTAGCTAAAAAATTTACCGTTTCCAAATCTGGTGAAAGTGGTGTCAAATCGAAGATCTCATCAAGATGAATAAAAAAATACCTTGAATCTTGAAAAATGGAGCCTCTCTTCTCATGATACGAATGGTCAAAGTTTGGTCAAAGCAAGGAAGTCAGTATAATGTTTGTAGCTAAAAATTTGAACATTTCAAAATCTGGTAAAATTGGTCTCAAATAGAACATCTCATCAAGATGAACCAAAAGACACCTTGAATCTTGAAAAATGAAGCCTCTCTTCTCAAGATACAGACGGTCAAAGTTTGGTCAAAGCAAGGAAGTCAGTATAGTGTTTGTAGCTAAAAATTTGATTTTTTTGAAATGTGGTGAAAGTTGTCTCAAATGGAAGATCTCATTGAGATGAACCAAAAAACATGATGAATCTTGAAAAATAGAGCCTCTCTTCTCAATATACAGAGGGACAAAGTTTTGTCAAAGCAAGGAAGTCAATACATTTTTTGTAGCTAAAAATTTGACCATTTTGAAATCTGGTGAAAGTGGTCTAAAATGGAAGATGTCGTCAAGATGAACCAAAAAACAACATGAATCTTAAAAAATGGAGCCTCTCTTCTAAAGATAGAGATGTTCAAAGTTTGGTCAAAGGAAGGAAGTCAGTACAGTATTTGTAGCTAAAAAGTTCACAGTTTCAAAATCTAGTGAAAGTCATCTCAAATCGAAGATGTTGTCAAGATAAACCAAAAAGCACATTGAATCTTGAAAAATGGAGCCTCTTGTCAAGATACAGATAGTCAAGGTTTGGTCAAAGCAAGGAAGTCAGTATAGTGTTCGTAGATAAAAATTTGACCATTTTTAAATCTGGTGAAAGTGGTTTTAAATGGAAGATTTCATTGAGATGAACGAAAAAACACCATGAATTTTGAAAAATAGAGCCTCTTTCCTTAATATACGGATAGTCAAAGTTTGGTCAAAGCAAGGAAGTCAGTATAGTGTTCGTAGCTAAAAATTTGATCATTTTGAAATCTAGTGAAAGTTGTCTTAAATGGAAGATCTCATCAAGATGAACCAAAAAACACCATGAATTTTGAAAAATGGAGCCTCTCTTCTCAAGATACAGATGGTCAAAGTTTGGTCAAAACAAGGAAGTCAGTACAGTGTTCGTAGCTAAAAATTTGACAGTTGTAAAATTTGGTGAAAGTGGTCTCAAGTCAAAGATCTCGTCAAGATGAACCAAAAAACACCTTGAATCTTGAATAATGGAGCCTCTCTTCTCAAGATATAGAGGGTCAAAGTTTTTTCAAAGCAAGGAAGTCATTACAGTGTTCGTAGCTAAAAATTTGACCATTTTAAAATCTGGTGAAAGTGGTCTCAAATGGAAGATTTCATTGAGATGAACCAAAAAAGACCATGAATCTTGAAAAAGGGAGCCTCTCTTCTCAATAAACGGATGGTCAAAGTTTGGTCAAATCAAAGAAGTCAGTACAACGTTCATAGCTAAAAATTTGACCATTTTGAAATTTGGTGAAAGTGGTCTCGAATGGAAGATGTTTTCAAGATGAACAAAAAAGCACCATGAATCTTGAAAAATGGAGCCTCTCTTCTTAAGATACTGTTGGCAATTTGGCTGAGTTAGATATCTAGTTGTTGTCATTATAGCAACATATAGTTTATATGAAGACTGCATATGATAGGAAGCAGTTATGATAGAGTGTAGAGTAAAATTGTCTAAGTGTAAGCAATATTTTCCCAGTCTAACTAGAGACTGTTTTTGTTGGCAATGTCGATAGAAGTAAGTTCAGTACTTGTGCACTTGAACATGGATACTTTGATGTATATTGAAGACTCGCCTAAGAGCGGAATTATGTACGACATGTACGGAAGAAGTTATAGCAGTATTACCAAAGATAGAGTGTAAGCTGACAGGATAAAGAAATAAGATATAATGAGTAAATAGTTTAGGGATTATTTTGTTTATCCAAATAATAACTTAATCATATAAGGGACGAAATCCTAGATGTTAACCCTTGGGTAGAATAAGTTAATATGTATTTTTTAAAGTGCTTTATGTTTTGTAAAGCTGAATATAAAAGTTAGTATTCTTAATAACTTGTATAAATGTAAGACATATGTAATGCGAAGATATAAGCATGACATATACATGTAAAATATATTGATGTGAAGTTGTAAACTGTAAAAGTCAAGCAAGCAGATTTTGTATATGCAAGCGAAGAGAAAGATCAGAATAGGAAAGCTATTCGACAGCAGTGAAAGGTTATATACCTTATCCTTTTTGTAATCAGAAATCATTGTACATTACATGTTTGGCCAGTGAGCTCATCTTGTAATCATTTTATGTGTTCTACCAACTCTTAGTAGGGTTGAGGCTTCTAACAAGGCCTAGAGTTCCTTAATAAGGACTGAGACACTATATGTATGTAATAGGCTCCTAATAGGGTCAACATCCTTAAGAGGATACTTCTGATTAGTGGATCGTTGTGGGTATCATCCCCACCATGGTTTTCCCTTAGCCAAGGTTTCCTCGAGAACAAATAATGTGTTATGATTTCATTTTCTTTATTGCTATGCATGCTATTTAGTTTACTTTGTTTTGTAACTAACAAGTTAATCTGTTATATCTATAATTGGGCAAAGGAAAAAGTTTGTAGAATACTTATTCACCCCTCTTCTCAGTATTCCCTATTTCTAACAATTGATATCAGAGCTTAGTTACTTGGAAAAGAATCATTCAGATAAAGCCTAGCATCTTGAGTAAGATCTCTATGGATATGGATCAACTATAGAAGAATCTTGAAGAAGCTCTTGAACAGATTGATATGCTTACTAAAGAAAGAGATACTCCAAAAGGAAAATGTGATGATGCAAAGAACCTCATTGAGAAGCTGAAAGATAAGCTACAAGAACTGAAATCCGAGAAGGAATCTAAAATTTAAATTGAAGATTGGGATGAAAATTTGGAAAAAGAAAATGAGATCCTTAAACATGAATTAAAGATAGCAAATCCGTAGTTAAGTTTGAAAGATGGAAACAACAAGAATGAAACAAATCTGAAATCTAAGAATGAAGATTTGAAATCCAAACTTTGCAAAGTGATGACATCTGAACTTGATAAAACCAAATTACAGTATGTTGAACTTGAAAAGTACAATACAATTGTGAAAGGAGAACCGACTCAATCTAAGCAACATCTTGAAAGACTATATTCCACTAGTGAGAAGATTGATGAACAAATGTCTTATCAAAAGCCATTTTATGATAAAACTGGTCTTGGATTTAACTCATCTAAGGTAAGTGAAGAAAGCAAGGAACCAGATCTGAAAGTTTCTCAAAACAAAGATGAAAAGAAATCTGATGAAGATAAAAAATCTGTGGATATACCTAATCCACCTAAAGAAGAACCACCTAAAGGTACGTAGAGAGAATTTAAAGGTAAATGTTTTGTATGCAATACTTTTGGTCATATGAAGAAATATTGCATAGATAAGCAATTCAAACCTCTTAATGGTTATTGTTATAATTGTCATGGTTTTGGACATAGAGCTATTGAATGTAAGAAGTCTAGATCTAATGATAATAATAGTAGTAGAATGTTTAGAGATACTAACCATGCAGATAAGAGACCTACTGAAGATATGAACAAAATAAATGGAGTAGTATGTTATAGATGCAACAAGGTTGGACACATTGCCAGGAATTGTAGATCACAACTCAGTTACACAGGACTGAGATATGGAAATAATGGAGTAGTTTGTGAGATATGCAAAAAATTTGGTCATACAGAAAGATTTTGCAGGATGAACAACATGAGAAATCCCAACAATAGGAACTACACAAGAAGAAATGAGAATGCAAACAATAGTCAAAGAGGATGTTGTAGTAATTTAGAAGAAGTGAAGTTTGTTAAGAGTACAGATCAAGGAGACACACTCAGTACAGAAGGTAATCAGATAGGTGAAGTATCTAATAGTAAGTGTGAATCTCTTCCTAAACCATCTCGAAGTACTTAATTCATAAAGAATGCACTAGAGTAGGAATTTAGGATAGTGTAGAAATTAGTATAGGATGAATTGAGTCATGCACAATTAATGTAAGGTAGTATGTGATGTAATGATGCTATGGTTAAGAGCGCATGAGCTAATATGAATATATGCAAGTTTGCAAGAAGTTTGAAGTTTTGTAGGAAAGAAGGAACAACTTTTTGGAAAGAAGAGATAAAAGAATTCAATGCGATGTCAGAATCTTGTAAGATTGAAAGGTTAAAAGCTTATGATCGATATTTTTTTATCATTAAAGTGACTACAAGTGATAAGGAGATCAATACAACAGTGATTGAAAGCAGTTTGCAAGATTTGGTGAAAGAACTTCGTGCCGGATGTATGCAAAGCCCTAAATCATGAAATTGAGGTATTTTACTGAGAAAATCTATCAGTCAGTTAGAAAATTTGTAGAAGATATGGATGTTTCATTTGTTCACAACATAAGAGATACAATTAGACCTAAGATCAAAAGGGAACCAGTAGAACCCTTGGAAGAAGACCTCGGACTAGCATTATCTTCCATACTAGACAGAGTTTTACATTTAGAAAATGTTAAAGGTTATTTGGGATGAAAACTTGAAACCCTCAGTGAAAGTGATTTTACTAAGGAATATGAGAAATTATACAATCAAGATATGTCATTGAAAGTAGGGTTTGAACATCTGAATGAAAATAAAATCATGAAGTATTCACTACAACATGAATTTGATGATGATGAATGCACCAAAATCATTTTGAGCAGAATTCACAATGGGAAGTTTTGGTTAGATGATAGAGTAATAGATATAATAGAAGACCTATTTCATGAAGTAACTAGTTTATCAAAATATAGAGTTATACCTTTTTATGAGAAGAATGTAAAGAAGACAGTATTGAACAACACTAAGTCATCCTACAATGGTAGAGGAATAGTAATAAACAAGATGATGTTAGATATTTATGCAAGATCTTAACATCCAAGTTTTGTTCTAACTCTAGAGAAGATGACATGGTAGCTGGAATGATTCATGCAGCCTATTTGATGTACATTGATAAAGTTCAAGTAGATATGTGTGAAATTTTGAGAATTCAGTTATTTGAGAACCTTGAGAAGATAAAGAAGACTAAAAACTCTCAGTTTAGATTCTCATACTTGATTACATATATGTTCTTCCATTTGCTGAGAAGATTTCCATTCACTATTGGAGAATATTGGAATGATAATAGGACCACTATAGACATAATCAAGAAGGTGTATCTAAGATACCCTATAGACAAGGTTAATGAGAGCGCAACCTTGGTAATCAAAACATTTCAGAACTTGATGAACAAAAGAACAAGGATCCCATAGGATATAGTTGAGAAGTACAAAGATGAAATATGCTTTATGGTTAACACTTATTTTACATTCATTGAAGTAGTTGAACCTAGAGTAGAATTCATAGATCCTCTTGGATATGAAATTTTAGAAGTTGAAACAGAAGAGTATGTGAATAGATTGATTGAAAGTAAGTTGGATGTAAACAATACTACATTTGGGACTTATGAGGAGAATTTCAACTCCGCAAAGTCTTTACAAGAAGAAAAGTTGTCAAAGAAGAGAGTGGAAAGCACTATTAAGAAAATTCTTAAGGATACAGGAATGTCAGAACAAGAATTTCTAATTGCAAAGAAGACCACAACAAAAATAAGAGACATTGGACAGAAAGAAGTTTTGTTTGTTCCACCCCTATCATCAGTTGCAGATCAAACTAAAAATATTCAGAATGTATTGAAAGTGGATAAAGTTGGAAAGGAATAGGAAACAAGAAAATCTACAAGATCCTCCACCACTCCACTAGGTAAAAGGGTAAAGGAAATGGCTAGTGGACCTAGTAAGAGACAAAAAACAATAGTTTCCCCAGTACAAAAGAAAGTATAAAAAATAAAAGATGATGAAGATACTGAAGTCAAGAAGAAGAAATGGAAACCAAAGATCGACAAGGTAAATGCTCAAATCATCAATGATGGAGACTTTTCTAAGATGAACAAATACTATGAGTTATACAATTTTTCAGAGAGATTGAAATTAGAAAATGCAATTGTCAGATACATGATCTTAGCAGATAAGAAATTAGTTAATATTCAAGGGAAGATACCTGATGAATTGTTTGAGAAATTAGTAAATAGAAAGAAGAGAGCAGCTAAAGAAGACAATAAGATTAGAGAAAATTTTGTGAGAAATCTCTATGATATTAGAGATGTAGACCACTTCAAGGAAATCATGAAAGATCTTAGCACTCACTTAAGAACAAAAATGAGAACAATGCTGATAATGGGAGGAAATTATGAAGAAATTAACAAGGAAACTGAACAAGAAATTGTAAAGATAATGACTACAAGTGTTAGTAAGCATTCAAGTGCAGTAGATCAAGCTTTTGAAGCTGAGCACTAGAAAATTCCCTCTCCACCACCATCAATCAACATTGCAAATGAATCAATGAATGTGGAAGGAATACATATCACACTAGATAGTGATGGCAATCCATTTAGCAACCTTGAGAACATTATTGACAATTTGGCTTTGGAAGAACATGACATGTCAGTTGAGGAAGAAAGGAAGGAAACAAGGAAAGAAGAGGAAAAACAAGTAGAGATTTAGGTAAATACAAAGATTGCAAGATAGAAAGGAGCACAAGGTAAAGAAAAAATCAGTCCTACCCCTGAGATTGCAGTAGAGAAACCATAGTTAGAAACCATTTTTGCTAATCTTGGAAAAGAAGTTGATGATGATGATCAAATGGAGTTGATATCATCCCTAAACAAAATTATTGGTAAAAACAAGAAAGTAAAAATCCTTGAAGGATCATTGCGGGAAGTGACAGAAAAGTTGCAGAGTGTTGTGACCACTCAAATAATAGAGGCAGATCCACAGGTAAAAGCTAAAGAAGTTGTGAAGGCATTTGACAATGAATTCACTAACTTATCATACATAGCTACAATAAAGGCTCAGACAGCCTATGAGGCCAAAAATTTTCAAGATATAAGTCAGAATATCAAAAATGATATTAATAATCTAGATGTGTCTATCAAGGACCTTAGAAGGAATTTGGACAGAGGAAAAGCCTTGTATATTCAGTGTACAAAAATAGAAAATCATGTATCAAAAGTGACTGAGAAGATAAGAGAAAAAGAGGTAGAAATTGATGAGACCCAATTATAACCTATTTAATGCCCTATTCTAATCCATCTTACGCACTTTCCTACTTACTTCTTCATTCCATTTCTGTCCTATTTCATTCCATTTTACCATTATAACGTTGCATATAGTTTAATATAAATAAGTAGTGTTTAATATTGTTTTGGGATTAAAATATGGAAAATTCATTGTTGATTTCATTTTACTAATCTTTATTATTGAAGCATGTTTATTTGTGGCATAGATCTTCCTATCACCTGTCAGTCAGGACTGCAACTTCCTGTCGCCTGCTAGTTGGCACTATAACTTCCTGTCACATTTGGACGTGAACTATTATTCTTCCAGAATAAAATGTCTACTACTGCAATCTCATTTGAGAATATATGTTGGTTGGACACATGTATTACAATCTATATGGAGTTTAAACTGCTTAATATCTACCTTTGTTTCCATCACACGATGACCTCCAGCCATGCAAGGGAAACAATGGCAAATAACCAAGGCAAAATTCTATTGCACATACTCATGTGGGAAACTTTATTAGTATTCAGTTTCCTATCTTTATGTGCAGTTACAAATATGATTCATGTGGCCTTATTCTGTTATATCTTCTTGGCCGTAAGCCATCTATGTAGATATCTAATAAATATTTTGTTAAGTATTTTTTTTATAAGCAATGACCTATATATATGGTCAAATCTTGAGATTGGAATATAGAGTTTTCGGTAGGAAGAAACTATTGTACGTAGCTCTGGACTGCACTATTTTGAAATAAATAAAAACATCATTTTGTGCATGGTGGCAGCAGTGTAGAACTCGATTATTCTCTATCCACCATGCAAGCCAGGAGTAAGGGCCCGCTCCTTGGTAAAACACGGTGATGTATTTCCATTAGTGTGTTTATTCTATTTGTATAAATTTATATTCCTTTCTTAGATTGTCATTACAGTAGATCTTCACGTTTATATTAGTTTGTGATTTTTAGATTAGCAATCTAGTAATTAGAATATAATATAGAAATAATTTCATTGCTATTTTATCTATAGATTATTGTCATTATTATTTTTATTTCAGGAAGATAGTTTTGTTTCTTATCTTTGTAGCATCGGGAAGTGATAGTTCCTGTCGCTGCACCCATTTTGATTTCCTGTAGATTTAGTTTTGAGTGTTTTAGCTGCATTCATAAACCCTCATCTCAAAACTATCATTCCTTGATGGCATACTCCTCAGACAACTTTCACAAGCTTATGCTCTTGGATTGACATGATTAGACCAATCTGAAACTCATTTAAAGTATTAATTATTTCTTCATTATTTGCCCCAGTGTTGGCCTATCAGAAATTCAAATAGAGGTAAATCTTTTATCTGGCCCAAATGCAAAGATATTAGATCTTGAGAAGAGAATCCATAAATTGAATGATGAAATAAGAATTCTTAATGATGAAAGAGAAAGGAAATTGAGAAGATTCACTCTACTAAGAGAGCACATTTCAATTAAGATAAGCATCATTGAAGGACAATTGGAAGAATGTCTTTCATCCAAGACATCTTATGAGAAGTTTAACTTTGCAAACCTTCATGCATGTGAGATTGCATCTTATGGTTTATGTGCATTACTTAGTGTTTCAGACACTGTTAAGAAGGCATGGGAGAAGGAGATAGAGAGCATAAAAGTAAATTTTGATTATTGTGTTGCAATCCTACTAGCTTTGCAATTTTGAATCAAAGGTAAACATTTTTTAGAACATAGTTTTGGCACCTTTTTTTGTCATTGTTGTCAAAGGGGGAGTGATAGAAAAAAATTGATATATTGATATATATGATATGTAAGTATATTCCTAGGGGGAGTATAGATGATAGATAAGATATCTGGAGATATAAGGATAGTGAAGAAATTTTTTTGTTATGGCCATAATTTTGAATTTTAAGTTTTGAATGACTTAGCCAATTTTCTCATATGTTGCCACCAATTACAAAGGGGGAGATTGTTGACAATTTGTCTAAGTTATATTTCTAGTTGTTTTCATTATGGAAACATATAGTGTATATGAAGACTGCATATGATAGGAAGCAGTTATGACAGAGCACAGAGTAAAATTGTCTAAGTGTAAGCAGTATTTTCCCAGTCTAACCAGAGACAATTTTGGTTGGTGATGTCGATATAAGTAATTTCAATACTTGCACACTTAAAAATGGATACATTGATGTATATTGAATACTCACCTGAGAGCGCAAGTCTATACAACATGTACGGAAGAAGTTATAGCAGTATTACCAAAGATAGAGTTGAAGTTGGCGGGATAAAGAAAGAAGATAAAATGATTAAATAGTTAAGGGATTTTTTTTTTTTATCAAAATAATAACTTAATCATATAAGGGTCAATATTCTAGATATTAATCCTTGGGAAGAATAAGTTAATATGTATTTTGTAAAGTGCTTTATGTTTTGTAAAGCTGACTATAAAAGTTATTATTCTTAATAACTTGTATAAATGTAAGACATATGTAATGCAAAGCTATAAGCGTGACATATACATGTAAAAGATATTGATGAAAAGTTGTAAGCTGTAAAAGTCAAGCAATCATATTTTGTATATGCAAGCGAAGAGAAAGATCAGAATAGGAAAGCTATTCGGCAGGAGTGAAAGGTTATATACCTTATCTTTTTTGTAATAAAAAATCATTGTACATTACATGCTTGGGAAGTGAGCTCATCTTGTGATCATTCTATGTGTTCTACCAACTCTTAGCAGGGTTGAGGCTTCTAAGAAGGCCTAGAGTCCCTTAATGGGGACTGAGACACTATATGTATGTAATAGGCTCCTAACAAGGTCAACATCCTTAACAGGATACTTATGATTAGTGGATCATTGTGGGTATCATCCCCATCGGGGTTTTCCCTTAGCTAGGGTTTCCTCAAGAACAAATAATGTGTTATGAGTTCATTTTCTTTATTATTATGCATGCTATTTAGTTTAATTTGTTTTGCAAGTATCAAGTTAATCTGTTATATCCATGAATAGTTGGAAAATTAGAGCTTCAACCATGCATCTATCATTCACCTACTCATTTGTAATGTTTTGAATTGGAATTAAATAAGTGATGTTAATCTGGAAATGCTTGAAATAAAATAAAATAAGATACATACCTCACAATGGAAATACCTATTTTGCTAAAGCTTGTGCACTATTTTAGAAGATTTTGTAACCAGATCCAGAACTAGAAAACTGTAATAGAGAAAACCCATAAAACTTTTCTATTTCTGGCAGCGGGTAGTCTTTGACCCCGATAAAATGTCAAAGACTACCTTAAGATTTTGAAGGTCATCTTGAATTTTGTTCACGGATCTCAGAAGTTTTCCAAAAAGGGTACTCAGACCTATCCTCCAATTCTCAAAACAATGACTATAGATATCTAGAAATGGTGTTTTGGGGTGGCTCTATAGGGTTTTGCCTTAGTCAAACCCCCATTTTGGTGATCTCCACCTCCACGAATAGCCATTTGTAATGGAATGTGTGTGTGTATTGAAAGTGTAATGCCAAGATCTAATCCTGTAGATTAAAACCCTAGCATGAATATGTATGAGAAAACAATACATAGAATTGAATAGGATAAGAAAGAATACCAAGCCCCCAAGGCTAAAGTACTCCTACCAAACTCATAATCCATAATTTCTACCCCATGATTGTATCTTTGAATGCTTGAATGTTGATAATGGTGGATCAAGGAAGAAATGATCTCTCTTGCTCCAAGTAGGTGTTAACAATGGTGTGCTCATAAATGCTTGATATAAAAAATGGCTTGATCTCCTATATCATCCTCTTGCAATCTTGCATCTTCACTTCGCCATCAATCACTTGCTTGCTCTTACTCATGAAATCTCTTGGTGTGTAACAATGAAGGAAAATGAGAGTCTTTATATAGAGGTTTCAAGGAGAAGCTCCTAGAGTAAGGTGAGGACCCATAATTCAAATTTCAGCTTGAATTAGGATCCAATCACAATAACCAACCAAGGAGGGAAAAGAATTAAATGAATTTTAAATTAAAACCTTTCTGCACTTGGATCCAAAGGCTTGACATTGATTTTGGGGCCCTCCGGGACCAAATTTTGAAAAGGGGAAACAAATCCCAGATGAGGTCAAAGATGACCTCATCTCTGATCTAGGTTAGAGATGACCTAGGCACTAAGCTAGGCTAGGGAAAACCTCATCCTTGACCCAGGGTCCCAGATCCTACCATAATCAGAAATAGGAGGTCCCAAGGCTGTCTGGAGAGGCACAAAATCCTATGATGATCATGTTGAAGGCCAGGAGGACCTATTTCTAAATCCTACCTAGAAAATAGAGCCATGGAAGAGGGAAATTAAGTAGAATCCTCAGGATCCTAACCCTAATTTCACTGAGAATGAAGGAATCAAGTACATAATGCATCCTAAATGTGAGTCTATCAAGATAAATGCACTAAAAGAGGGTGCTAAATCTATCAAGATGGAAGTACTTCCATTTTAGGATTATACAATCTATAATTGGGCAAAATAAAAAGTTTGTCAAATACTGATTTGCCCCCCTCTTAGTATTCCCTATTTCTAAGAGATATAGATGGTCAAATTTTGGTCAAAGCAAGGAAGTCAGTACGATGTTCGTAGCTAAAAATTTAACAATTTCAAAATCTGGTGAAAGTGGTCTCAAATCAAAGATCTCATTGAGATGAACCAAAAAATACCATGAATCTTAAAAAATGGAGCCTCTCTTTTCAAGATACAGACGGTGAAAGTTTGGTCAAAGCAAGGAAGTCAGTACAGTGTTTGTAGCTAAAAATTTGACCATTTTGAAATTTGGTGAAAGTGGTCCCAAATGGAAGATGTCATCGAGATGAACCAAAAAACACCATGAATCTTGAAAAATAGAGCCTCTCTTCTCAATATAGGGATGGTCAAAGTTTTGTCAAAGCAAGGAAGTCTGTATGGTGTTTGTAGCTAAAAATTTGACCATTTTGAAATCTGGTAAAAGTGGTCTCAAATTGAAGATCTTGTCAAGATGAACCAAAAAAAACCTTGAATCTTGAAAAATGGCACCCCTCTTCTCAAGATACGGATAGTCAAAGTTTGGTCAAAGTAAGGAAGTTAGTACAATGTTTGTAGGTAAAAATTTGACCATTTTGAAATTTGGTGAAAGTGGTCTTAAATGGAAGATCTCATCAAGATGAACCAAAAAACAACATGATTCTTGAAAAATGGAGCCTCTCTTCTCAAGATACGGATGGTCAAAGTTTGGTCAAAGAAAGGAAGTCAGTACAGTGTTTGTAGCTAAAAATTTGATAGTTTCAAAGTCTGATGAAAGTGATCTCAAATCAAAGATCTCATTGAGATGAACCAAAAAACACCTTGAATCTTGAAAAATGGAGCCTCTCTTCTCAAGATACAGACAGTCAAAGTTTGGTCAAAGCAAGGAAGTTAGGTACATGGGAAGTCCTTTTGTCCCTAGACATTATTAATACTCCTGTTCCTCAACAAGTTGATATGCCTCTTCTTGAGAATTACAATGAAAAAGGAGACCCTGTGCATCATGTTAAAACATTTTAAATCCTTTGTAGTGATTATGCTCATGACCATAGGATTTTAGCCAAACTATTTGCTAAAACTTTCCATGACAAGGCCTTACAATGGTATTGTTCCTTGCCTCCTTATTCTATTAATTTATTTCCAAAACTTGCTAATGCCTTTATTCAATAATTTCAAAACAATATTGGCCCGCAAGTATCTTTGACTGATTTGATGCATTGTAAACAAAGTGCTAAGGAAGAATTGACTGAATTTATTGGTAGATTTAAGCATTTGTATGCTCAAATTTCTTGTCCTATTCCTGATAAAGATATTCAATGTATGTTTATTTCAAATTTGCAAAATGCTATTAGATATAAGATTCTTCTTACTAAATTTACCTCTTTTCAACAACTTTGTGCAGCACTTCATCATTATCAATTACAAGTGAGTCAATTTGAGAGAAACACTCCAATGGCTTCGGTACCTGTTGATAAGAGTGATGCTGCTCCTAATCCAAACAAATTTCAAAAATTCAACAACCATGTCATGATAAACAAACAAACGAATGAAGTTACTGATCGAGTTCTTGTTGCATCTCACAATGCCACTTCTGCATCCATTTCTTTTCAATTAAATTGTACATTTACTCCTCTTTCTAAATCTTTACATTCTATTATTATTAGGTTGTTAACTGCTAATATGATTACTTTACCTCCTATTCGACCTCTTTTACCTGCTATGGTTGCATCTAAATCTTTTGATCCTAAAGCTTTTTGTCAATATCATCATCAGAATAGTCATGATACTGAGAAATGTTATTCTTTAAAACATAAGGTTCAAGACTTAATTAATTCTAACACCTTATCTATTGATAATCTTGATGGAAGTGGGAACAGATTTGTCTCTCCTAATCAAAACCTTCAAATCTATATGAATCTTTTACTCGTGCATGATACTAATACCATTGCTCAGCCATCTTCTATGGAAATTGTGTATGATTCAAAGATGGATGATCTCAATCACATTGTTCACATTGGGCTCACCAAAATGAATAGTTGGAAAATTAGAGCTTCAACCATGCATCTATTATTCATCTACTCATTTGTAATGTTTTGAATTTTAATTAAATAAGTGATGTAAATCTGGAAATGCTTGAAATTAAATAAAATAAGATACATACCTCATAATGGAAATACCTATTTGTTTTAAGCCTGTGCACTATTTCAAAAGATTCTGCAACGAGATTCGGGACCAGAAAACTGTAATAGAGAAACCCAAAAAAAATTTGTCTTTTTGGCAATAGGTAGTCTTTGACCCCAATAAAAGGTCAAAGACTACCTTGAGATTTTGAAGGTCATCTTTGACTTTGTTCACAAATCTCAGAAGTTTGCTGAAAAGGGTACTCAAACCTATCCTCCAATTCTCAAAATAGCCACTGTAGATATCTAAAAATGGTGTTTTGGGGTGGCTATATAGGGTTTTTCCTTAATCAAACCCCAATTTTGGCGATCTCTGCCTCCATGAATAGCTAGTTGTAATGGAATGTGTGTGTGTGTATTGAAAGTGTAATGCCAAGATCTAATCCTCTAGATTAAAACCCTAACATGAATATGTATGAGAAAAAAATGCATAGGTTTGAATAGGGTAAGAAATCATACCAAGCCCACAAGGCTAAAGTATTCCTAGCAAACTCATAATCCGTAATTTCTACCCCATGATTGTGTCTTTGAATGCTTGAATGTTGATAATGGTGGATCAAGGAGGAAAGGATCTCTCTTGCTCCAAGTAGGTGTTCATAATGGTGTGCTCATAAATGCTTGATATCAACAATGGCTTGGTCTTCTATATCATCCTCTTGCAATCTTTCATCTTCACTTCACCATCAATTGCTTGCTTGCTCTTACTCATGAAATCGCTTAGTGTGTAGAAGTGAAGGCAAATGAGAATCTTTATATAGAGGTTTCAAGGAGAAGCTCCTAGAGTAAGGTGAGGACCCATAATTCAAATTTCACCTTGAATTATGATCCAATCACACTAACCAACCAAGGAGGGAAAAGAATTAAATGAATTTGAAATTAAAACCTTTCTGCACTCGGATCCGAAGGCCCAACATTGATTTTGGGGCCCTCTGGGACCAAATTTTGAAAAGGGGAAACAAATCCTGAAGGAGGTCAAAGATGACCTCATCTTTGACCTAGTTCATAGACAACCTAGGCACTAACCTAGGTTAGGGATGACCTCATCCTTGACCCAAGGTCCCAGATCCTGCCAGAATTAGAAATAGGAGGTCCTGGGGTTGCCCGAAGACCTAGAAATGCTTTTAGAATAGGATAGAGTACCAAGGAGAGGGACAAAATCCTATGATGATCATGATGAAGACCAGGAGGACCTATTTCTAAATCCTACCAAGAAAATAGAGCCATGGAAGAGGGAAATTAAGGAGAATCCTCATGATCCTAACCCTAATTTCACCTAGAATGAAGGAATCAATGATAGACTCACATTTTAAATGCATTTTGCACTTGATTCCTTCATTCTAGGTGAAATTAGGGTTAGGATCCTAGAAAATAGAAAGCATTTGATTTCCATGCCTAACAATAATCCCTTTACATTTTCACGCTACCATTGTGCACCAGTAAAAAAATGACATGCATCCTTCAGCCAAACATTCACACAAATACTAGTTAGCAGCCTCCATTTGACTGGCATTTACCTTTCTTTTCCAACATGTTCCCATTAGCATGCATTACCTTATGGACTCTACCAAACATCTACGCATGTTCATGACTAGAAACCTTTGTGCTCTCTTACCTATGTTTGCATGTTGGTGACTTTTATTGTGTCTACATTTAAAAACCTCACACACTCCCTCTAGAAAAATGTGCCCAAAATTATGGTTGGCAACCTCTAGCATTGCTACCACACACTCTTATGTTTCATTTGTTTGGTATGCTGGTCTGGTATGCACATGTTCATGCACCAGTATTCAATGTGATTGAATTTGAGTCTTCTCGTATCTGAGCTTAAGAGTGTTGAATGTACGGGCCACATAATCAAAATTTTCCACTTTGATTCAAAAGATTTTTTGACCAAGTACTCAACCAGAGATTTAATATTTTCCTTGTGTATATATTCAATAAGCTAAAAAAAATTTGAATTGAGTAGATTACATTGATTACCATTCGCAATGAAGGCCTGAATTATTGGCTCAAAAAGGTTATAACTCACCACATGGTGATGAAAAGAAATCATCATTATGTGATACTTTTGTTTGCAAAAAATGAACAAGAGCATCAACAAGGTACTTTTCTTTCTTCACTTGCCTTTGTCCCTTCCTTTCCAGGGCACAATATTGTTATGACTTCACCTAACCAATCCATATAAAAAATCATAGAATACATCAAAAATAGTCTCCCTGGTCACTTGTTTGATATGCTACCAGCATACACACCACAAAATCAAGTGCACATAACACTTTTCATCTTAATACGCACACCCTTCTCCTTTTCATGCGTGATTTCAGATTTGACTGGTAGCCTCTAAAATGTGCTAGTAACACACAACAATCTTATGCAACACCTTCACATTTATTTCACTAGCACATTCTCCTTCTCAAATGCATAGCCTCCAATGTAAGCATTGGCTCCCAATTCACTCTAGCAGCCTTCATTCATGTGTTGCATGACCTATTTCCTGTCTCTCATGCCCTTTCATTTTCTCTATAGGGATGATGGATATCATAAAATACTTCACCACTTGACTTGGGTAAATAAGCCTCCTCATAAATTGATGTTGTAGAATCATAAATTTCTACCTGATACTTAACTATGGCTACTTTATAAGGTGTAGCACTTGTGGGCTCATCATCTTCATCACACAGTAGTTGATCCAATTTAGGCCACACTAGCTCTCATCAAGTAGTAAATTCATCCTCAATGCATTGGTCATCATTGCCAAGGCCCACTGGAAAAAGTTGATTTGTAGCTTGTTCACTTAATGCTTCATTTACTGCATTTTCCACCTTATTGAAATGTTCATACTATTGATTGCCTAATCCAAACACCCCATAATTAAGATTTGAAATCCATTTCCCTCTCTCCTTGATGTGTGAGTCCTCCTTGATTTCTCACACCCCCTTTAATGAGTACTATGCACCATGCAAACTGGCTTGCACTTCTAGCCTTAGCACAAGGATTGACTCAAAATAGTCACATTCATTTAATCTATTTGTTGAGTGTGTTGGTATCACTTTGAGACAAGTGCACACACCATGGAGTAAAACATACACATCGAGAACAATATGAAATATTCTAAAGATACGTTCCTTCAACATACCAAGGTGGAGTCACTCAAAGACTACAAACCATGGTGCAATTGAAAATTAGACATATAATTCACCTTTTCACACTTCAACAAAACTAACCATGAGCATCAACTGGGCTCCCAAAACTGATCAAATGGCCTCATAGGAACACACCACCGAGAAAAAAAGTTCACCTCCAACATGTAAGCACATATGCCAAAGGAGACCACCCAGAAAGATTATAGCCAAAAGGTACTTACGATCAAACATGGCCACTCGAAAACATTGATTTAGTCAGAACTGCAAAAATCACATAAATCACCTCCGAAACTGACTTTGAAAAACTTTCAACTGAGATCTTCAAGAACCAAAAAATTAGGCACTAATTAACCTCCACATAGTTAAAATGAATCCATCATTTACTTTCTTTGAAGATCAAGTGGTGAAAAATAGATAAACACCAAAGTCAACCCATCAGACATATTCAGGATAAAAATAGTTGAATACGTAGAAATATGATTTGGAATTGGCCTTAGAAAGTGGCTAAATGGATTGGCAGAGACTCAAAAATCTTCAAGAAAGTACTCTTCAAGGTTTATATTATGGAATGACATTCAATTATTCCTGACCATGAATAGGGTACAAACTAGGAGACCTCAAAGTAGGTCACTCAGAAAGCTGGACAAGGTACACTCAGAAATTTTAACAATTTGTAAATGAAATAGCTTAGGAAAAATGATTAAATGGGCACATGGGGGCTGAAAATTGGCATGGACACTCTCTCTCATGCCTATAGCATGATGCAACAACCCACATGTTATGACAATCAATTGACAAAAGATGCATTCTTCCAAAGTGGGCTACTTAGTACAACTCAAGAAACACACTGAATGTAGATTTTCGGGAGCACCTTCAAATAACCACTTCAAAAATATGTTAGAAATAAAAAATGTGATCTAAAACCTATTACATATGTCAAATAATAGGTGATAGACACCCTATCCAAGTGACACTTCAAGAAACTCAATAGGCCCTTCTATTCGTGCATTCGAACTCGACTCTTACAATGATTTTTCAAAGCACTAATCTCATACTTTGAGAAATTTTCAAAATATGGACTCAAAACATACTCTAATTTTTGACGTCCAACACAATGTTCATAGCTATAAATTTGCCCATTTTCAAATTTGTTAATAGTTGTCTCAAATCAAAGAGCTCGTCGAGATGAACCAAAAAACACCTAGAATCTTAAAAAATGGAGCCTCTCTCCTCAAGATATGGATGGTCAAAGTTTGGTCAAAGAAACAAAGTCAATACATTTTTTGTAGCTAAAAATTTGACCATTTATAAATCTAGTGAAAGTGGTCTCAAATCAAAGATCTCATCGAGATGAACCAAAAAACACCTTAAATCTTGAAAAATGGAGCCTCTCTTCTCAAGATACAGACGGTCAAAGTTTGGTCAAAGAAAGGAAGTCAGTACAGTGTTCGTAGCTAAATATTTGACCATTTCCAAATCTAGTGAAAGTGGTCTCAAATTGAACATCTCATCCTAATGAACCAAAAATACACCTTAAATCTTGAAAAAGGAGCCTCTCTTCTCAAGATACAGACGGTCAAAGTTTGGTCAAAGCAAGGAAGTCAGTACAGTGTTCGTAGCTAAAAATTTGATTATTTCCAAATCTGGTGAAAGTGGTCTCAAATCAAAGATCTCATTGAGATGAACCAAAAAACAACTTGAATATTTAAAAATGGAGCATCTCTTCTCAAGATATGGATGGTCAAAGTTTTGTTAAAGAAAGGAAGTCAGTATAGTGTTCGTAGCTAAAAATTTGACCATTTTCAAATCTAGTGAAAGTGGTCTCAAATCAAAGATCTCATCAAAATGAACCTTAAAACACCTTGAATCTTAAAAAATGGAGCCTCTCTTCTTAAGATACATATGGTCAAAGTTTGGTCAAAGAAGGGAAGTCAGTACAGTGTTCGTAGCTAAAAATTTGACCATTTCCAAATTTGGTGAAAGTGGTCTCAAATAGAAGATCTCGTTGAGATGAACCAAAAAACACCTTGAATCTTGAAAAATGGAGCCTCTCTTCTCAAGATACAAATGGTCAAAGTTTGGTCAAAGCAAGGAAGTCAGTATAGTGTTCATAGCTAAAAATTTGACCATTTCCAAATTGGGTGAAAGTGGTCTCAAATAAAAAATATCATCGAGATGAACCAAAAAATACCTTGAATCTTGAAAAATAGAGCTTCTCTTCTCAAGATACGAATTGTGAAATTTGGTCAAAGTAAGGAAGTCAGTATTGTATCATCTTAAAATGGAATCACTTCCATCTTGATAGGTTTAGCACCCTCTTTTAGTGCATTTATCATGATAGACTTGCATTTAGGATGCATTCTGCACTTGATTCCTTCATTCTAGGTGAAATTAGGGTTAGGATCCTGAGGATTCTCCTTAATTTCCCTCTTCCATGGCTCTATTTTCTAGGTATGGTTTATAAATAGTTCCTCTTGGCCTTCATCATGATCATCATAGGATTGTGTGCCTCTCCCTGGCACTCTGTCCCATTCTGACATCATTTCTAGGTCTCTAGGCATCCTCGGGACCTACTGTTCTGATTTTGGCAAGATCTGGGCCCACTGGGTCAAGGACATGGTCATCCCTAACCTAGGTCAGGGTTGAGGTTTTCCCTGAGCTAGGTCAGAGATGAGGTCATCTTTGACCTCCTTCAGGATGTGGTTCCCCTTTTCAAATTTGTTCCCGGTGGGCCCCAAAATCAATGTTGGGCCTTTAGATCCGAGTATGGAAAGGTTTTAATTCAAAATTCATTTAATTATTTTCCCTCCTTGGTTGGTTAGTGTGATTGGATCATAATTCGAGGTGAAATTTGAATTATGGGTCCTCAACTTGCTCTAGGAGCCTCACCTTGAAACCTCTATATAAAGACTCTCATTTGCCTTCATTTTCACAACAAGACCAAGCAATTTCATGATCAAGTATCCATCAAGTAGAGACAACACAAGCATTCAAGCAAAAAAGAGATGGTGAAGTGAAGATGCAAAATTGCAAGAGGATGATATGGAAGATCAAGCCATTGTTGATATCAAGCATCTTTATGAGCACACCATTGTGAACACCTATTTGGAGCAAGAGAGATCCTTTCTTCCTTGATCCACCATTATCAATATTAAAGCATTCAAAGACACAATCATGGGGTAGCAATTATGGATTGTGGGTTTGGTAGGAGTACTTTAGCCTTGGGGGCTTGGTATGCTTTCTTACCTTGTTCAAATCTATGCATTGTTTCCTCATACATATTCATGCTAGGGTTTTAATCTAGAGGATTAGATCATGGCATTACACTTTCAATACACACACACATTCTATTTCAATCAGCTATTCGTGAAGGTGGAGATCACCAAAAAGGGTCATTTAACTAAGGCAAAACCCTATATAGCCACCCCAAAACACCATTTTTTTAGATATCTACAGTCACTGTTTCAAGAATTGGAGGGCAGATCTAAGTACCCTTTTCAGTGAACTTCTGAGATTTGCAAACAATGTCAAAGTCAACCTTCAAAATCTCAAGGTAGTCTTTGACCTTTTATCCAGGTCAAAGACTACCTTCTACTAGAAAGACAAAAGTTTTTTGGGTTTTCTCTGTTTCACTTTTCTGGTCCCGGATCTGGCTGCAAAATTTTCTGAAACCACATACAAGCTTCAGAAAATAGTTATTTCCAGATCTATTCCATTATGAGGTATGTATCTTATTTTATGTGATTTCAAGTATTTTCAGATTTACATTAGTTATACAATTCCAATTCAAAATATTACAAATGAATAGTAGGTGAATGATAGATGCATTATTAAAGCTCCATTTTACTACTGTTCATTTTGGTGAACCTATTTACAACAAATCTTTCTTTTTTATGTTAGATTTAAATCTTACATGCTTATAAGATTATATTTCTTGCATTTATATTTCAAAAATACAACAAAAAAAAATTGCAAAATCTCTTTAAAATACAAAAAATTTACATTTTCATGCTTTTAGAATTTCTTTGTATTCAACATGTATGATTCTTGTTTTGAGTACTTTGATGAGGCTTTTAATGTACAAGAGGATAGATTCCCTAATGAGGTACATGGTAGTGAGGATGAAAATGGTTCGGATAAGATCTCCACGGATCCTATTCCTATTTCACTCTACTCCACAACCTCTCCAAATGACCTTCACCATAGGGTGTGTGCATGGTTACCTTCATGTCCCACTATTTGCAACATTGATAAACCTAAAATTATATATCCTACACCTTTGATGATGGTAAAAGGATTTCCTCGCATAACAATTAAGGGTAAACCTAGAGATCCTTTGGTTTTCTTTGACAACGCTGATTCTGTTTCACATACTTATCACACATGGAATAACCCTCAGCCTACTATTCTAGTTTCTTTACCTCCTTCTCAACCTATGCTTCCTCGAGCACCTAGGTTTCCATTTACCTTTAAGGAGTATAACTTAGTTGACCAATTACATGCTACTCCTACTAAGATATCTTTATGGGAATTACTTCAAACTTCCTTGACATATCATGAGGCATTGCAAAAAGCTTTATCTAATCTTCTTGCTTCACCTCCTAATCAAGAGAACATTAATTCTCTTTTAGATTGCATGCATACTATACCTTCTGTACCTCCTATTGTGTTTCCTAATAATGATTTACCTTCTGAGGTGCAAAATCAATATGATGCTCTTATGGTTGTTGTCTCTATTAACTAGAGTATCATTCGAAGAACCTTAATTGATAATGGGTATGGGCATAATGTTTGTAGCATGGATATTCTTAAAGAAATTAAGGCTAATCTCACCACTATTCAACCTGATAATGTTCCTATATGTGGATTTGACAATATTGCAAAGAGAACTTTGGGCATTATTACCTTACCTATTAAAGTTGGTCCAGTTATTCTAAATACTCCTATTCATGTTATGCCTGGACCTCTCAATTATAACCTACTTTTAGGAAGACCATGGTTACATACTATGCATGTAGTTCCTTCTACTCTTCATCGCAAGGTTAGGTTCATCTATAACAACTTAATGTATACATTACATGTGGATGATGCACCAAATCCTTGCTTAAATGCAGAATATGCAAAAATATCTAAGCCTCTTCAACCTAGTAAAGAGATTGAAAAATAATCGAAGATACAACAATTTGAAATAAAACAACCTGAGATTCAACAACAAGAAGCTTCATCTTCTTCTTTAACTGAGGATGATTGGGGTACATTGGATTTTAATCCTACTTTTATTGGAGAATATAAGGTCTCTGATTTGGAATTTATGAAGCAACAAAATGAATTTGAGAAAAAAAAAATTTCTCCTTCTCCACTTTTTGAGGAACAAAAAAATAATTTTGTTGCCACTTCGATTAATGAAATGATTGAAACTATAAAACCTGATTGTTATGATATTGTGACATATACCACTCCTTGGACTGATCCTAATATGACTTATTGATATGGTCTTGGTTATCATTTTCTTAAGAAATCAAGATTTAATGGGAAAGGATGTGGTAAATATGAACAAGGTATACAAGATCCTTTAGATAATGAAGTTTATGATCATACATATGGATTAGGATTCAATCCTTATAGACAACCATCAGATTTTCCTCTTAATGTTAATCATATTTGCAGTGGACTTTTGAAGTTGGTTAACCCACTACTTATTGACCTTAATCAAGAACCTTCTTTGGATATTTTTCCTGAAGATGAAGCCTTAATGGAATTTATAAGGGTTTATGAAGACTTACCTAAGTTTCATCACAAATGATGGAAACCTTATTGTTTAAGTACCAATGCTTATTTTGGAGAACATGATAAACAAGATACTCTACATTTATTGAAGGATCCTCTGATATGAAGTGATTTGTTAATAACTAAAACTATTGATATTCAAATGAATGAAAATGACTCTGAAAGGATGATAAAGATTGGGAAATGTTTGAATCAAGATGAACATGATCAGTTGGTTTCCCTTTTGCTTGAATTTAAGGACATCTTTTCTTGGACATATTTAGATATGTTGGGTATAGATTCTAAGATTGTTACTCATAATATTGTTCTAAAACTGAATATGAAACCTGTCAAGTAGAAAATTCAAAAGATGAATCCATGAATTGCTTTATTAGTCAAAGGTGAAATTGAAAAATTATTGGATTCTAGATTTATCTGATCTACTAATTACTCAGATTCAATTTCAAACATTGTGCCTATTTCAAAGGAGAAAATAAGATAAGGATGTGCACTAATTTCAAAGATTTAAATAAGGCATCTTTAAAAGATGATTTCCTATTACCTAACATGGATATGATTGTGGATTCAATAGTGGGACATGCCTTGTTATCTTTTATGGATGGTTTTTTGAGATATAATCAAATATTTATCCCTCCTGAAGATCAATTTAAAACTGCATTTATAACACCTTAGGGAACCTTTTTTTGGGTCATGATGCCTTTTGGATTAAAAAATACAGGAGCAACTTATCAACAAGCTATGACTTTGATTTTTCATGATTACATTCATAAGATCCTCGAAGATTATGTGCATGATATCTTAGAAAAATCTATACAAAGAGAAGATCACGTTACTATTTTACAAAAAATATTTGAAAGGATTGGAAGTTACAACATGAGGTTAAATCCTAAGAAATGTGGCTTTGGAGTTGATTCTGGTAAACTATTAGGATTTATAATCTCTAAATGAGGCATAGAAGTAGATACTAAAAAGATTGAAGCTATTGTTAATATGCCTCCTCCTAATAATATTTCTCAATTATAAAGTTTACAAGGAAAAATACAAGCTATTCATCGCTTTATTTCTAATTTAGCAGATCGAGCTATCCCTTTTACTTCCTTGCTTAGAAAGGATACCACTTTCTCTTGGAATGATGAGTGTAAACAAACTTTTGAGCAATTTAAGAACTATCTTGCAAATCCTCCTATCTTGCAGCTAGCTAAATTTGATAAACCATTCCATTTATATACTTCAGTGACTCCGAAGGCCATGAGTGTATTGTTAGCTCAAAATGATAATGATGGTAAGGAAAGACCTGTGTATTACATTAGTCAGACTTTACTTGATTATGAAACAAGATATACAGATTTGGAAAGACAATGTCTAGCTGTAGTTTATGCATGTCAGAAACTCAGGTATTATCTTATAAATGCTGAAGTCAATGTGATTGTTAAATTTGATCCTTTGAAACATCTTTTCTCAAAAACTGATCTCTCTAGCCAGTTGGCAAAGTGGGTGATGTTGCTTATAGAATTTGATCTTAATTTCATTTCTCAGAAGTTTATTAAGGGACAAGCTTTGATAGATTATTTAGCTAAAGCTCCTTGTCCTCACTCTTATACATGCTCTACTTCAATAGAATTCCCTGATGATAATATTATAGTTGTTCAATAGGATGATATTTGGGAATTATATTTTGATGGGTCTAAATGTAAGGCAGGTTCTAGTGTGGGTATTATCTTGATTCCCCCTACGAAAAAACCCTTCCCTTTATCATACAAATTAAATTTTCCTTGTACTAATAATAATACTAAGTATGAAGCTCTTATAGCTAGCCTATGAGCAGCTTCATCCCTTAAAATCAAACATTTACAAATATATGGAGATTCACAATTAATTGTTGAACAAATTAAAGGAGGATATCAGAATAAGAATGATAAAATGACACAATATAGATATTTAGCTCTTAATGTGCTTTCACAATTCTCCTCTTATATGATTCAAACTTTACCTAGGAAGGATAATCCACATCCAGACACCATGGAAAACTCAGCTTCTTTGGTTTGTCTTGAGAATAATGCTGAAAACTTTCAATTTACTATACAAACTCTTAAAAGCCCTGCAATTTCTAAAAAGATTACCGCTGATTGTTTCAATTTGCATTTGGATGAATGGTATTCACATATTTTTCATTTTTTGAAAGATGGTACTTTTCTTGAATCAGCAACAAGGAACACGCGTAATCGTATTAGGAAGCTTGCAGCATGTTACATCATTTTAGGAGATACACTTTACAAATGTTCTTATGAAGGAATATTATTAAGATGTCTCAATAGAACTGAAATCCTAGTAGCTTTGGCAGAAGCTCATTCTGGTTCTTGTGGGGGACATTTTGGTGGAAAATCCCTGGTTAATAAATTGCTTAGAATGGGATATTATTGGCAAACAATGGAGCCAGATTATTTCATGTCTATTAAGAAATGTCCTCAATGTCAACAACATAGTAATTTGATTCATGCTCCTACTCGTGAGCTTCGTAATCAAGTTTCTCCATGGCCTTTTAGTGTTTGGGGTTTTGACCTTATTGGAAAAATCTCACCATCTTCTTCTCAAGGACATACTTACATTTTGACTGCTATAGATTACTTCACGAAGTGGGTCGAAGCTATCCCTCTTCATTCAAAAATGACAGATGTTATTTATGATTTCATCCTTAATAATATCATAACGAGATTTGGTATTCCTTCGATGATAATTTTGGATAATGTAACCTCTTTTAAAAATAAAGAAGACACAAAATTCTTGGAGAAATATTGAATTTAACATAGATTTTCAATTCCTTATTATCCTCAATCTAATGGACAAGCTGAAGCATCAAATAAAATCATTGAACAAATTTTGAGAAAAATAGTTAGTAAGCATGCGAAAGATTGGCATACTCAACTAACCTGTGCTTTATGGGCTTACAAGACTAGTGTTCGTACGACCATGGGTACTTCTCCTTACAACCTTGTCTATGGTATTGATGCTATTATGCCTTTGGAATTAGAAATACCTTCTCTAAGTGCTTCATTTCATGGGATAATTCATAAGGATACTTTTCATGAACAATGCTTACAAGAGATGGAAATGTTGGATGAATAATGAATACATACATTAGAACATATAAAAGCTTATCATAAATCTCTTCACAAACAATATAATCATAAGGTAATTAAATGAACATTTTTGGTTGGTGATTTAGTCCTCTATGAGAATCAGTGAAATGTGAATGCTTTACCAGGCGAAAAAGGAAAGTTTAACCCTAAGTGGCTTGGACCTTTTTTTTATTGAAGACTTTGGTTCAGGTGCTTATAAACTTGCTAATATGGATGGTGTTTCTTTTAAGGAACTCATTAATATTATAAATCTTAAATGTTATTATCCTTAATTTCATTCATTCTTTCCTTGTATATTTATGTATTCCTTATAAAGTTTGTTTTATAGGTAATGTAGTTATAGAAAAATTACATATTGAATATGTTCATGCACTTTCTTTATTTCTTTCTATTAAGTTTTATATTGATGAAAATATAGTAATCAAGCATAGAAATAATCAGTAGAGAAAGTTTTTCATTCATCAAAAAACATTTTTCAAGTTCTAATACATATGTGGCCAATGGCCCTATCTATCACTATGCTCTGATGGCCGATGCCTCCCAAATCTCTCTTCCCTATGATAGGAAGATAAAGATTTGTGTGTCCATGTGTGGCTCCTCGATATGCTCATACCCTATGGATGCTCTCGGGCACTCTATAGCTCAAATATAAACTTCTCCTCCCTTTCTCTACACAATCTCATCTCTCACTGGATACATGTAAAGATGTCGGCATGCTTGTCAGGATCTCTGTGATCTATGGAAGAATCTCGCTCATCAGCTAATAGTTGGTAGGATATAATTGTATCCTTGAGAATCTCAGATACAAAGCTCCTCCACTTTGCTATGATAGTTTTAGAATGAAAACATTTATCAGTCTAGTGTCTTTCTATCTCAAATCAAATCACATTTCCAATCAAATTTCATATTTCATACCTGGGTCTCCCTCCTGGATGTCACTAAAGTGTCTACATGGTGGGGGCATGGAGTGACTACTCTCTCCATGCTTTCCATATATAGGTCTCAATGGTGGTGTCTCTATGTGGGGCCATGGGGGTCATCATGATCTCAAGGGTGATGCATGAGTAATGTATATATCTACACCAGTATCACTAGCTGGGGGCATGTCCTCTGCTCTCTCTTCTCTCTCCTCCTCCATGGGATCTCCATCTAAGATGTGCTCCTCCTCATCTCTAACATCCTCATCCTTCTCTGTAGTACCACTATCCTAGTGTGTCCTCTTTGAAAACCTAGATCACCTATAGGATAGTCCTTAGGGAAGATGGGGTGGGTCCCTTGTAGACTCCAGTACTAGATGTAATCTTGGCTCATGCCTGAATAGGTCACATCTTATGGTACCTCTATGTCCTCTATATCATTTGCATCACTATCTTGTATGTCTTCTATTGATAGTCAGTGCATGGCACTGAGTCTCTGATAGTACCTCATTGGATGTACATAGCGAGGTACTACTCTAGGGACTCCCTGTAACAAGCTAAACTACCTCATCACCTGATCATAATAGTATGGAATCACTATATGATTCTAATGACCCTCTAGCAGCTTACACCAGTATGAATATCTCATCTAGAATCATGTATCAAGCCACTCTGTCATCTGGCAGTAGGGTCTCCATATCACATCGGTGCTCGAAATGCAGTCTAGATGTACTCTCTAGTAGAGGATATCTCCAAACTACCAAGCATCTCCTAGAGGATATGCAAAGACTCTTAGTGTACTCATATCTACCATCACTAGAACTCCCTATGGATGTGTACATGCAAAATGCTCAAACAACCAAATCTATAGGAGCGTGCATATCAACAAACTCTCCCTCAGATATCTCACTAGCTAACCTAGCTCATGGTATAGCTAGGCTAACATGCTGTGACCCCATGAGAACATGGTCCTCTCTATCTCTCCATCCTCTCTATGAGATGTGTAAGAGGTGTACAAAATATGGTACCCTTTGAGTTGGGTAATACAACCAAGGATACTATGCAAAGCATCACCCTCTGTACTAAAGGTGTAGGGCCTGATAGTATGGATGATAATAGGACCTTATTTGACTGGGTCTACATTTGTGGAACTCATCCTATACAATACTCTACATTTGTATGAATCTCCTCACAAGCATGTTGTGCTCTAGGTTTGACGGTCTCACCTTAGACTGGAAGTTGCATGATCCTATAGACATCCTCTAATATCACTATGATCTCTCCAAAAGGAAGATGGAAGGAGCATGTATCCTCATCCCACCTCTCTATCAGAGCCAATAGCATGGCTCAGTGTAGTCTGATCTATGGAAGGACTGATACCCAGTATAGTCCCATATCTCTTAGTAACTGCATCTCCTCACCCTCAAGCTTAGATAATCTCTCTCTAACCATGACTAGAAAATCTCCAAAGGGATGCTCTTGGAGAAGGACCAAGTCCTGCAAGCACAAACATACATCATATAAGCCATCTACATCATCAAATCTACAAATATAACTAAACTAGGTCAAAGTTGACCTTAGTTAGGTCAAGGATGACCTTACTAGGTCAAAGTCAACTTTCCTAGGTTACGGATGACCTTGTGGGGTCAAGGTCAACTTCATCCCAGAAAAGTAAAAACCTTCCAGTCAATGTCAACTTTGTTGGGTCAAAGTCAACATAGATGGGTTAAGGTCAATGTAGAGGGGATAAAGGAGACCTTGCCTATGAAAAATAAGAATTTGGAAAATACAAAAGCATACAAAAAAAAACTCACCTCAGGAGGTGATCATTCGGTAGCTAGGTTGTGTCTCAAAAGCTCCATGCACGTCGCTCAAAGTTCCTCTCTCCTCGGCATATTGCTTCCTCTTTTCAAATTTGCTAATAGTAATAATGAGTAATTATCCTTCCCTTTTTCCTTATTTATAGTTCAAATTAGGGTTCTATTAGGGTTTCTTTTAGGGTTTTCTCATGGTAAACTCGGATTTCCCTTCTTATGCATTTAGATAGACATTCACTTTTTTCATCATAACTTGAGTTTCATAGCTCCATTTTTAGTGCCATCAATGGCATTAGAATTCTGATCTAGATACCTAACTCCTTGAACTAGTTGAGGAAGGCTAGGAATCTTTCTAATTGGTTTAGGAAAGGACTTTTAAACAAGCTGCATATCTAGTGAATAGAGTTATCCTTATCACCCTATTTCACCCTTTGGAAGTAGAAAGCCAAAATAGGGGGGGCATAAGGGGCTTTATGAACTTCTCAATTGTCATATAGTAAGCTCTAGGTGATTTATGAATTTTCATTAACCTTGTGTGTTGTTGTTCTAACAGTTTTCTACAAGATCTCTACATTGAGGACTTGGCTATATCCTTTTTATTTACTATGATGTTTTCTTACTTTAGCTTGCATATTCACGTAGTGTCATATCTAAGCTAAAGTGGGGGCTAAATGTATCATCTTAAAATGGAATCACTTACGTATTGATAGGTTTAGCACCCTCTTTTAGTACATTTATCTTGATAGACTTGTAGTTAGGATGCATTATGCACTTGATTAATTTATTCTAGGTGAAATTAGGGTTAGGATCCCAAGGATTCTCCTTAATTTCCCTCTTCCATGGCTCTATTTTCTAGGTAGGATTAGAAATAGGTCCTCTTTTCCTTCATAATGATCATCATAGGATTGTGTGCCTCTCCCTAGCACTTTGTCCCATTCTGACATCATTTCTAGGTCTCTTAGAATCCCCAAGACCTCGTGTTATGATTCTAGCAGGATCTAGGCCCACTAGGTCAAGGAAGAGGTCATCCCCGACCTAGGTCAACATCGAGGTCATCCCTAACCTAGGTTAGAGATGAGGTCATCTTTGACCTCCTTCTAGATTTGGTTCCCCTTTTCAAATTTGGTCCCAGCGGGCCCCGAAATCAATGTTGGGACTTTGGATCTGAGTGTAGAAAGGTTTTAATTCAAAATTCATTTAATTATTTTCCCTCCTTGGTTGGTTAGTGTGATTGGATCATAATTTGAGGTGAAATTTGAATTATGGGTCCTCACCTTGCTCTAGGAGCCTCACCTTGAAACCTTTATATAAGGACTCTCATTTGTCTTCATTTTCACAACAAGGCCAAGCAATTTCATGATCAAGTATCCATCAAGTGGAGACAACACAAGCATTCAAGAAAGCAAGAGATGGTGAAGTGAATATGCAATATTGCAAGATTATGATATAGAAAAACAAGCCATTGTTGATATCAAGCATATTTATGACTACACCATTGTGAACACCTATTTGGAGCAAGAGAGATCCTTTCATCCTTGGTCCATCATTATCAATATTAAAGCATTCAAAGACACAATCATGGGGTAGAAATTATGGATTGTGGGTTTGGTAGGATTACTTTAGCCTTAGGGGCTTGGTATGCTTTCTTACCTTGTTCAAATCTATGCATTGTTTCCTCATACATATTCATGCTAGGGTTTTAATCTAGAGGATTAGATCATGGCATTACACTTTCAATACACACACACATTCTATTTCAATTAGCTATTCATGAAGGTGGAGATCACCAAAATGGGGGTTTGAATAAGGTAAAACCCTATATAGCCACACCAAAACACCATTTTCGGATATCTACAGTCACTGTTTTGAGAATTGGAGGGAAGATCTAAGTACCCTTTTTGGTGAACTTCCAAGATCTATGAACAAAGTCAAAGTTGACATTCAAAATCTTGAGGTAGTCTTTGACCTTTTATCGGGGCCAAAGACTACTTGCTACCAAAAAGACAAAAGTTTTTTGGGTTTTCTTTGTTTCAGTTTTCTGGTCCTGAATCTAGTTGCAGAATCTTTTGAAACCGCATACAGTCTTTAGAAAATAGGTATTTCAAGATCTGTTCCATTATGAGGTATGTATATTATTTTATGTAATTTCAAGTAATTTCATATTTACATTACTTATAGAATTTCAATTCAAAACATTACAAATGAATAGTAGGTGAATGATAGATGCATTGTTAAAGCTCCATTTTATCACTTCAAGTATAGTGTTCGTAGCTAAAAATTTGGCCATTTCCAAACCTAGTGAAAGTGGCCTCAAATCAAGATGTCATCAAGATGAACAAAAAACACCTAGAAAATGGAGCCTTTGTTCTCAAGATACAGATGGTGAAAGTTTGGTCAAAGCAAGGAAGTCAGTACAATGTTTGTAACTAAAAAATTAACCATTTCCAAATCTTGTAATAGTGGTCTCAAATTGAAGATCTCATCAAGATGAACCAAAAAACACCTTGAATCTTTAAAAATAGAGCCTCTTCTCAAGATACGAATGGTCAAAGTTTGGTGAAAGCTAGGAAGTCAGTATATTGTTCATAGCTAAAAATTTGACCGTTTCCAAATCTGGTGAAATTAGTCTCAAAATAAACATATCGTCAAGATGAACCAAAAAACCCCTAAATCTTAAAAAATTGAGCCTCTCTTCTCAAGATACGGAAGGTCAAAGTTTGGTCAAAGCAAGGAAGTCAATATACTATTTGTAGCTAAAAATTTGACTGTTGCCTAATCTGGTGAAAGTGGTCTCAAATCAAAGATCTCGTTGAATTGAACCCAAAAAACACCTTGAAAATGGAGCCTCTCTTCTCAAGATACAGATGATCAAAGTTTGGTCAAAGCAAGGAAGTCAGTACAGTGTTCGTACCTAAAAATTTTAACATTTCCAAATCTTGTGAAAGTGGTCTCAAATCGAAGATCTCATTGAGATGAACCAAAAAACACCTTGAATCTTGAAAAATGGAGCCTCTCTTCTCAAGATACATATTGTCAATGTTTGGACAAAGAAAGGAAGTCAGTACATTGTTTGTAGCTAAAAATTTGGTTGTTTCCAAATCTAGTGAAAGTGGTCTCAAATCAAAGATCTCATCGAGATGAACCAAAATACACCTTGAATCTTGAAAAACAAAAACTCTCTTCTCAAGATACAAACGGTCAAAGTTTGGTCCAAGCAAGGAAGATAGTAAAGTATTTGTAGCTAAAAATTTGACCATTTCCAAATCTGGTGAAAGTGGTCTTAAATTGAAGATCTCATCAAGATGAACCAAAAACACCTTGAATCTTGAAAAATGGAGCCTCTCTTCTCAAGATACAGATGGTCAAAGTTTGGTCAAAGTAAAGAAGTCCTTACATTATTTGTAGCTAAAAATTTGACCATCTCCAAATTTGGTGAAAGTGGTCTCAAATCAAAGATCTCATTGAGATGAACCACAAAACACCTTGAATCTTTAAAAATAGAGCCTCTCTTCTGAAGATATGGATGGTCAAAGTTTGGTCAAAGTAAGGAAGTAAGTGAAGTGTTCATAGCTTATAAATTTGATAGTTTCCAAATATGGTGAAAGTGGTCTCAAATCAAAGATCTCCTCGAGATGAACAAAAAAACACCTTGAATCTTGAAAAATGGAGCCTTTGTTCTCAAGATACAGATGGTGAAAGTTTGGTCAAAGAAAGGAAGTCGGTACAATGTTTGTAGCTAAAAATTGACTATTTCCAAATATGGTGAAAGTGGACTCAAATCAAAGATCTCATCGAGATGAACCAAAAAACACATTCAATCTTGAAAAATGGAGCCTCTCTTCTCAAGATATGGACGGTCAAAGTTTGGTCAAATCAAGCAAGTATAGTGTCTGTAGCTAAAAAATTTATTGTTTCCAAATCTAGTGAAAGCAGCCTCAAATTGAAGATCTCGTTGAGATGAACCAAAAAAACCTTGAATCTTGAAAAATGGAGCCTCCCTTCTCAAGATACGGATCGTTAAATTTTTGTCAATGCAAAGAAGTTAGTACAAAGTTCATAGCTAAAAATTTGACCATTTCCAAATTTGGTGAAAGTGGTCTCAAATCAAAGAGCTCGTCGAGATGAACCAATGAAAACCTTCAATCTTGAAAAATAGAGCCTGTCTTTTCAAGATACGGATGATCAAAGTTTGGTCAAAGCAAGGAAGTCAGTATAGTGTTCGTAGCTAAAAATTTGACCATTTCCAAATCTGGTGAAAGTGGTGTCAAATTGGAGATCTTGTTGAGATGAACCAAAAAACACCTTGAATCTTGAAAAATGGAGCCTCTCTTCTCAAGATACGACAAGTCAAAGTTTGGTCAAAGTAAAGAAGTCAGTATAGTGTTCGTAGCTAAAAATTTGACCATTTTCAAATTTGGTGAAAGTGGTCTCAAATCCAAGATCTCATCGAGATGAACCAAAAAACACCTTGAATCTTGAAAAATGGAGCCTCCCTTCTCAAGATATGGATGGTCAAAGTTTGGTCAAAGCAAAGAAGCTAGTACAATGTTCATAGGTAAAAATTTGACCGTTTCCAAATCTGGTGAAACTGGTCTCAAATCGAAGCTCTTGTACAGATGAATTAAAAAAACCTTCAATGTTGAAAAATGGAGCCTCTCTTCTAGAGATATGGACGGTCAAAGTTTGGTCAAAGCAAAGAAGTTGATATAGTGGTCATACCTAAAAATTTGGTTATTTCCAAATCTAGTGAAATTTTTCTCAAATCAAAGATCTTGTTGAGATGAACCAAAAAACACTTTGAATCTTAAAAAATGAAGGCTCTCTTCTCAAGATATGTACGGTCAAAGTTTGGTCAAAGAAAGGAAGTAAGTACAGTATTCGTAGCTAAAAATTTGACTGTTTCCAAATCTATTGAAAGTGGTCTCAAATCGAAGATCTCATCAAGATGAACCAAAAAACACCTTGAATCTTGAAAAATTGAGCCTCTCTTCTCAAGATACGAATGGTCAAAGTTTGGTTAAAGAAAGGAAGTCAGTACAGTGTTCGTAGCTAAATCTTTGACCATTTCCAAATCTAGTGAAACTAGTCTCAAATTGAAGGTCTCGTCAAGATGAACCACAAAACACCTTGAATCTTAAAAAATAGAGCCTCTCTTCTCAAGATACGAATGATCAAAGTTTGTTCAAAGCAAGGAAGTTAGTATAGTGTTCATAGCTAAAAGTTTGACCATTACCAAATTTGGTGAAAGTGGTCTCAAATTGAAGATCTCATCAAGATGAACCAAAAAGCACATTGAAAATGAAGCCTCTATTCTCAAGATAGGGATGGTCAAAGTTTGGTCAAAGAAAGGAAGTCACTACAATGTTCATAGCTAAAAATTTGACCATTTCCAAATCGGGTGAAAGTGGTCTTAAATTGAAGATATCATCGAGATGAACCAAAAAACACCTTGAATCTTGAAAAATAGAGCTTCTCTTCTCAAGATACGGACTACCAAAGTTTGAGCAAGGAAGTCAGTATAGTGTTCGTAGCTAAAAATTTCACGATTTCCAAATCTGGTGAAAGTGGCCACAAATCGAAGATGTCATCGAGATGAACAAAAAACACCTTGAAAATGGAGCCTATGTTCTCAAAATATGAACAGTCACAGTTTAGTCAAAGCAAGGAAGTCAGTATAGTGTTCGTAACTAAAAATTTGACCTTTTCCAAATCTTGTGAAAGTGGTCTCAAATCGAAGATCTCATTGAGATGAACTAAAAAATACCTTGAATCTTGAAAAATAGAGCCTCTCTTCTCAAGAGACTGTATCATCTTAAAATGGAAGCACTTCCATGTTAAGAGCATTTTTCCCTCCGAGTAAGTGGTTTGGGGTCATATCAAATGCCTTGAATTGATCTTTTCTTTGATCTAGCTTTCTCCCCGCTTTCCACTTCTTTTCTGCTTCATTCTAGGTGCAATTAGGGTTAGGATCCCAAGGATTCTCCTTAATTTCCCTCTTCCATGGCTCTATTTTCTAGGTAGGATTTAGAAATAGGTCCTCTTGGCCTTCATCACAGTCATAATAGGATTTTGCACCTATCCCTGGCATTCTGTCCCATTCTAATATCATTTCTAGGTCTCCAGGCATCCCCAGGACCTCCTGTCCTAATTCTAACTAGATCTGGGCCTAGGGTCAAATTCAAGGTTGATCCTGCTAGGGTAGGATCAAGCTCAAACTTGACTAGGTTAGGATCAAGCTTGAACCTGACTAGGTTAGTTCCAACCTTGATTTTTCCCCCCTCTTTCAAAATTCCAAATTCATTGATTTTCGGTGTCGGGTTTCAGGGATATTTGTTTTCCCGCCTCCAGGTTTTCTATTTCAGGTTTCAGAATGGTAAATCCTCTAATTTTATTTAATCTAGGTATATTTTATAAAGGTTAGGACCTAATTGGGATTTAATTCTCTAAGGTGGCCCCTCTAGAGGATTGTGCCCTAGCTCACTATAAAAGGAGGCTTTCCTCTCTCATTTTCACATCTCATCCTCAAGTAATCTTGGTTTCTCTCAAGCTCTCAAGGTGATCAAGTGCAAGCATTCATTCAAGAATTCATGTTCTCTTCTCCATCCAAGTTCTCCATTAAAGATCAAGGATTCAATCATTCAAGCCATTGAAGGGATTTGGTTCAAGCATTCAAGATTCATCATTCAAACCTTAGATCTAGCCATCATGATGGTATGATCTTCCTTCAAGATCCTTTTGTTCATCTTCAAGATCCATTTCATTCTCCTATCAAGGTGGATTCCAAACATACAATCATGGAGGTTTGATTTATCATTGTTGTGTTCAAGCTTTCATATCAATATACTTGTTTACATTCAAAATACAATTGCATATCTATCGAATTGCATAGCTTCATTATCAGATCCATTTCTACTACTTGCTAGCATTCCTATTTCAATTTCAATATTAAGGTTGATTCCAAACTAGGGTTTGACCAAGGAAAACCCCTCAAACAAACAACAAAAATCCTCTTTTTCTTCCAGGTGTAGGTGCAAGATTTTGTATCTGAAAGCAGATTTGGATACCCTTTTCGGAAAACTTCTGAGATCTGCAAACAAAGTCAGAATTGACTTTCAAATAAAGAATCTAGCCTTTGACCTTTTATGAGGGTCAAAGTCGAGTTGAGCTCATCTTGGAAAAATATTTCTGGGTTTTCTACATCTCGGCATTTCTAGCCCAAAATAGGTTGCAGATTTGCCCAAAAGTACACACAGACATCATAATTTTGCATTTTCTAGATTTTCCCTAATTTGAGGTTAGTACTTGCATTTCAATTATTTCAAATTCTAAACACTTCAATTCTACCGTAAAGAAATATAGGGTTTTTCTCTCTCTTTCATATTCTCCATAGATTGATTCGATTATGCATTAACCTCTTGGTTGATCAAATTGGATCTCTCCTTTGGAAATTTGGATTTAGGAGTGGATCTCATATTTCCCCCACACATCTATGCATCTTTACATCTAAATAGAGGTGATTCCGTTTTACCCCTATTCATTTTGGTGAGCCCGACATACTTACTCTCCTTTATTTTGTGGAATTAGATGCCCTATTGTGTTAGATTTTAGATCCTTTCTTGCATTTAGATTAGATCTAGTTTATGCTCTTGCATTTTAAAATCCAAAAATCCAAAAAAATCTATATATTCAATAAAATCCAAAAATATTTCTTGCATTTCATTTTCTATGGTGATTGTTAAGATGCTTTGGTGTGTAGTTATGTTCTTCATTACTCTTCTTTTAGCATCTCTTTATAATACCTATGATATTTATGAAATTATCATTCACTTCATTATGTTGATGACCCTTCACTTTGCTCTTGCTTATGCTTTTGTGAAGTTGACCGACACTAGTCTGCCTACATTTAAAACCTTCATTAAAGATTTATGTGGTAGCCTTGTTAATCTTTTGGATTATGTGAAGAATTTGGTAGATGATACACCATCTCCTACTCTTCCTAATCCTAATCCTAATATTCCTAATCCTAATTCGATACCTAATTCTCCATCTGCTCATCCTCACTCTTCCCATACTTATGATGGGATTCAAGCTATAGTTCAGGATGCAGATGTGGAAGATTTCTTTGATTTACCTTCTCCTCCGATTCATGATGATATTAAAGGAAAGGGTAAAGAAACTTCTTCCAAACCTATTATCCCACCTTATACAACATTTACTCATGAACATAATGAACAATCACCTCCTGTAGAAGCTTTACATAATATGTACACTACCAGATATAATATGGTGACTAAACAAGGTTATAAAGGTTTAGGGCTAGGAGTTAATGAGCATGGTATTAGGTTTCTAGTTCATATACCTCCTAAACCAGATATGTATGGTGTTGGGTGTTCAAAATATCAAGTTAAGGTAGGTGATGCTAAACATCATCCTCCTCTCCCCACACCTATCTTAGATAACCCTAATAATCATCAAGAAGTGGCTAAGAAGGTATATGTTGAGATAATGAATTCCAAGAAAGAAATCTTTAGACCTATGCCGATCGATGCTTTACATAAATACAAATGTCCTCTTCATTATAGTAACAAACATTTACTTGTTGACTGTAAACATTTCAAGTTATATGTTAGAGAAAGAGCTTCTTTAGGAATTATATCTCACTCTCGTGTAGTTTTACAATTCCTTCATAATTTTGATATAGGGGATTCCCCTCCTTTAGATATAATGTAGATGTTCTTCCCCTCTTGTCTCATTACTGGGGGACAAGAGGTGTATCTTCATCCAGTCTCCTAGGATCCATTGTAATACCTGAGTTATTTGAGTTTTTTTATAATAAAGATAATTTAATTCACAAAAACATGCAAAAGCTAAGTTTTAACTCAAAATAGAGTTTAGCTTTAATTGATAATTGATAGTTGTCTGCTTTTATGATTGTGCATGTTTTATTTATGAATTAATTTAATAATAAAGTGATTTATTTCCAACTTAACTACTTTTAAAAATAAAACAATTGATTTATGGGTTAATCAATTATTTAATCAAACTTTTATTAAAAATTATATTATTAAATAATGACAACATGCTTTAATTAATTAAATAAGAATTTAATCAATTAAAGATAGGAATTTTGATTTAGTGTCAAAATTAAATAATACAATTAATAATAGATAGAATTAAATTTAATTAAATAATTAAGTGGCAAAATTAAATCTAATTAATTAAATATGCAAAATATTCAATTAATCAAATTTTAGGATAAATGTGATTTATTGCCAAATAATTATAAAATTAAAGATAATTAAGATAATTAGGAATATTACTAGGAATATTCTCCGATGCAGAATTTAAGATAATCAATTATGATTCGATGATGTTTAGATGTGCCTTAGGTTAGGACTTCGATGTCGATTTTGTTCGATTTGTCGATGTAGGAGGTTAATGAACTTATAGCCCATTTTTGGGGTATTACATCTATTAGTTCTTTTTATTGGGGCTTAATTGGTATTCTTTCTCTCCTATTTTTCTATGGCTTTGCATTATGTTTTTAATCATCCATAGAATCTATCCTTAATTTTCAAGATATCTTTTCTAAAACATTTGTTTTGCAAAGGTATCCCTTGTCCTTATCTCTGGGGGGCAAGGTACCTCTTTCTTTATCTTTGTCTAGGGAGCTTCTTTCCTTATCCTAGTGGTATTTGTTTATATTGCAATATTATTTCATCACATTGATAGATATTTTGACTATAGATAACCTTCTTAAATGAGAATTTGTTGTCCTAAGTCATCACTTCTTCTCTATTTTGAAAATTATGTTCTTTATAAACTCTCACCCTTGCTTTGGTGTTAGAGTTGTTTCCCTCATTCCAAAGATTCATCTTCCCCTTCTTTCTAGGGGGTTTGATGATTGAATCTTTGTTGTTGAAAGATGATATTTTATTCCAAAGAACTTCTCTTTGGTAGGGGGTCTTGTTGATAAGATCTCTTTCTTTGAGGATCCTTTTCCATGAGTGACATATCCTTTTCACGATTATCTATATTCTTGGATGTAGGGGTCAATATCCCTCACTCAAGATATGGTATACATTGTTGTAAACAAGATATCTCCTTGCATTTTGAAGTAGGTATCCTCTTCCATCCTTGTTCCTACACTTGGGGGGCAAGGATGTCATCTCCTTTTCTATCTTTCTAGGATTCACCTCTTTCCTTGGGTAAGCAGTATTTATCTATTATGTGATTTCCAATCATACATGAAAATTTTGGTTTACATTGAGGATCTTTGTCCTTGATCACAACCTATTTTGTTGTTTGACATTGGGTTTCCATGGTTGATATATCTCTCACCCTGGAAACTAAACAGTGTGCTATCCCTCATAAGGGTTACTTTCTTTTCACTTCTTGCATGATACCTCTTTACATTTCATCCCTTCCATGGCCTCATAGGAGTTGTGACCTTATTGGCTTGGACTGGGTGTTATTTGTGGATATTGTCTTGATGCTAAAGAAGGCTTTATCCTTGTTCTTTTCTTTCCTTAACATGTCAAATTAGTATGTTTTTTCCATATTAAGGAAGGGGGCATATATAGGGCCTCCCTTGTACTATAGTTTTTTATTTTTACATGCCAAATCTTGGAAGGTAACACACATAAGTTGCTAAATCCTAAAAAGACATGCATTTATATGCTAAATCTTTCGATGGTAATGCACATAAGTTGCTAAATCCTGAGGGGACACACATTTTTCAATATGCTAAATCCTCTGAAGGTAACACACATAAGTTGCTAAATCCTGAAGGGACACACATTTCCAGTTTCAAATATGCTAAATCTTGGAAGGTAATGCACATAAGTTACTAAATCCTGAAATGACACAGACCTATATGATAAATCTTCTGAAGGTAACGCACATAAGTTGCTAAATCCTGAGGAGACATGCATTTTATATTCATAGTGATACAAGAAGGTGGACCTATGGATATTCCAAAAGTCATCAGAAGATGCATTGCAATTACAAGAATAGTTTATGGATGAACCTCTCCCTCTAAGGTGATTCATGGTAAGGTGGGCATCTTACTAGACAAGGTAATCACTCTTTTCCCTTTCTCTCTTTTCACTTTCATGCTAGTAGGACTGGATCATGAAGCTATGTTATTTATAGTGTTGTTCTTTTCTTTCTTATGTAAACATTTATGCTTTTATGATAGCTTTCCAAATATGATGTTAGTATAAGAAATGTTTCTTAGCAAGGTTTCTTGTGCTAGTTGATTTGGGTTTGTTTTAATACTAACCCCTTTTGTGTCCTTTTGTTTTTTTCACCATTGTGTGTGTATGTTGAGTTAGAATCCTTAGCCTAGGGGCTAGTGCCCCTAACTAAGAGTCATTATATCTCATTTTGAATCCACTTGGATCTTCTCTTTCTTCTCATTTACCAAGAGTTTGCATCAAGTTCATACTCTTGCTAAAGTTGGGGCTTAATGTATCATCTTAAAATGGAAGCACTCCCATGTTAAGAGAATTTATCCCTCTAAGTAATTGGTTTGGGGTGATATCAGATGCCTTGAATTGATTTGGCTTTCTCCCCACTTTCCACTTCTTTTCTACTTCATTCTAGGTGAAATTAGGGTTAGGATCCTGAGGATTCTCCTTAATTTCCCTCTTCCATGGCTCTATTTTCTAGGTAGGATTTAGAAATATGTCCTCCTAGAATTCATCATAGTCATCATAGGATTTTGTGCCTATCCCTGGCATTCTTTCACATTCTGATATCATTTCTAGGTCTCCGAGCATCCTCGAGACCTCCTGTCCTGATTCTGACTGGATCTGGGCCCAGGGTCAAATTTGAGGTTGATCCTAACTAGGTCAGGATTGAGCTTGAACCTAACTAGGTCAGTCCCAACCTTGATTTTTCCCCCCTCTTTCAAAATTCCAAATACCTTGATTTTTGGGTGTCGGGTTTCAGGGATATTTGTTTTCCCACCTCCGGGTTCGCTATTTCAGGTTATAGAATGGTAAATCCTCTAATTAAATTTAATCTAGGTATATTTTATAAAGTTTAAGACCTAATTGGGAATTAATTCTCAAAGGTGGCCCCTCTAGAGGATTGTTCCCTAGTTCACTATAAAAGGAGGCCTTCCTCTCTCATTTTCACATCTCATCCTCAAGTAATCTTGGTTTCTCTCAAGCTCTCAAGGTGATCAAGTGCAAGAATTCATTCAATCATTCAAGTTCTATTCTACATCCAAGTTCTCCATTGAAGATCAAGGATTCAAGCATTCAAGCCATTGAAGGGATTTGGTTCAAGCATTCAAGATTCATCATTCAAACCCTAGATCTAGCCATCATGATGGTATGATCTTCCTTCAAGATCCTTTTGTTCATCTTCAAGATCCATTTCATTCTCCAATCAAGGTGGATTCCAAACATATAATCATGGAGGTTTGATTTATCATTTTTATGTTCAAGCTTTCATATCAATATACTTGTTTACATTCAAAATACAATTGCATATCTATCGAATTGAATAGCTTCATTGTTAGATCCATTTCTACTACTTGCTAGCATTCCTATTTAAATTTCAATATTAAGGTTGATTCCAAATCGGGGTTTTACCAAGGCAAACCACTTAAACAAACAACAAAAATCCTCTTTTTCTTGCAAGTACAGGTGCGAGATTTTGGATCTGAGAGAAGATTTGGATACCCTTTTTGATGAACTTCTAAGATCTGTGAACAGAGTTAGAATCGACCTTCAAATAAAGAATCTAGCCTTTGACCTTTCATGAGGGTCAAAGTCAACCTGAGCTCATCTTGGAAAAAGATTTCTGGGTTTTCTCCGTCTTACCATTTCCAGTTCGAATAAAGTTGAAGATTTGCTTGAAAGTACACACAGACATCAGAATTTGGCATTTTCTAGATTTTCCCTAATTTGAGGTTAGTACTTGCATTTTAATTATTTCAAATTATAATCACTTCAATTCTACCATAAGGAAATATAGGGTTTTTCTCTCTCTTTCATATTCTCCATAGATTGATTTGATTGTGCATTAACCTCTTGGTTGATCAAATTGGATCTCTCCTTTGGGAATTTGGATTTAGGAGTGGATCTCATATTTCCCCCACACATGTATCCATCTTTACATCTTAATAGAGGCGATTCCATTTTACCCCTATTCAGAGACAAATGGTCAAAGTTTGGTCAAAGCTAGGAAGTTAGTATATTGTTCATAGCTAAAAATTTGACCATTTCCAAATGTGGTGAAAGTGGTCCCAAAATGAATATATCATCAAGATTAACCAAAAAATACCTTAAATCTTAAAAAACTAAGCTTCTCTTCTCAAGATACAGAAGGTCAAAGTTTGGTCAAAGAAAGGAAGTCAATATAGTGTTCATAGCTAAAAATTTGACTATTTCCAAATCTGGTAAAAGTGGTCTCAAATTGAAGATTTCATCAAGATGAACCAAAAAAACACCATGAAAATAGAGCCTCTCTTCTCAAGATATGGATGGTCAAAGTTTGGTCAAAGCAAGAAAGTAAGTAGAGTGTTTGTAGCTTAAAAATTTGACCATTTCCAAATTTGGTGAAAGTGGTCTTAAATTGAAGATATCATCGAGATGAACCAAAAAACACCTTCAATCTTGAAAAATGGAGCCTCTTTTCTCAAGATACAGATGGTCAAACTTTGGTCAAAGTAAGGAAGTCAGTACAGTGTTCGTAGCTAAAGTTGACTATTTCCAAATCTAGTGAAAGTGGTCTCAAATCAAAGATCTCATTGAGATGAACCAAAAAACACCTTGAATCTTGAAAAATGGAGTCTCTCTTCTCAAGATACGGATGATCAAAGTTTGGTCAAAGTAGGAAGTCAGTACAGTGTTCGTAACTAAAAATTTGGCTATTTTCAAATCTAGTGAAAGTGGTCTCAAATCGAAGATCTCATCAAGATGAACCAAAAAACACCTTTAATCTTTAAAAATAGAACCTCTTTTCTAAAGATAGGGATGGTCCAAGTTTGGTCAAAGTAAGGAAGTAAGTACAATGTTCGTAGCTTATAAATTTGACCGTTTGCAAATCTGGTGAAAGTGGTCTCAAATCAAAGATCTCATCGAGATGAACCAAAAAACACCTTGAATCTTAAAAAATGGAGCCTTTGTTCTCAAGATATAGATGGTGAAAGTTTGGTCAAAGAAAGGAAGTTGGTACAATGTTTGTAGCTAAAAATTTGACCATTTCCAAATATGGTAAAAGTGGTCTCAAATCGAAGATCTCATCGAGATGAACCCAAAAACACCTTGAATCTTCAAAAATGGAGCCTCTCTTTTCAAGATACAGATGATCAAAGTTTGGTCAAAGAAAGGAAGTTAGTATAGTGTTCCTAGCTAAAAATTTGATCATTTCCAAATCTGGTCAAAGTGGTCTCAAATCAAAGATCTCGTCGAGATGAACCAAAAAACACCTTGATTCTTGAAAAATGGAGCCTCTCTTCTCAAGATACAAAGGGTCAAAGTTTGGTCAAAGCAAGGAAGTCAGTACAGTATTCATAGCTAAAAATTTGGCCATTTACAAATCTAGTGAAAGTGTTCTCAATTCGAAGTTGTCATCGAGATGAACAAAAAAGCACCTTGAATCTTGAAGAATGGAGCATCTCTTCTCAAGATACGGATGGTCAAAGTTTGGTCAAAGCAAGGAAGTTGGTACAGTGTTTGTAGCTAAAATTTTGGACATTTCCAAATCTAGTGAAAGTTGTCTGAAATGAAAGATCTGGTCAAGATGAACCAAAAAATACCTTCAATCTTAAAAAATGGAGCCTCTCTTCTAAAGATACATACGGTCAAAGTTTGGCCAAATGAAGGAAGTCAGTACAGTGTTTGTACCTAAAAATTTGATGATTTCCAAATCTAGTGAAAGTGGTCTCAAATTGAAGATCTCATTGAGATGAACCAAAAAAAAACTTTAGTCTTAAAAAATGGAGCCTATCTTCTCAAGATACAAATGGTCAAAGTTTGGTCAAAGCAAGGAAGCTAGTACAATGTTCATAGCTAAAAATTTGGCCATTTCCAAATCTGGTAAAAGTCATCTTAAATTGAAGATCTCGTCAAGATGAACCAAAAAATGCCTTGAATTTTGAAAAATGGAGCCGCTCTTCTCAAGATACAGATGGTCAAAGTTTGGTCAAAGAAAGGAAGTTCATAGAGTGTTCGTAGCTAAAAGTTTGACCATTTTCAAATCTGGTGAAAGTGGTCTCAAATCAAAGGTCTCATTGAGATGAACCACAAAACACCTTGAATCTTGTAAAATAGAGCCTCTCTTCCCAAGATACGAATGATCGAAACTTGGTGAAAGCAAGGAAGTCACTATAGTGTTTGTAGCTCAAAATTTGATTGTTTCTGAATCTGGTTAAAGTGGTCTCAAATTGAAGATCTCATTGAGATGAACCAAAAAAAACCTTGAAAACAGAGCCTCTATTCTCAAGATAGGGATAGTCAAAGTTTGGTCAAAGCAAAGAAGTCAGTATAGTGTTCATAGCTAAAAATTTATCTGTTTCCAAATCTTGTGAAAGTGGTATGAAATCGAAGATCTTGTCGAGATGAATGAAAAAACACCTTGAATCTTGAAAAAAGGAGCCTCTCTTCGCAAGAAATGGATGGTCAAAGTTTTGTCAAAGCAAGGAAGTCAGAACAATGTTCGTAGCTAAAAATTTCACCATTTCCAAATCTAGTGAAAGTGGTCTCAAATCAAAGATCTCATCAAGATTAACGAAACCACACCTTGAATCTTAAAAAATGAACCCTCTCTTCTCCTAATATGGACGGTCAAATTTTGTTCAAAGTAAAGAAGTCAATACAATGTTCATAGATAAAAATTTGACCATTTCCAAATCTAGTGCAAGTGGTCTCAAATCGAAGATCTCATCGAGATAAACCAAACAACACCTTGAATCTTGAAAAATGAAGTCTCTCTTCTCTAGATATGGATAGTCAAAGTTTGGTCAAAGCAAGGAAGTTAGTACAGTGTTCATAGCTAAAAATTTGAACATTTCCAAATCTATTAAACGTGGTCTCAAATTAAAGATCTCATCGAGATGAACCAAAAAACACCTTGAATCTTGAAAAATGGAGCCTCTCTTCTCAAGATATAGATGGTCAAAGCAAAGAAGTCAGTACAGTGTCCGTAGCTAAAAATTTGACCATTTCTAAATCTGGTGAAAGTGGTCTCAAATCGAAGATGTCATTGAGATGAACCAAAAAACACCTTGAATCTTGAAAAATGGAGCCTCTCTTTTCAAGATATGGATGATCAAAGTTTGGTCAAAGTAAGGAAGTTAGTACAGTGTTCGTAGCTAAAAATTTGACCATTTCCAAATCTAGTGAAAGTGGTCTTAAATTGAAGATCTCATCGAGATGAACCAAAAAACACTTTGAATCTTGAAAAATGGAGCCTCTCTTCTCAAGATACGACAAGTCAATGTTTGGTCAAAGCAAGGAATTCAATATAGTGTTTGTAGCTAAAAATTTGACCCTTTCCAAATCTAGTGAAAGTGGTCTCAAATTGAAGATCTCGTTGAGATGAAGAAAAAAACACCTTGAATCTTGAAAAATGGAGCCTCTCTTCTCAAGATACGGAGGATCAAAGTTTGGTCAAAGAAAGCAAGTCAATACAGTGGTCGTTGTTCAAAATTTGACTGTTTCTAAATCTAGTGAGAGTGGTCTCAAATCAAAGATCTTGTTGAGATGAACCAAAAAACAATTTGAAAATGGAGCCTCTGTTCTCAAGATACAGACGGTCAAAGTTTGGTGAAAGCAAGGAAGTCAGAATAGTGTTAATAGCTAAAAATTTGACTGTTTCCAAATCTCATGAAAGTTGTCTCAAATTGAAGATCTCATCGAGATGAACCAAAAAATACCTTGAATCTTGAAAAATGGAGCCTCTCTTCTCAAGATACCGACGCTCAAAGTTTGGTCAAAGAAAGGAAGTCAGTACAGTGTTCATAGCCAAAAATTTGACCATTTTCAAATCTAGTGAAAGTGGTCTCAAATCGAAGGTCTCTTTAAGATAAACCACAAAACACCTTGAATCTTGAAAAACAAAGCCTCTCTTCTCAAGATATGGACCGTCAAAGTTTGGTCAAAGAAAGGAAGTCAGTATAGTGTTCGTAGCTAAAAATTTGATCGTTTCCAAATTTGGTGTGAGTGGTCTCAAATCAAAGATCTCATCGAGATGAACCAAAAAACACCTTGAAAATGGAGCCTCTCTTCTCAAGATATGGATGATCAAATTTTGGTCAAAGGAAAGAAGTCAGTACAATGTTTGTAGCTAAAAATTTGACTGTTTCCAAATCTAGTGAAAGTGGTCTGAAATCAAAGATCTCATCGAGATGAACCAAAAAACACCTTGGATCTTGAAAAACATAGCCTCTCTTCTCAAGATACGAATGGTCAAAGTTTGGTCAAACCAAGGAAGTCAGTACAGTGTTCGTAGCTAAAAATTTAACCATTTCCAAATCTGGTGAAAGTGGTCTCAAGTCGAAGATCTCATCGAGATGAACTAATAAACACCTTGAATCTTCAAAAACGGAGCCTCTCTTCTCAAGATATAGACGATCAAAGTTTGGTCAAAGCAAGGAAGTCATTACAGTGTTTGTAGCTAAAAATTTGACCATTTCCAAATCTGTTGAAAGTAGTCTTTGTGTACTAGAATTTGTACCTTCATAGGGTTATTATCATCAATAAATCAAAATAAACTCTAAAGTACCACAAAAAGCAATCTATTTAAACTAATAATTGACAATTAAGCACTTTATGGATCTCTGGCTAGGGATGCTAATGACAAAGCTCTCAGCAAGCCTCTATTAGTGACAGTCCTATAATGTGAATAAATGATAAGCTAAGCTAAATAGTTCAATTCCAAATTTAAATGATTAATTAACTTCTAAATTGTCTTTCTAGCTCTAAATTGCAAGAGGTTTGATGCTATTCTTAGATTTTGTGGATGAGTTATGAGTGATTTATGCCTTTCTTATATAGATTTTGGCAAGGGTAGGGGGTGTATTTAGGTTTGATCATGATTGAGTTGGGGTTAAATCCTTGGTTCCACCCTTTGGAGATAATTTAATTATTGTGTCCTCAAATCTTGGGACAAGAAGACAAGATGAGTGGACAAGATGCTCTTTCCAATTGAGTGATTGAGATTCTATTTAGGTTTGATATGTGTGAGCTTGGTTCTCAATTCCTATTGGTTGAGGCTTTTTCCTCCCATGTGTTGAGATAAAATAGGAATTAGTAATTGATTTTAATTAGTTTGTTTAGCAATGTGTACCCCTTGAATGGGTTGATTTGATTTAATTCAAACTATACAATTAATTAGATTAATTACACATTGATTTCATTTATCATGATTTAATCGATTTAACTTAAATTTATGACTGATTTTTAATTAAATTGATTTGAGGCTCGATTTGAATTTTGATTGGCTAAATGTTTGTTTTGATTCAATAGTCTTTATTTTGCCTTGATTACTCACATGAATGATCTTGTCCACTTTTCAGTGATTACAAATGCCCCTCTTTGAGTCGACGTGCAAAGCGTGTCGATTCAAAGAATATCCTAATTTGAACTAATATAAAGTCCTAATTTTTGTTGATGTAAAGTCCTGATTTCTTTGGTGGTTGATTTTGATGTTCGATGTAAGATGCAGATTCTGATGATAGGATTGATGCAGTTCTGATTAATTTGATGTCCTGATGGTTGATATGATGATAGATCACTAATATAGTACCTGATTTGATTTGATTCAATGTTTGATGCCCCTTTTGATTAATTAGCCAAAAGAAATTTGATAAAAGATTACACTTTGATTTGATGGTCTTGCCCCTACTTTGTTGATGTTGTTGTTGTTACTGATTATCCGAGTGTATTCCCCCTCAGAAATGAAATGAAATTTGATAGACGTTTTGAAAAAGTTTGACAGTTTACGTCATTCCGCATTAATTAGGTCAATTTATAAATGAATTTCAATTTCATTTTTGATAATGATTTGGCATTTGTGTGATTAAAAATGCCCTTGATTTGGAAGATTTGGTGAAAAATTTGGGTCCCCAGGCATTTTTTGGTCAAAGATGCCCTTTTTAGGTCAAAAAGGTCTATATAAAGTGGTAAAAAGTCATTTTCACTATTCATTTTCACTTTTGACTTTTACTTTTTACTCTGACTCCATGCTTTTCACTATGGTGATTTTGATTTGTGAGCATAGGTTTGAGCGTGGGTGACAGTTTCAGTGGCTACTCACCTATGGACCTCTGGTAAGTGCTCGATCCTCTCATATTTCAATTTCATGTTTTAATTTTCAAAAAAATTAGATTTTTCAAATAAAAACCCTAGTTTTTTTTCTTTTTCAAAATGAAATAGCACTTTTACATGCTTTAATAGTGCTTTTTCTAATTTTTTAGCACTTCCACAAATTTATATAGCGCGTCTGCATGTTAAAATAACACTTTTACACACTAGAACTAGGGCTTAATTTGCTTTTGAATTTTACTTAAGCACGTTTGAAATGCCTTAGCGCTTTTGAAATTTTCTTTGGCACATTCAATTTTTAGAATAGTGCTTTCAATATTTTTTAGCGTGTATGCCTTCAAATAACATGTTTGATCATTTAGGTAGCACTTTTAATCATTTAAATAGCACTTTTGAATTTTAGCACTTTTAAGCAAGTAAACAACGCTTTTACTTTGGTAGGAAAAAATTTCAAATGTCTTAGTTTTCCAAGTTGTTCAGTATCGTCGATCAGTTGATTGGGGTAGGTAAGAAACCTGATTTGGTAGCAAATTGTAGCATGTTAGTTTTAGTCAATTGTAATCTGAATGTTTGATTGTCAATCTAGATTTAGATGATGGATGATGATGAATTTTCCATCCTCTCTAAATAGAATCAGGAAAATTGATTATGGTTTGATATTTTGTAAATGTTTGATTGACTTAGAATAATTCAAAAGATAAATAATTTCAAAACTGATGTAATTTAACTTTCCTTTTCCAGGAAGTGCTTAAGTCACTGGTCATTCGAGGTTTGTACCCGTTGCCTTTCGGTATGATCGATGATCTGAGTGGTGTGGATTGGAGACATATTGGCCTTTTTGGATTGTCTTTCTTACTCATCCTACCTAGATTCTGAGTGAATCAAGGATTGATCACTACTATGGCTAAGTGATGGCACTCAAACCATAACACTTTCCTTCTATCAATGGGTGAGATGACGATCACCCCTGAGGATGTGTACCGCATCCTGCGCATTCCTACATGAGGAGAGTTGGTATTTTACAATCAGGTATATGATGGTGCTGCATGTCAGAGGGTCATCCAAGATCCTACGATTGGTGATGATCACATTTAGTGGTCTCAGTTTCATTCCTTCCCAATTCTGCCAGTATTATTGGGTGCCTTGATTGGCAATTTCCTCATACCAAATTGATGAGGTCATGGATTTGCAATTGGTTGGTGTCCTATTCTAGAGGACTTGACAACCCATCCCTGATGGTTTGATTGGGGGTCGTGCATCTTAGCGCAGCTCTATCATGAGTTGCATATTATTGTGTATAGGCATTCTACTACTCTCTTTGCATGAGTTATATTGTTATATTTGTGGACATGGGAGCATCTCCTAGTGACACGACCAACTGCAGCATGGAACTATGATCTAGGATGGCCATTTTCTTGGATATATGAGGGTATGGTTGTGTAGGCCCACATGGGAAAGGTAGATTACTAGTGTAGGGTCATTGATGATGTTGATCAAGTTGTATGGTGACCATATCTTAGATGTGAGGCTTGGCTTGAGGATGCTACAAAGCTTCCTTTTATGTTCTCCCCTTGATGGATGATAGGGTGGTCTCCTCATATCATTGAGATATTTTTCTTCCATCGAGTGCTGTGACAGTATGGCCATGTTCAAGGCATGCCTCAGGGTGTTGCGATGTATGCTCGAGTTCAAGCTGAGAGATCACTATGGGGTCCATGTGTTGATTTCAAGACAACATGCTAGGAGATTGATCAGTTGGGGCATCTCGCCAGGGATATGAGAGGTTTGATTATTGATGTAGGGATGACTGATGACTATGCAGACTAGTTCTCTCAAAACCCATTTTTGAGGTTTATAGATCCAATAGAGAGGATACTAGGAATTGATGAGGAGTCTGATGATGGTGGAGATGATGGTGGAGATGGGGATGGTGGTAGGGGTAGAGGTAGGATATGAGCACGTTAGGGATGACTGGGTCATCTAGAATCCAGAGCAAGTAGAATCATTATTCCAGTTATTGTTGCTACTCTCATTCTTCCTAGAGGTGGTGGTGGTGTTCGGATGAGGGATCAGGGTGTGGACAGAGTGTTGCACCAGGTTACCAGGGATCCTATAGGTAGATAGGGACATTTAAAAGCTATATGTTAGAGGTATTTGGATGCCCAGGCCACACAGGCATTATTAGATCAGGCATAGGGTAGAACAACATAGGCAACTCCACAGGTTATCCCAGCAGTTGTTCCACAGGATCCTCCAGCATAGGCACCTACTTCTTCTTCTATGCCATCTTCATCATTCATCCATCTTCTTCTTCTTTCATTCCTCCTTTATCTATTCCATCTTCTTCTATGCCTCCACTACAAAATCCTCCTACACAGGTTTCTAGTTTAGAGGCTCCAGCAGCTGCATCAGAGGTTCAAGCTTTACAAGCGGATGTATCTCAAATCAAACAATGGGTTGGTCAGTTGAGCAATATGATGTAGGCATTCATGGCCTCTATGAGTCAGCATGGGCTACAGACTAGTTTGAGTCATCTTTATGATACTGGTCCTAGTCCTGATAGTGTTGACAGTGTTGGTGGCTCAGCTAGTTGATCCTTATTGATCTAATGCAGATATTCTTTATTTATTGATGATGTATATGATGATTTCATTTTTGATATCGAGATATTGGAATCTTTTTATTCTTTTGATCAGTTAATGTACTTTATCTATTGATACTTTGATTACTTGTTGATATTCTGATGGACTTTGATTTCTAGATGTTTCATTGATGATATCATAGACTTTGATATTCAGTTGATTTGTGATGATGATTTTATGGACTTTGATTCCCAGTTCAATAGATTTACTTTATGTGATTTCATCATGTGTTGGACCTCATTTTTTAGTTGTTTTACCATGATATGTAGATCTATATGATTCTATCTCCTATATGCTTTGTTTTTTATTTTCAAAATGTAGTTTATGATATGGATGCACATGTTCTATTTATGCTTAAATGGTTGTCTTAAGTATGACATAAAATAGTTGAATGGATGCAATATGGATTTAATGATGTATGATATTTTTCACATTTTATGGATGCAAATGATATTTAGATGTGTTAGATGAATAATGAAATGGTTAATGCAATGTAATGATGTTTATAAATTTATGGATATATGAATGCAATGGATTTATGATATGCAAATGGGATGTAAAATGTGACGGACTTATGTGATGTAATAAATAATGATTCTAAATGTTATATGTGATAAATGATGTTTAATGATAATGCAATTATATATAATACATGATGAATCTAGATGTATGGATTTCAATCAATAATTCCATGTTCTTTGAATGAACTAAATGATATGCACTTAATGATGAATGAAGTAACCTAATAAATGCAATGGACATTTATTCAATGCACTTAATGGATTGATATTGATGAATGCATTTAATGGATTGATATTTAATAAATGAATTTAATAGATGCACACTAAATGAGATGGATTTTAAAATGAATGCAACCTAATGCACTTAATGTTATGAAAATGATTTAAAGGATGAATGCAACCTAATGCAATGAACTTTATGTAAGCTATGAATGATGAATGCAACTTAATGCAATTAATGTTATGAAAATGTTGAACTTAGATTAAAATGAATGCACCTTAATGAAAATAATCTAATTGAACTATAGGGTGGAAAATCTTTAAATGAATGCAAGATAAAATGAATCTAATAAATGCAAGTGACCTAATGAAATGCATTTTTGTTTTTTATTTTGTTTTGATTTCCAACACATTCGATCACATATAGTTTTTTTATGCTTGTTTGATTTGTTGATTTGACTACACCCCCTTTCTCTTTTTCTCTTGCAAATTATTTTTTAGGCTAAGAAAGGAAAATACATTAAATGCATGTAATATAAGATGTATGCAACTAACTATCACTACCCAAAAAATTTGGAGCTTATATTCATCATTGAGCAGTTTTTTAATTCTGATTGAGTACAATCATCACTAGTTCAACTATGATGATATGAATACTTCTTTCACCTCTTTTTTTTCTTTCCCATCCTTTGGTATGACTATCACTGATTGAAGTCAATCATGAGAGTGCAAATACCAATTTTGTCAGATTCTATGTTGCAAGTGGATTTTGGTATTATGATATTGAACATCAAAATAGCCAAGGTATTTTTGCGTAAACAAACAAAAATCTCAGTTTCATCATATGTACAAGTCCTCGATGATTCTTTGATAATCACGTCCTTAGACAAATGATACATGATTTAAAACTTTGATTTTAAGACAATCATTCAGAAATCAACTAAAATATCATGCTTTCATCATAGCTTGTCTAGTTTAAAAAATTTCATCGATTCGTTAGAAAGGCACGATTTCATCAATCAAGTCAACACTTTAGAAAAAAAATTGCATTTTTTTTTAAAATCCATCTTTCAAGCGTCGTTCTATCCATTTCATACTTTTAATCCTAATAAAGATATTGTCATGTAAGATCTTGGATCAAATTTTGCATTCGGTTCAACTTGGATTGGGATTAGGATTTGATTAAGTGTTTCACTTGTGTTTTTGATGAATTGATTCAATGAATGATTGAAATTTTCTTTTGATGAATCCTTCCTCCTCTAGAGTAGATTTCCCCTAGTTTGATGTGATTTCATTTGTGGGACTTAGGACAATTTTTAGATTAGGTGACCAAAATCTTTAGGTACTTTCAAATGCAACTATGGCATTTTATTATGCAATATATACAAATGTTGGTGAATGCAATATTTACAAAGATGACTGCTAACTATGCGACTGACTTGGACTTTCAATGGCACCTATTTAACAGGTTTTCACTGATTGAATGGATCTTGCTTTCTTTCTCTATTTTTAAAGATTTTTCTTTTTTTTGCTACCAAGGCACCTATTTGCTAAGTTTTCACTAGGGTACTTTTTCTCTTTTGCTCTTTTTTTGTATTTTCTCTTTTTGATTTTTTTTTTCATATCATCAAGGTGCCTATTTGCTAGGTTTTCACCAAGACAACATATTTTTTTGAACATCATATCTAAATGTTTTTGGCTTTCTTCGTGCCTACTTTTCCACTATTTTTGGTCTTTTCTACATTTCTACTTTGTTTGCTCTTTTCTTTTTTTCAATGTTTTTGGTATTTTCAAGATCTCTTTTGACTATGTACAATAAATATGATGCTTTCCATCTTATTTTTTGATACTCTCTCTTTCTTTATACCCATTCCTCTACTTTATGTGTAGAACCTTTTTAGATGAATGTTATTGATAGGTTCTTGCAATTCCTCTCCATCATAATAAGATAACTTATAGGATCTTGTCCCAAAAGATGAAGTGATCACAAAAGGTCCTAACCAATTTGCTTCCCATTTTCCTTCTCTATTTTTGCTTGATTCTTGGGATTTTCTCAGAAAACTAAGTCACCTATTTGGAATTTTCTTGACTTGATATGCTTGTTATACATCCTTCACATTTAGTTTTGATATACTTTTAAGTGATCAAATGCTTGTTGTTGTTTCTCATCTAGCAGTTCTAGTTCATGCAACCTAGAAACCCTATAATCTTCCTCACTTATCAACCCATGTAGAGATGCTCCCAAAGATGGAAGTTCTACCTCCAAAGGTAAAACTACTTTTTCTCCAAAGACTAAAGAAAATGGTGTAGCTCATGTTAGTGTTCTCATACTTGTCCTATAAGCCCATAAGGTCAAGTTTATTTTTATATGCCAATGTCTACTTGAATTGTCCACTATTCTCTTCAATATCTTTAAGATGTTTTTAATCATTGCTTCGGCTTGTCCATTACCTTGGGGATAATAGATTGATGAAGAGTGATGGATCATGTGAAATTTTGTGCATAACTCCTTTAAGTCTTTGTTTTTAAAGTGCTCTAAATTATCCATGATGATGGCATGTGGGACACCATATCTACATATTATGTGGTCTAGGATAAAAAAGGATATTTGTTTTCCTGTTGTAGTTGATAAGGGTACAACTTCCACCCATTTGGTAAAGTACTTTGTTGTAGTGATAATTAATTTATGGCCATTTGAAGATGGTGGATGAATCATCCCTATCAAATCTAGACCCCATTGATAAAATGGCCAAGGTGTTGTCATTTCTCTTGTGCGGCACATGTATCAAGTTTCCATGATATTGACACTTTCTACAAGTTTTAGCAAAGTGACAAGCATCTTTCTCCAGTGTAGGCCAAAAATATCCTATCCTAAGAAGTTTCCTAGCTAGGGTTAAACCATTCAAATGTGACCCACAAATCCCCTCATAAATTTTCTGTAAGGCTACATTTGATTCCTCTTTCTCTAGACATCTAAGAAGCATTCCATCTAGACTTTTTTGATACAATGCATCAGATATTAAGGTATAACAAGAGGCTTGGTGTATAAAGCTCTTCTTTTGGTTCCTAGTTTGGTCCATGGGTAAGATTTGGTCTTTTAAGTAGGTATATATGGTTCCATACCAAGGTGAGTCATGTCTAGTTAGTAAAAAAATGGTATTAGGATGGGTAGGGTCAAATGCGGATTGCTCAACTTCTTCTACCAGGAATTCATATCTGGCACTTTGATCTGGTATTTGTAGAAGTGATGCCAAAGTTTCCATTACATCTGCTACTTTATTCTTCTCTCTTTGGACTTGCTCAAATGTTATGAGAGTGAAATATTTCTTGAGATTATCAACCATATTTTTGTATGGGATCAACTTGTCATCTTTAGTGAGATATTCATCATTGATTTGATTGATCACTAGTTGTGAATCACTGTAGACTTGTAGCTTAGTTACTTTCCATTCTAATGCTAGTTTGATTTCAATGACCAAAGCTTCATATTATGCTATATTATTTGTGCATTGAAATAGAAATTTGTATGATGTTGGAATTGTAGAGCCTTGAGGAGTAATCAAAAGTATGTCTGCTCCTAATCCATGTTGTGTGTAGGAACCATCAAAATATAGTTGCCATGTTTTTGCTTCCACATTCACAATTTTAGAATCTGGAAATTCCACTTGTATTGGGTGGTCATCTTGCAATGGTGATTGGTGATTCTACTAACTGATCAACTATGAATTGGCCCTTGATATATTTATGATCCACATATTCTATGTCAAATTCTCTTAGCACCATGACCCATTTGGCTAGTCTCCCATTTAATCTTGTTTTTCTAAGAAGATACTTCTGTGTGTGTGAAAATTGTACCTGATCTATAGACACAACACTTCAGTAAAACATTAGAGGTTAGCAAAAATCAAAATCGTGCAAAATTGAAATCTAATTTAACCAAGTGATTTACTGCCTTCCAGTAGGTGCGAGATGGATGTTCTCAGATTGCTATCAAGATCAGTGACCTAGACGACACCTAAATGAAGGATTTGAATGCAATTGATCTAGATATGAATTGAATGCAATTAAGCTATTTTTTTGGATTTTCTATGCAATAAGAATGATAAAAACTTGATATGAAATCTAATCTATATGAAATTGATCTCCTAAAATGATCTAACAATGATATGAAAAAGAATCTAAATGAATGTAGAAAAAAAACAAATTGATCTCACAATAGCCTTGATTCGCAATAAGCTTTGATTCTCCCAATTCCAATTCTCCAATGTGATTGTGCAAAAATATGAGATCCTGTGGATGCAAATTTGAGAGATGAATTATGAAGAGCTGAGCCTTGGTTTTATAGAAATCCAGGGCTTTGGAGGTGCATGAAAAAAAGCCATAAATCACTCAAATAACTCATGTTGATTTTTGAGTTATTTTTAAATAAAGAATAATTAAGTCACAAAAATCATGCAAAAGCACAGTTCAACTCGAATTAGAAGTTTAGATCAACTTTAAAAACTCAAAAAGATGTTGAGTTTCAAAAAGCTAACAACTTGCATTGATTTTCCAATTTGAGTTTAACTGGTCCTTGAATGTGCACATGGATAATTATAATTTAATAAATAAATAAAGTGATTTATTCTCAACTTAACTGATTTTTGAAATAAAATAATTAATTTATGGGTTAATTAACTATTTTATCAAACTCTTATTAAAAATTATATTATTAAATAATGACAACTTGCTTTAATTAATTAAATAAAAATTTAATCAATTATTCATATGATATTGGATTTATTGTCAAAATTAAATAATATAATTAATAATAGATAGAATTAAATTTAATTACATAATTAATTTGGCAAGATATTAAATCTAATTAATTAAATATGAAAATATTCAATTAATCAAACTTAGGATAAATATGATTTATTGCCAAATAATCATTAAATTAAAGATAATTAAGATAATTAGGAATATTGCTAGGAATATTCCCCGATGCAGAATTTAAGATAATCAATTATGATTTGATGATGTTTAGATGTGCCTTAGATTAGGAATTTGATGTTGATTTCGTTTGATTTGTTGATATAGAAGATTAATGAACTTATAGCCCATTTTTGGGGTATTACATTTTGCCCCTCTTTGAATTACTGTGCGAAGCGCAGTGGTTCAAAGATAGTTGATATGAGACAGAAGCTGATTGATATTGATTTGATATGAAGATAATAGGTCCTGAATGACCAAAGATAATGTTCACTATAACAGCAAATGAACCTATGATTGTGAAAAAGTGTCAAAACACCTTATTCCAAACCTTAGGATTGCAAAGAAGTGAGTGACCGGTTCTAGACTCGATTGTCTTAGCAGAACTAGCAAGTATCACATCCGAATTCTTCACTTGCCGAAGAACCAAGGAAAGAACACTATGATCTGATGGTTGCAAAAATTGATACAGTTTACAAGATTAGGAGAATACCAGATTGATATGGATCTTGATGAATCTAATATACCCCAAGCGATGAGGACTTTTGATGAATCAGCAACTAGATGTGGTTGTTGTCTTGATCACTGATGAAAGATAATAGATTCCAAATAAAATTAGATTTACAGACTTGAATGATGTGCAATACCAATGCCCCTTCGGGATTGAAATTGAAATCTGACAAGAAAAGTCAACGTTGAATTGTTTAGAAGCATGTTAATTGATTTGAGAAGTGGTTAAACACATTCGAGAACACATTCTACATCGTTTAGAGGTCCAAACGACCAAGTTTGACTAGGTGAAACTATGAGTTGACCATAGTTGACCAAGTTGAAATTTTGATAGTTTGATGTAAGATAATCAGTTAATTAAAAAAATGGATTTCTACTATGATTGAAGGTTGATTATGCAAGTAGTTAATAATATGAATGATCTTAGATTTTGATTTTGATCCCGAAAAAGGATTCTACTTGTTGTTTCATTGGAGGAACCTTCATGTAAGATTCAGCTCTTGTTAGATTTAAAGATGCAATTTGAAGAATCGTTTAAGCATTGAAGTTCGTTTAGCCATTGCGAGATCATGCAAACATGCAAAATGCAAAGAGACATGCAAAATGAAATGCAACCTAAGACCTAGGACCTAGTCACTGATCATGTGTCGATTTGTTATCATCATTGAACTTTTAGGTAACCGGATAAATCAATACAATGCCCACTAGCTATGAAACCATAGACATATGAATATTGATTTGTATGCACAAGAATCAATACAACACCCACCGGTCAACAACCATGGATATATGAATATTGATTTTATTTTCAGAATGTCAGAATAGATATAAGCACCAAGGCACAAATGCTAGGATGACTTGAATATCATGTCCATTTTGATATAGAAATTTGTATAAGCATCAAAACATAAATGTCGTGATGACTTGAATATGCCTTGCATTACAAACATATCAAACAGCCAAGAGATCATTTTAAATCCAATGTGAATTACCCGTAGTGACCCTTTATTGTTCACATCCTTAGGTAAGATGGTGTTTCACAGTAGGAGAAAGAACTCACTCAAAAAGACAATAGTTAGATCAAACTTCCTTGAATTTTTTGGGTATCAATGGTTAAGGTAAGCATGGCCATCCAATTTGAGATAGAGGCTCTTACAGTCGGACACCATTTCAATCCAAAATTTCCAAAGTTGTTAGATTTTCACATACAAGTAGAAGACAAAGAAAAGATTATGCCCCCAGTCATCACTCTCTAAATCCTATAAAAGACATCATCGAAGAGCTCAAAGGGACACAATATGCAAAAATCTCAATGCGAATTAGTAAGCATACAAGGAGATAAAAGCATGAAAAGCACAGATTATTTTCAGTTTGATGTTTGATTGTGTTGTTGTAGATGCAAAATCCTTTCTAGAGACAAGACTGACTTGACTAACTCAAATGAAGCTTCAAAGGACTCTGACTACATATGATATGTCTAAGATACACCAGAGACCATAGGATATGACATTGATTACCCCCAAGTTTGAACATTGATAGGATACAGATGCTTGAGTTGATTGGTGGAAAAACCAACTTATTAAAAATTGGAAATGCAAAAACAAACTGGGAGATATGTACAAACTAAAGAAAGACTGAAAGTTAGGAAAGACCAAGATTGCACTGATAGATGGAGCATTTTGAAACAAGTGGCACCCATTTGCTGGGTTTTCACCATCTTGGTAGAGATTCTATTTTTGCTACCAAGGCACCTGTTTCTAGGTTTGTCACCAAGGCACTTTTTTTTTTTTCATTTTTTTTGTATTTTTCATTTTTTCAATTTTTTTGAATTTTTGATATTTTTTGATTTTTTTTGTGAATCATCAAGGTGCTTATTGCTAGGTTTTCACCAAGATGTTCATTTTTTTCAGGACTTTTTCTAATTTTTATAATTTTTTCAGGACATTTTACCATAGACTGAATGCTTTAGGCATAGAATTTCTTCAGATGGAGAACATTGATTGGTTCTTAGAGCTGTTCTCCTTCAGTCATTGAGAGTTGATAGGCACTAGAGCCAAAAGTAGCAGTGATGACAAAGGGACCTAGCTAGTTGGGTTTGAACTTCCCCTTGCGTTCTCGATGGGATTGATTTTTATGATTTTCTCTCAAGACTAGATCGCCAACCTGAAATTCTCTGTGTCTGACTTTCTTGTTGTAGCCTCTAGACATTCTCTTCTAATATACTCTAAGATGATCATACACTACTTGTCTGTGCTCATCTAGTAGTTCCAATTCTTGTAACCTAGACAATTTGTAGTCATCATCAGTTACTAGACCATGCATTCTAATTCTGAGTGATGGGATTTCAACCTCAATAGGTAGTACCCGCTTCAGACCCATAAACTAAAGCAAAAGGTGTAGCCCCAATAGGTGTTCTGATACTTGATCTGACACTGGTTCTGATACTGGTTTTGAGACTAGTTCTGATACTTGTTCTGATACTTGTTCTGATACTGGTTCTGACACTTGTTCTAATACTTATTCTAACACTTGTTCTGATACTTGTTCTAATACTTGGTATACTTGATAGCATCTTTTTCCATTGCAAGCTCCCAAGCAAGATCATATCGTGCAGTCCCAATGTCTAGCAAGGTGGAGAACAAGAGGGATTGACAAGCTGGTGGATGACATGGAAGACAAGAGAATGAAGGAGAATGAAGGGAAGAAATCCTCAAAGGTCAAACTCCTCAAGAATACCCAAGCTAGCGAAAAATTGTCATGTAAAGCGTAGTTGGACAAGCAATGAAAGGCCAGCATAAGATAAGTCACAAAAGCATAATGCCAAAGAAGGACAGGATGTAGTCCAAAGGAGTAGACATGTCAATAGGCTTCATAGCACCGTGTTTTACTCTTTCTTTTTTTTTTTCTTAGATCAAGACCAAAGGGCAAATGATAGCGAAAGACTAGAATGAATGGAGTAAAATAAATATGAAAGGCTAAATAGGAAGGGAATGAAAGTAAGATCATTATTAGATAACTCAAAAAATAGCCAAATGTTCATGTATAGATCAACCTTGTCAAGATCAAAGAGAGAAGATGGAATGGATGAAATATGTAGAAGAACTACACATGATGCCTAATTGCTAGGTTTTCATCATGGTACTTATCCAAGGTGCCACAAGGGAGTGGTTTTCACCATAGGATGAATTTATTTCTCTTTACTTTTACTACAAAGGCACCTGTTTCCAAGTTTTCACCAAGGCACAGTTTCAATTTTTTCATTTTTTATTTCTTTTTGAATTTTTGGAAGAAGGAAAGCTTTTTAGATAGTGCTCCTTGAAAGGATAAACCATGATATGCCAAGGAATCAAAATGATATGCTCAAAGATGTTGATAGGGAAAGGGAGATGGAAGAGAAAAATGGAGGATAAAGTTTTATGTAAAGCGAGTGAGGCTGGAAGATAGGAGGAATAAGCAAATGAGGAAAAATGATAGAAGGTAGAAGGATAATGCATGGAAGGATTGTGAAAGGGTAGATGGAAAGGAAGGCAAGCTCAACATCAACACATACCTTGAAGGGTGGTGAGAGGGTGGAGGAAATGTGAATGAAGGAATACGTGAAGGAATATGGTGAATGGATAGCAGAGGTTGTGGTTTAGGCACGTGGAATGGAAGAATATTTTTTGAGGGAGATGAAGTGGAAGTCTTTGGAAGCTTGAATGTCAACTTCACTTTTTGCTCAACACCAGATTCTTTTAAGAGAGATTTTGGAACCCATATAGCCATAGGTTTTTTATTTCCTTTTGATGATCTAGAGAGAATATCTTTAATGATGGATTTTGGAACCCATACTTGTCTTGTAGTTTTTTTCTTAGATATCTCTTCGGACTTTATGCTTCCATGTCTATTAGAGGGTGACCTTCTTTTTTTGATGGATTCTTGTATTGCTTCTTTTTCTTGTATTGAAAATTCAAGTTACTTCCAAAGGACTTGGAATTTGTGGAAGAGGGAGGATATGACTGGTTTAGATAGGTGGATGGATGAAAAGGATTCAAATGTATGCATCTATGTTGATCTTGGGGAAAGATGGGAGATGGAGGGATGTAAGGACCCAAGATGGATGGTGAATTAGGAGAGTTAGGAGGGGAAAGTGAAGGGACATAAGGACCCAAGATGGAAGGCAAACATGAAGCCCTTAGTAGTGGTGGAAGAGGTCCAAGAATGGATACGGAAGATGCAAAAGGATAATCAATAAGTTCATCAGCATCTATATGACAACCAAGGATATCAACATCTTCAGAGTGAGCACTAGGATTTTCAATAGAATCATGGATATCTTGAATATGAGCACCTTCTTTGATAGGATTGCTCAAAGCTTGCAAAGACTTAGAAAGAGTAGAAAGTGGAAGCAAACATGGAGTGGTAGAATAAGAAGATGGAAGACTTTGATCTTGACAAGGATCTTTGGATAGCATAAGTGCATAATTTTTTTCTTGATTTTCAATAGGCTTAACATCGAAAGTAACAACACCATTTTTAACAACCTTAATGGAAATATCATCTTTGGAAAGCACAAGTGTGGTAAGGTTATTTTCATTATCAATAAGCTCAATGATGTGGGTAGTAGCTTGATCTTGCTTAGGAGAAGACTTAAGACATGGTGGACTGCATGAAAAAGGGTGTGTAGGATCAAAAGAACCATGGAACGGATAAGAGACATCATGAAAAGGATTGGATAACATGGGGGGTTCTTGATCTTGATCTTTCTTTATGTTCTTTTCTTCATCATTTTTAGAGTCCTCTTAACATGGAGCCACTTCTAAGGACAAGGAAGCATGTTGGGATTGTATGGATGACTTTGGGAGAGATGGTGGAGGACTAGCTGAAGTAGGGATTATAGCACATAAAGGATTAGGCTCTTTAGGTTTAGCATTATTGAAAGTATTTGTAGCCAAGTGAAGGTTAGCTTGAGTTTTTTTAAGAGGTAGCCCTGGAGGATAAATATAGGGAACCGCATGAAAAGTATCAGGGCTTGTGTCGGATGAAGGTTCTGTGAAAGATTTGAAAGACTCAGAAGCTTTAGGAAATGTACTGGTATTGGAGGAAGTAGGAGATGGAAGGGAACCATCACAAGACAAAGGTCCAACATTAACATGATCTTGCTTGAGAGTGTAATCTTTATTTTCAGCTTGAGAGTTCTTAGAGGAGAGATCCTTATAGTATTGACGTTTCAAGCTAGCATGATGCATTTTATGGTCCTTAGCACTAGTAGATGGATCATAATCAAGGTATTGTCCACAAAAGCCATCAAAGTCTCTTTCAAAATTAGAATCATATGGATCACCATCATGATCTATCCAATGTGATGGCCCATTTGTAGTAAGTAGGAACACACGACAAGGAGGACTCTTAGGAACAGAGGTGTCATAGGTATTATTACCTTATCTGTCGTCATAGTCATCATAGTCTCCAAAGTTGGATGTGTCACTCTCCATGGAAGAGGTATCATAAGGGTTATCATGTTGCTCAAATTCTATCCGGGGGCATGGTGACATGTACAAGTCTTTATCAAATGAAAAAGAGTATAGAGATTCCATGGAGAACTCTTTAGGTTCTTTTTCTTTCTCAAGTTTGTCAAGCTGGACTTGCATATCTTGCACCTACTTCATCATAGTGGTGACTAAAATTTCTTCCTCATGTGTACTAATTCTTTGAGACATGTATACTGATTTTCAATGGCTACTGCTCTATTCTTGACACAATGATTTGTTCGACAGATTCTAGAAATAGGCTGAAAAAGATAAATATCTAGCAATTCTAAAAAATTTTGACAACTCTTAACAAAATTTTCCAAATGACACTCTGCATACTGGTATGACAGTGGGTAGGCAATGAAACGATAGTTGAAAAGCTCATACGATAGTTGAAAAACTTGCACGATAGTTGCTAGCAGGATTTGACTTTTTGAATTTATTGGCATGAAAACTCATATGACACTGGGTACTCAATCATATGACAGATGGGTAGCAATGAAATGACACTTGACAAAACTCGTATGACTTTCTGACCTCCTAAAATGATTTTTGGCTCTAGAAAGGATTTTACATCAATTTTTGCAAAATTTTGAGTTTACAGATTTGAATTGTTTGCAAATTTCAATGTCCAAATTTGAGGATTGTAATAGATTTGTCCATTTTCAATAACCAGATAGATAAACAAGCATGCAAAATAGCAAGCACGTGATTTCAAGCATGTCTAAAAATAATGAACAAGGGAAAAAGCAACCTTGCACATGAACAATCAAGTGACTTATTCATTCTAATCCTCAGAAGCGCTAATTGTGTATGTTCCAAAAATATTTTGCAATAATGCACATATACCCTATAAAATGAAAATTTGGCCTCGCTAGAGTTTTTAGTAATGGTTTGACTCTGCAACTTTTATGATCCAAAGGGGTGAACTCCAATCCCAGTGCACCAGGGTTTTGACACAGTTTGAGAACTTAATCTTCAGGAGCTGCTAGAAAGATCTGACAACCCAACAATGAACCATACTCATGGAGATTTCTTCCATAAGGATATTTATATAGCGGCTATCACTACCATGGCAAAAATGGCTATTACCACTTCAGGTTCCGTCAACGTAGTTTACCCTATGAAGGGATTGTGTGCTATGGTTAACCCTCTCTAAAGGTGTCTCACAATAGTATACCACAATGGGACTTGGCTCCAGATCCAAGGTTTTGATACCTCTTCACTTTTAACCCAAACAAAGCAAGCAGATTAATCCGACACGCTAAGACAAAGTTTGTCTCACCAAGGTCTATGATATCAACCCCACGTGATCTATCAACCTCTCTAGGGAGAGAATGTATCGATCAATAAGAGAAGATGCACTAACCAATTTTGATTCACCAAAGCTCATGATGTCAAACCCACATGATCTATCAACCTCTCCTGGGAGAGAATGTATCGATCAATAAGAGAAGACGCACTAACCAAGTTGAATGTGAAACACACTAAGTATCCTCCCTACCTACAAGGATTCTATCATCAAGAAGGATTTCACTGGGAATCGAATCTCTCAAGAATCATGAATAGTGTTCATAGGGCCTAATTACTATGTGAGCCAGATGTATGTTTCCAAAAGCAAATCTACCAAAAGTACCCAAAAAGTAGAAAGAGGAACACTTAATGCTTAAAGCGAATATGAGATGAGTCCACAAGGTGGAACACTTAACACCTCACACAAGCTGAAAATGAGTCCCCAACTTAGAAAACAAGTGAGTTTCTAAAAGCACAAAAGGGTTTCCAAGTGGAACACTTAACGCTTCTGTCCTGTTGACCCCTTCCCTTTATGGCGCTGAGATTGCAACCACAGGGTGGAATGAGGGGCCGGTGGATTAGTGAGTCCAATAACCCAAGATAGAAATCAAGATCAATCACAAGTAATCTAAGACTGCTAATAAATACTTAAGGGGTCACAACCTAGTATCAATTATGCAAGTGTGTAGAAATAGACAAAAGCATGAAAAGATGCACACAAGCCAAACACATAAGAGATTTATTTTAAGTCCAAATCAAAATGTTATTAGATGAAGGAGAATACCTGGGATCCTTGTAATGTGCTTAGTATATTTTACCTAATTTTTAGCAATTCTTGTTGAGCTTTTCCATGCAAGCAAGTGACGAACTCTCCAACAAGCAAACAAGCAAACACGATATGCAAAATATATTCAACTTATGAAAACCATAGGGTTAGCTCTAAAAATCAATTATTATTAGTAATAATAACTAGAAATTAACCCAAATGACAACTCATATCATTCATTGAATCATGTAAAAAAAATAAGTGCATACCCATAAAAAAACTTTATTTTTTTTGCTGCATTTGACCTAGTCAACAAGATCTAATTTTTATTTTATGATTTTGGCCATAAAAATAGAAATTTAAAATAAAGACCCCTACTAAAAAATAGAGAGTTTTCCAAAAATGTAAAAATTTTAGAAAAATCTATTCATTTGTGCCCTAGAGACCCATTTTATCAAAATAGACTAGTTTTTGTAAATTGACTATTTGAGCTATTATATTGCATCCAAATTTAAAATAAAAAAAACGGACCCCCTGTATAATTTAAAGAGATTTCTAAAAATATAAATTTTTTTGAAAAATATGCTGATTTGTGTCAGATATTAATTTTTTCTGGAATTTCAAGAAAAAATTATTAAAAATTCAAAACATCTCAGAAAATTCTAAATTTTTTACTGTAGCTTCTTTGATATATATCCAACCTGAAAAAACAATTTCAAAGGAAAAATCCAAGCCGTTTGAGAGATAAAATTAAATCTTTGAAACTTTAGGGCTTTAGCTCCACAAAAAAAATCAAAACTAGCATGTAAAGGTGGGTTGCCCCACGATGGGTGCCAGAAATATGTGTGTGAAAATTGTACCTAATCTATAGACACAACACTTCAGTAAAACATTAGAGGTTAGCAAAAATCAAAATCGTGCAAAATTGAAATCTAATTTAACCAAGCGATTTACTGCCTTCTAGTAGGTGCGAGATCGATGTTCTCAGATTGCTATTGAGATCAGTGACCTAGACGACAACTAAATGAAGGATTTGAATGCAATTGATCTAGATATGAATTGAATGTAATTAAGCTATTTTTTGGGATTTTTTATGCAATAAGAATGATAAAAACTTGATATGAAATCTAATCTATATGAAATTGATCTGCTAAAATGATCTAACAATGATATGAAAAAGAATCTAAATGAATGTAAAAAAAAAACAAATTGATCTCACAATAGCCTTGATTCGCAATAAGCTTTGATTCTCCCAATTCCAATTCTCCAACGTGATTGTGCAAAAATATGAGATCCTGTGGATGCAAATTTGAGAGATGAATTATGAAGAGCTGAGCCTTGGTTTTATAGAAATCCAAGGCTTTGGAGGTGCATGAAAAAAAGCCATAAATCACTCAAATAACTTAGGTTGATTTTTGAGTTATTTTTAAATAAAGAATAATTAAGTCACAAAAATTATGCAAAATCATAGTTCAACTCGAATTAGAAGTTTAGATCAACTTTAAAAACTCAAAAAGATGTTGAGTTTCAAAAAGCTAACAACTTGCATTGATTTTCCAATTTGAGTTTAACTGGTCCTTGAATGTGCACATGGATAATTATGATTTAATAAATAAATAAAGTGATTTATTCTCAACTTAACTGAATTTTGAAATAAAATAATTAATTTATGGGTTAATTAACTATTTTATCAAACTTTTATTAAAAATTATATTATTAAATAATGACAACTTGCTTTAATTAATTAAATAAAAATTTAATCAATTATTCATATGATATTGGATTTATTGTCAGAATTAAATAATACAATTAATAATAGATAGAATTAAATTTAATTACATAATTAATTTGGCAAGATATTAAATCTAATTAATTAAATATGAAAATATTCAATTAATCAAACTTAGGATAAATATGATTTATTGCCAAATAATCATTAAATTAAAGATAATTAAGATAATTAGGAATATTGCTAGGAATATTCCCCGATGCAGAATTTAAGATAATCAATTATGATTTGATGATGTTTAGATGTGCCTTAGATTAGGACTTCGATGTTGATTTCATTTGATTTGTTGATATAGAAGATTAATGAACTTATAGCCCATTTTTGGGGTATTACAACTTCAAGGGATCAATATTTGCAATGAGTCAAATTTAATGGGATAACATATAGTGGCATAATTTTTGGGAAGCAAAAACTATGGCCAAACGTGCTCTTTCAATGAATGTATATTTCAACTCATATTTCACCAAAGTCCTGCTGATATAATAGGTGGCCTTTTCTTTTCCTGATTAATCTTCTTGTGCTAGGAGTGCTCCTAATGAATGTTCAGTCATTGAAATGTATAGAATCAATGGCTTGCCTCTTATAGGTGGCATCAAAGTTGGAGGGTTCATTAGATATTTCTTCAATAAGTTGAAAGCTTCTTCACACTTTTTATCCCATTTGAACACTATGTCCTTATGAAGGAGTTGAGTGAAATTATGACATTTTTCCCCCAATTGAGAGATGAATCTATGTATGGATCGGATCCTACCTTGAAGAGATTGCATTTGACTTATGTTTGTAGGTTCTCCCTTTTCCATGATGGCCTTGACTTTAGTGGGGTCTACCTCTATTCCTTTTGTTAAAATAATGTACCCTAATAGCTTTCCTGATTGCACACCAAATGCACACTTTTTCGGATTTAACCTTACTTTAAATTGCTCCAATCTTTCAATGATTTTCACTAAGATGGGTAGATGTTAATCTCTTGAATGATATTTAGCAAGTATATAATCTACATAATCCTCCATGAACTTGTGCATCATGTCATGGAATATAGTCGTCATGGCTCTTTGATAGGTCACTCGAGCATTCTTTAGATCAAAAGGCATAACATTACAACAGAATGTCCCCCATATGCATGTAAATCCAGTCTTGTCTTGATTTTTGGGTGCTATTTTTATTTGATTATAGCCACTAAACCCATCCATAAGTGAGAACATGGAATGTCCTACTGTTAGATCCATGATGGCATCTATGCTTGGCAATTGAAATTATGTTTAGGGCATGCAAGATTAAGATTCCTAAAGTCTGTGCAAATTCTAATGGACTTATCCGCTTTTGAAACTAGCACTATGTTTGAAATCCATTGGGCATAATCAATGTCTCTTATAAACCCAACTTTTAGCAATTTTTCTAACTCCACTTTTAAAAGTAAAGCTATATGTGAGGATGCATCTTCCTTAATTTCTTCTTTACTAGTTTTTCTCCTTCTTTTATGTTCAAATGATGCATGATTAAATTTGGATCTAATCCTGGCATATCATCATATGACCATGCAAAATTGATTTTCTTTTCCTTGAAAAATTTAATGAAGTCCTTTCTTTCCTCACTAGATAAAGATGTTGCTAAGTGTATTATCCTTGGCTTTGATTTTGATCCAATGTTCACTATTTATGTTGGCTCAATCAAGATAGGAGATCTTTCTTCATAGTGCTTGGGTAAAGTATCCAAACTACCTTCCTTAGGTTCCTCTATTGGGTTTTCACCTTTAGAATCATTCTTTATTTCTTTCTCTTTTTTATCTAATGTTGCCACAATGTGGTTTTCAACATTAGATTCTTTCCATTTTTTTATTTTTTTTATTTTTTTCATTTTTTTATTGAATTAGGAGTTTGGATACCTTCCCTTGTCACTTCTTCCTTATATTCCATGGTAGAAGAAGGTTCAATCACATTTAGGTATTGGGACACCAAGTTATCATTCAAAAAGGTTGAGAGGATGGTAGGTTCAATGGAATCCCATTCAATTAATTCCAGATAAATGAGAATCAAAGGATCAATGTTTTGGTTTAATCTGATAGGGTTTAGGGAAAAGAATTCATTTCAAGGTTTAAACATTGTATCATTTAAGTCTATGATGTGTGCTTCTTCAAGATGTTCTAAAGAAGTACAGTCAAAATCCCCCTCACTAGAATCCTCTAAGATTTCCATTGGGTAGAAATCTCGTGGGTTAAACCTAATGTTATATTCTTCTATAGTAGGTCTCCATGATAGTACGCAGGGTTCTACCCATTGATTTATCTCTACCTTTATAATTGGTGCATTATCTATGACCACTTGGCTTGAGTTTGATGCTTGATTCTGATTTGATGCTACAATTGGTTCTTTCCCTTTGCTAGGAGTGTAAGTATGAATGACATCAATACCTTTATCTTGGCATGATTCATTGGACAATGTATCCCATTCCCAATCATTTGAGTCTTCATCACTATGTGACTCTAATTGTAATATTTGATTATAGACCTTAGGATAGTGCTTTTGAGTATACCCTTGTTCTAGGTATCCTAATCTGTTCTTTTCTTTGTTGTCTCTCCATGTCATCTCAATGGGTTCAATGAGTCCTTCATTTATTGTTCCCAAATGTCCTTGTCCTTTGTATCCCATCTTCTAAATGATTCGAAATCCCTTCCCATATTGATGTGTGGGAATTCTTATATTTTGGATGTGTTTTTCATGTGCACTTGATTCTTCATCCTTGTATAACCAGTTTAGAATTTCATTGTCTTCTTCATCCATGGATGAAGATGTGCTTTCTCTCACAAATTTATCATTGTATTTATAGGGTAGATTAGATGGCCTTTGATATGATTTTGGAGATTGGGGTAGATCCATCATGGATAAGGAGTATTCACCTACACCCTTTTGTTTGATTTGAGATTGTTTTTCAAAGTTTCTCATCATATGGTCCATCTTTTGGTAATGTGCCTCCTTGGTGTAGATTTGGATAGATTTATCTGTCTTCTTTCTTCTTCTCAAAAATACTTTCCTCACTAACCTTTTATTTTCCTTTTGTCGACATAGACAAGTTAGTAGGACTTTGAATATTTTCAACAACAAAAATTTCTTCTTTTTCTTCTTTTTCTTTTCCCTTTAAAGATGGAAGATCTTCAAAGATTTTTTCTTTGCTTGATTCTTAGTGGTATGGACCCTTCTGCATTATGTGGAACTAAAGAATCATTGATAGGCTTCATGTTATTACAATATTGAAAGGGGTTTGAGTCCCTACTTACCATGATCTCTTGTCCTAGATAGGGGAACTTTAAACATTGGTGATAGGTCAACAACACAGCTTACATTTCATGAATCCACGGTCTCCCTAGTAAGATATTGTAAGTCATCTTTAGATTGAGGACTTGCAAAATGGTCTCTTTCCACATTGGGCCAACACTAATAGGAAGTACTATGACTCCTTTGGAATCTCTCTCTTCATCATCGTAGGCTTTTATAGTTATCTTTTTTTTGGGTCAATAGCCTCCTTAGAAAATCCTAAGGTTTTTACTAGGTTTAGGGTACAAATGTTTAAATTGTCTCCTCCATCAATGAGGACTCTTTTCACCCTATTCTTATGAATTAGGACCTCTATATGCAAAGGCAAGTTTTGTGGGTGGTTTAATGACATATCATTTTGTTCGGAAAAAGATAGGCAATGAGGTGCAATAATATGTCCCACCAAGTTTTGAAATTTGTCGGCCTCCAAGTTCAGAGGTACATTGGTCTCTAATATGGCTTTTTCCAAAATATCCTTATGAGTAGGTGATAGTTTTAACAACTCAAGGATAGATATTTGGGTAGGGGTTCATTGTAATTGGTCTACCAAATTATATTGTTTTGATCATGAAGATGAAGCTTGATTTGGTAGAACAATTATTGGAGCATTTCTAGGTAAAATAAATTTTGAAGCTTTCCCCCTAGTTACAACATTAGATGTTGCTTCCCTTGGTTTCTCTTTCACCATAATAATATTTATGGTGTTTTCCTCACCATTTAAAGCATTAATTGTGTTATCATAGGTATGGGCAAAATTGACCTTTTCATTACCTCTTTTATTATTCTGATTAGTGTTTGATGACTCACCCTTTTCATGGTTTTGAAAGCGGTTTTTGAAGGCCATGTGATCCTCATTGTTTTGAGGCCCTTCTACCTTGATAGTCCCATCATCAATTACATCTTGCACCAAGTGTTTTAACTTCATGCGCTCATTGGTCTTATGGCCCTTATTACGATGGTACTCACAATGGTGAGAATCATTCCACCAATTTGGTTTAACTTGAGGCTCATATGGTCTTAGCTCAGGTAGAGTAATGATCTTGTTAGCCACTAAAGTCCTTAAGGAATTTTCCAATGGTTCACCTAAAAAGGTGAATTTCTTCTTTTGATACGTGGAAAAGTAGGGCTTAGGCTTGTTGACATTTGAATTATTATTAAAGAGATTATTATTGTTGTTGTTGCTATTACTAGAATTGGCATTATTGAAAGGAGCTTTATTAGTTTGATTTACATTGTATGTTGAAATTGCTCCACTTGATAAATTAAATGGGGCAGCCTTCAAGTTGTGGGCTTCTAAAACTCCATCATTCACAAGATTTTTGTTATTGTTCTTCAATCATGGCTTAGGTTTGTCATTGTGATTGTTGGCTCCTTTATTGTTGGTATAATTAGATATATAATGGTTATTATTATTAGTGTTGGTGTAGGGTTTATTATCTTTGAAAAAAATGATCTCTCCCCTTTTGACCAACACATCTTCAATTTTAATCCCATTCTCAATAAGTTTTTCGAATGTGGGGGGACATTGAAGTTGGAGACTATGGTTCATCTCCATATTTAAATTATTCATAAATATCTCCATTTTCTCCTTTTTGGGGATACTTCATGGGTATCTTGCAAAAACTATCCTCCACCTTTGAAGGAACCCTAGGAAAGATTCACTATCCTTTTGTTTTGTATCACATAATTTGAGCATGGTAATCTCATGTTTGATATTGTAAGAATAATGGGTTACAAATTTAGAGGCTAATTCCTCAAAAGTCTTTATCCCTTGCATAAGTTTTGAGAACCATTCCATGGCTTTCCCTCCCAAAATTCTTGGAAAAAGTCTCATTAAGTATGTAGTTTTATGCATAAATTCAATGCTTAGAGCGCAAAACTCTCTAAGATGATCCTATGGGTCTGATTTACCTGTGTATTTATCATATTTAGGAAAGATCGTATTGATAGGAAAAGGCACCATGACTAAGCTTTTGTTAAAATGGAATGGGCACAAGGCCTCAATAGAGAATGCCTTAGGTTTGGTGGCCTTTTTCATTAAATCAATCTATGCTTGGAACATTTTCAATTGTTTCACCATAGAATTCATCGAATTATCCTCTTCTTGGTTTTTCTTTAGTTGGTCCACATCGTAATCATGTGGAAGCTTTACCCCTGCTTGGGATAGATTTAGGAAATTTTTTTCCCTATCTCTATCTATGAATTTGTCCATGACTTCAAGAAAGCCATTATCTTGAGAAAATCTATTAGCTCTTTCATCAAGGGTTTCTTTAAGCTCATGGTTTGCATTATTATGGTTGTCATTGTCTCCTCCATGCTGGTAGTCATGAAAAGTGGAGTTTCTATCCATTGTGTCAACTTCTTTCTCAAAAAGATTTGGGAGACTATCCCCTTGGTTGTGATTGTTGAAAGGAATTTGATATTCAAATTCAGTGACTTCTTGGGCAATGCAAGTTCCTTCTTATAGCAAAGATAGTTTAAGTTTATGGGAACATGTAGAAACCAGCATCCAACAAGGTTTAATTTCGAATTGTTTCCCCCAATTTGGTAATTGCTTATTGTTATGAAGAGATTTAAAAATATAAGATGAATTTTCAAATGGATATCTCTTACTTGTTGTATGTATTTTCAAACAAAGTAATCACACATACACTTGTTCTTTTTAAGCCTCTACACAAAAAGTGTTTGAATTTCATAGGATGTTATCACAGGTTTTTGCACAAAAAGACACTTCAAGAAAGCTACCTAGTTCACAATTTGGTTCATAAACATGGCTCTAAAAGGTAGGCTTTGCTAAGTTAACAAGGTATTTTAATAAGGATTCCATTCAAAATGAACACTAATCTTTCATCCTCCAAAATTAGGAGGCTTCCCACCACCAGTATGTTGGAGTTTTGCGCAATCTCGAAGGCCTACTCGAGGAAGTTCAAAATCTTAGTATCCTTTTGTCACACACCCCATTAAGGATGCATGTATTTTATTTTATACTAGGTTGGATTTCCATAGAAAAAGTGAATGTACCCCACTTTGGGTTTTCCCTCTCACCGGCCTTATTAAGGCAAATCTCAGGAGGCAAGCCCACTATTGATCTAGCATGTTCATTTGAAAGCAATAAAGTGGAATAAAAAGATAGGTTGTGGGAGTTTGATTTACCAAAAAGGTTAAGATCATATCCCTATCTATTTCTCAATTCCCAAACACTTTTAACAAGGTTCAATTATCAAACCCACTAACTAATTATAATTGAGTATTTCTACTCTTTTCTACAAACAAGGGGTCATTGAAATTTAGTACTTGATTTACTTGGTCTTTATTTAATCAAGGAGTTCAAAAATTTTGGCATTTTGATTCACTTAGAAAGTGAAGAGCATAGGCCTAATGTTAAATTCCTCAAACAATAATAGGTTGCTTTAATTACTATATTTTGATAAGGATAAAGCCACAATTTAAGCAAAAAAATGACTAAGTTTGAGGCTTACCTTGTTTGTAGCTAGTTTAGGCTAGGGGCATTTTTGATGAATTTTTTATATTTATGCTCACCTAGTGGCGATCATTCCTTTCCAATGTGCTTTTCCTCCAAAAATTTAGTCAACACAACCAATAAAAGTGAAGAAAACAAAGATAAAATTGAATCTAAGCCTTATTTATCAAATTTTAGCAAAACTTGATTAAGGTGAATAAATCCAATTTAATGATATGAAATTTTCTTTGTATGCTTCTACAACTTTTAGATAATGTTCATATACCTTTCTTTCTTGCTGAGAATCCTCTAAAACTAGCTTAATGTGAGCAATGTTCTCCTCTTTGATCCTCTTTTTCAAAGCTTTGCCTTCATGATTAAATCTGGTCTCTATTTTTTTATTCTTTTATGACCAGTCATCTTCCAGACATAGAGAAATCATTTTTGGATAGTCAAATTTTGTTAATTTTCAATTTAATCAAAAGCAATGTAGAATTTATTGAAAGTGCTATTTCAGTGCTTAAAAGCACTTTAGATTGGATTAAACGCACTATTAAAATAATCAAAAGCATTGAAATAGAATATAAAAGTGCTAATTCAATTTGCAAAGGTGTCAAAAAAAATGTAAACGCGCTGGGGAATTATGTGAATGCGCTAGCTAGTCAAGGAGAAAGCGCTGAAAGAATGTTAGATAGAAGACAGAAGGAATCAAACACATTATTTCTATCTATAAAGGTGCAAGACTTCATCATAGAAGCATGGTCTCAGGTCTCAAAAGTGCTACAAAAATTGGTAAACACACTGCAAAAAGTGTTCAACGTGCTATTTCACCTGTAAAACAGAGAGTTTAAACAAGAAAACTTCTAGAAATATGAAATTTTCTAAATTTTATGAAGGAATGAGGCCTAAGGCCCCACAGTGGGCACCATTTTGTGTACTAGAATTTGTACCTTTATAGGGCTAGTATCATCAATAAATCAAAATAAACATTAAATTACCACAAATAGCAATCTATTTAAGCTAATAATTGACAATTAAGCACTCTATGGATCTCTAGCTAGGGATGCTAATGACAAAGCTCTCAATAAGCCTCCATTAGTGAAAATCCTAGACTGAGAATAAATGATAAGCTAAGATAAATAGTTCAATACCAAATTGAAATTCTTAATTAACTTCTAAATTGTCTTTCTAGCTCTAAATTGCAAGAGGTTTGATGCTATTCTCAGATTTTGTGGATGTGTTATGAGTAATTTATGCCTTACTTTTATAGATTTTGGCAAGGGTAGGGGGTGTAGTTGGGTTTGATCATTATTGAGTTGGGGTTAAGTCCTTGGTTCCACCCTTTGGAGACAATTTAAATATTGTGTCCTCAAAGCTTGGGACAAGAAGACAAGATGAGTGGACAAGATGCTCTTTCCAATTGAGTGATTGAGATTCATTTTAGGCTTGATCCATGTGAGCTTGGTTTTCAAATCCTATTGGTTGAGACTTTTTCTTCCCAATGTGGTGTTGAGAGAAAATAGGAATTATTAATTGATTTTAATTAGTTTATTTAGCCATGTGTACCCCTTGAATGGGTTGATTTGATTTAATTCAAACTATACAATTAATTAGATTAATTGCACATTGATTTCATTTATCATGATTTAATCGATTTAACTTAAATTTATGACTTTAATTTTTAATTAAATTGATTTGAGGCTCAATTTGAATTTTGATTGGCTACATGCTTGTTTTGATTCAATTGTCTTGATTTTGCCTTGACTACTCACATGAATGATCCTGTCCACTTTTCAGTGATTATAGTCTCAAATCAAAGATCTTGTCTCAAGATACAGATGGTCAAAGTATGGTCAAATAAAAGAAGTCAGTATAATATTTGTAGCTAAAACTTTGACCATTTCCAAATCAGGTGAAAGTGGTCTCAAATCAAAGATCTCATCAAGATGAACCAAATAACACCTTGAATCTTGAAAATGGAGCCTCTCTTCTCAAGGTACAGATGGTCAAATTTTGGTCAAAGCAAGGAAGTCAGTATAGTGTTCATAGCTAAAAATTTGACCATTTCCAAATCTAGTGAAAGTGGTCTCAAATCAAAGATCTTGTTAAAATGAACCAAAAACACCTTGAATCTTCTAAAATGGAGCCTCTCTTCTAAAGATACAGACAGTCAAATTTTGGTAAAAGCAAGCAAGTTAGTATAGTGTTTGTAGCTAAAAATTTGACTATTTTCAAATTTGGTGATGGTGGTCTCAAATCAAAGATCTTATCAAGATGAACCAAAAAACACCTTGACTCTTGAAAAATAGAGTCTCTCTTCTCAACATATGGATGGTCAAAGTTTGGTCAAAGTAAGGAAGTCAGTAGAGTGTTTATAGCTAAAAATTTGACCATTCACAAATTTACTGAAAGTGGTCTCAAATCAAAGATCTCATCGAGATAAACCAAACAAACACCTTAAAAATGGAGCCTCTCTTCTCAAGCTACAAATGGTCAAAGTTTGGTCAAAGCAAGGAAGTCAGTACAATGTTCATAGCTAAAAATTTAACCATTTCCAAATCTAGTGAAAGTGGTCTTCAATTAGAGATCTTGTTGAGATGAACAAAAAAATACCTTGAAAATAGAGCCTCTCTTCTCAAGATACAGATTGATCTGATTTATGAAACCAGATTACAATACCTAGTGTGACACCTGCAGTATTGTAGAATTCAACATGAAAATTAAGAAAATCAACAACAAGATTGCAAACCAAACATTGCTCCATTCTATTCGAATATTGGAGTTTATACAAATCTAAAGGATCCCAAGGGTCATCAAAATCCCTCGAAAATGAAATGAAGAGCCATCATAATATTTATTACAAATAAACTATTCAAACTATAAAAAATAATCCAAAAACTATATATAAAATTTAGGTCCACTTGGAGAAGGCATAACTTTCTAGTCTTAGCTATGAATTGTGAACCATTTGATGCATTGGAAAGGCATTCAAAAGATCTAGAATCTAATTTTAGAAGTGCCAATGGGAAGGCATTCAAGCCTAGAAATGCATAGAAGACCCTCAAAAATGTAGTTTACTAAAATATAGAAAAATTTGAAAAATTACATTTTTAGTATTTTCCCAATTTAATCATGTGCATGAATAGTCAAAGTTTGGTCAAAGCAAGAAAGTCGGTGCAATGATCATAGCTAAAAATTTGACCATTTTGAGATCTAGGGAAAATAGTCTCAAATGGAAGATTTCATTGAGATGACCTAAAAATCACCATGAATATTGAAAAATAGAGTCTCTCTTCTCAATATATAGATGGTCAAAGTTTGGTCAAAGCAAGGAAACCAGTACAGTGTTCGTAGCTAAAATTTTGACCATTTTGAAATCTAGTAAAAGTGGTCTCAAATGGAAGATCTTGTCAAGATGAACCAAAAACACCATGAATCTTCAAAAAAGGAGCCTCTCTTCTCAAGATACGGATGGTCAAAGTTTGGTCAAAGCAAGGAAGTCAGTACAGTTTTCGTAGCTAAAAATTTGACAGTTTCAAAATTTGGTGAAAGTGGTCTCAAATTGAAGATCTCGTCGAGATGAAACAAAAAATATCTTGAATCTTGAAAAATGGAGCCTCTTTTCTCAAGATACGGATGGTAAAAGTTTGGTCAAAGAAAAGAAGTCAGTATAGTATTTGTAACTAAAAATTTGGCCATTTTAAAATCTGGTGAAAATGATCTCAAATGGAAGACCTCATCAAGATGAACCAAAAAAAATCATCAATCTTGAAAAATAGAGACTCTCTTATCAATATACAGATGGCACAAGTTTGGTCAAAGAAAGGAAGTCAATATATTGTTAGTAGCTAAAAATTTGACCATTTTGAAATTTGGTGAAAGTGGTCTCAAATAGAAGATCTCGTTGAGATGAATCAAAAACCACCATGAATCTTAAAAAATAGAGCCTCTCTTCTCAAGATACGGATGGTCAAAGTTTGGTCAAAGCAAGGAAGTCAGTATAGTGCCTGTAGCTAAAAATTTGATAGTTTCAAGATCTTGTGAAAGTGGTCTCAAATTGAAGATCTTGTCAAGATGAACCAAAAAACACCTTGAATCTTGAAAAATGGAGCCTCTCTTCTCAAGATATGGACGACCAAAGTTTGGTAAAGCAAGGAAGTCAGTATAGTATTTGTAGCTAAAAATTTGACCATTTTCAAATCTTCTGAAATTGGTCTCAAATGGAAGATCTCATCGAGATGAACCAAAAAACACCATGAATCTTGAAAAATAGAGCCTCTTATCAGTATACAGATGATCAAAGTTTGGTCAAAGAAAAGATGACATCAGTACAATATTTGTAGCCAAAAATTTGACCATTTTAAAATCTCGTGAAAGTGGTCTCAAATCGAAGATCTCATTGAGATGAACCAAAAAATACCTTGAATCTTGAAAAATGGAGCCTCTGTTCTAATGATACACATGGTCAAAGTTTGGTTAAAGCAAGGAAGTCAATACAGTGTGTAGCTAAAAATTTGACAATTTCAAAATCTAGTCAAAGTGGTCTCAAATCAAAGATCTCATGGAGATGAACTAAAAAACACCTTGAATCATGAAAAATAGAGCCTCTCTTCTCAAGATACAGATGGTCAAAGTTTGGTCAAAGCAAAGAAGTCAGTACAGTGTTTGTAGCTAAAAATTTGACTATTTTGAAATCTTGGAAAAGTGGTCTCAAATAGAAGATCTTGTTGAGATGAACTAAAAAATACTATGAATCTTGAAAAATAGAGCCTCTCTTCTCAATATACGAACGGTCAAAGTTTGGCCAAAACAAGGAAGTCAGTATAGTGTTTGCAGCTAAAAATTTGACCATTTTGAAATATGGTGAAAGTCGTCTCAAATTGAAGATCTCATCGAGATGCACCAAAAAATATCTTGAATCTTGCAAAATGGAGCCTCTGTTCTCAAGATACAGATGATAAAAGTTTGGTCAAAGCAAGGAATTCAGTACAATGTTCGTAATTAAAAATTTGACCATTTTAAAATGTGGTGAATGTGGTCTTAAATGAAAGTTCTTGTTGAGATGAACCAAAAAACACCATGAATCTTGAAAAATAGGGCCTCTCTTCTCAATATACAAATGGTCAAAGTTTTTGTTAAAAAAGGGAAGTTAGTACAATGTTCGTAGCTAAAAATTTGACTATTTTGAAATCTGTGAAAGTGGTCTCAAATGGAAGATCTTGTGAAGATGAACCAAAAAACACCATGAATCTTGAAAAATAGAGCCTCTCTTCTCAAGATACAGATGGTTAAAGTTTGGTCAAAGTAAGGAAGTCAGTACAATGTTCGTAGCTAAATTTTTTACCACTTCAAAATCAGGTGAAAGTGGTCTCAAATCAGAGATCTCGTCGAGATGAACTAAAAAATACCTTGAATATTAAAAAATGCAGCCTCTCTTCTCAAGGTACGGATGGTAAAATTTTGGTCAAAGCAAGGAAGTCAGTACAGTGTTCGTAACTAAATATTTGACCATTTTGAAATCTAGTTAAAGTGGTCTCAAATGGAAGATCTCATTGAGATGAACCAAAAAACACAATGAATCTTGAAAAATAGAGCCTCTCTTATCAATATATAGATGGTCAAAGTTTGGTCAAAGCAAGGAAGTCAGTACAGCGTTCCTAGCTAAAAATTTGACAATTTTGAAATCTACTGAAAGTGGTCTGAAATATAAGATCTTGTTGAGATGAACCAAAAAATACCATGAATGTTGAAAAATATATCTTGTTGACATCAGTACAGTGTTTATAGCTAAAAATTTGACCATTTTGAAATTTTGTGAAAGTGGTCTCAAATCAAAGATCTCATCGAGATGAACCAAAAAATATCTTGGATCTTGAAAAATTGGGCCTCTCTTCTCAAGATACAGATGGTCAAAGTTTGGTCAAACCAAGGAAGTTAGTCAAGTGTTCGTAGCTAAAAATTTGATAGTTTCCAAATCTGGTGAAAGTAATCTCAAATAAAAGATGTCATCACGATGAACAAAAAACACATTAAATCTTGAAAAATGGAGCCTCTCTTCTCATGATACGTATGGTCAAAGTTTGGTCAAAGCAAGGAAGTCAATACAATGATTGCAACTAAAAATTTGACCATTTTGAAATCTAGTGAAAGTGGTCTCAAATTGAAGATCTCATTGAGATAAACTGAAAAACACCTTGAATCTTGAAAAATGGAGCCTCTCTTCTCGAGCTATGGATGGTCAAAGTTTTGTCAAAGTAAGAAAGTTAGTCTAGTGTTCATAGCTAAAAATTTGATCGTTTCAAAATCTAGTGAAAGTCATCTCAAATCGAAGATCTCGTCAAGATGAACCAAAAAATACCTTGAATCCTGAAAAATGGAGCCTCTCTTCTCAAGATACGGATGGTCAAAGTTTGGTGAAAGCAAACAAGTCAGTAGAGTTCTTTTAGCTAAATATTTGACCATTTTGAAATCTGGTAAAAGTGGTCTCAAATGGAAGATCTCATCGAGATGAACCAAAAAACACCATGAAGCTTGAAAAACAAAGCCTCTCTTATTAATATATGGACGGTTAAAGTTTTGTCAAAGCAAGAAAGTGAGTACAGTGTTCGTAGCTAAAAATTTGACCATTTTGAAATTTGGTAAAAGTGTTCTCAAATAAGAGATCTCATTCAGATGAACTAAAAAGCACTTTGAATCTTGAAAAATAGAGTCTCTCTTCTTAAGATAAAGACAGTCAAAGTTTGGTCAAAGAAAGGAAGTTAGTATAATGTTCGTAGCTAAAAATTTCACAGTTTCCAATCTAGTGAAATTTGTCTAAAATTAAAGATCTCATCAAGATGAACCAAAAAACACCTTCAATCTTAAAAAATGGAGCCTCTCTTTTCAAGATACAGATGGTCAAAGTTTGCTAAAGCAGCGCAGTTCGTATAGTGTTCATAGCTAAAAATTTGACCATTTCAAAATCTGGTGAAAGTGGTCTCAAATCAAAAATCTCATCAAGATGAACCAAAAAACACCTATCTTGAAAAATGGAGCCTCTCTTCTCAAGATACAGAAAGTTAAAGTTTGGTCAAAGCAAGGAAGTTAGCACAGTGTTCGTAGCTAAAAAAATTAACCATTTTGAAATTTGGTGAAAGTGGTCTCAAATGGAAGATCTCATTGAGATGAACCAAAAAACACCATGAATCTTGAAAAATAGAGCCTCTCTTCTCAATATGTGGACGGTCAATGTTTGGTCAAAGCAAGGAAGTCAGTACAGTGTTCGTAGCTAAAAATTTGACCCTTTTCAAATCTGGGGAAAGTGGTCTCAAATAGAAGATCTCATTAAGATGAACCAAATAACATTACAAATCTTGAAAAATGGAGCCTCTCTTCTCAAGATACGGATGGTCAAAGTTTGATCAAAGCAAGGAAGTCAGTACAATGTTCATAGCTAAAAATTTGACAGTTTCAAAATATGCTAAAATTGGTCTCAAATCAAAGATCTCATTGAGATGAACCAAAAAACACCTTAAATCTTTAAAAATGGAGCCTCACTTCCTAATATACGGACAGTGAAAGTTTAGTCAAGGGAAGGAAGTCAGTACATTGTTTGTAGCTAGAAATTTGACTGTTTTGAAATCTAGTGGAAGTGGTCTAAAATTAAAGATCTCATCAAGACGAACTAAAAAACACCATGAATCTTGAAAAATGAAGCCTCTCTTCTCAAGATACAAATTTCAAAGTATGGTCAAAGCAAAGAACTCAGTACAGTGTTCATATCTAAAAATTTGACAGTTTCCAAATCTCCTAAAAGTGGTCTCAAATCAAAGATCTTGTCAAAATGAATTGAAAAACACTTGGAATCTTAAAAAATGGAGCCTCTCTTCTCAAGATAAAGATGGTCAAAGTTTGGTCAAAGCAAAGAAGTCAGTACAGTGTTTGTAGCTAAAAATTTGACTGTTTCAAAATCTAGTGAAAGTGGTCTCAAATTGAAGATGTCGTCGAGATGAACCAAAAACACCTTGAATCTTGAAAAATGGAGCCTCTCTTTTCAAGATACGAATGGTCAAAGTTCAGTCAAAGCAAGGAGGTCTGTACAGTGTTCATAGCTAAAAAAATGACCATTTTGAAATCTAATGAAAGAGGTCTCAAATCAAAGATCCCGTCAAGATAAACAAAAAACACCTTGAATCTTTAAAAATGGAGCCTCTCTTCTCAAGATACGGATGGTCAAAGTTTGGTCAAAGTAGGGAAGTCATTACAGTGTTCATAACTAAGAATTTGACCATTTCAAAAATATGGTGAAAGTGGTCTCAAATTGAAGATCTCATCAAGATGAACCAAAAAACACCTTGAATCTTTGAAAATGGAGCCTCTCTTCTCAAAATATGAATAGTCAAAGTTTCATCAAAGCAAGGAAGTCAGTACAGTGTTCGTAGCTAAAAATTTGACCATTTTAAAATCTGGTGAAAGTGGTTTCAAATGGAAGATCTGATTGAGATGAACCAAAAAACACCATGAATCTTGAAAAATAGAGCCTCTATTATCAATATACAGACGATCAAAGTTTGGACAAAGTAAGGAAGTCAATACAGTGTTTGTAGCCAAAAATTTGACCATTTTAAAATGTGGTGAAAGTGGTCACAAATTGAAGATTTCATCGAGATGAACCAAAAAACACCTTGAATCTTGAAAAATGGAGCCTCTCTTCTCAAGATACAGACTGTTAAAGTTTGGTCAAAGAAAAGAAGTCAGTACAGTGTTTGTAGCTAAAAATTTGACACTTTTCAAATCTGGTGAACATCGTCTCAAACCGAAGATCTTGTCATGATGAACAAAAAATCACCTTGAATCTAAAAAAATAGAGCCTCTCTTCTCAAGATACTAATGGTCAAAGTTTGGTCAAAGCACGGAAGTTAGTACATTGTTCATAGCTTAAAATTTGACAATTTCAAAATTTGGTGAAAGTGGTCTCAAATTGAAGATCGTGTTGAGATGAACCAAAAACACCCTGAATCTTCAAAAATGGATCCTCTCTTCTCAAGATACATAAGGTCCAAGTTTGGTTAAAGCAAAGAAGTCAATATCGTGTTCGTAGTTAAAAAGTTGACCATTTTGAAATCTGGTGAAAGTGGTCTTAAATCAAAGATGTTGTCAAGATGAACAAAAAAATACCTTGAATTTTGAGAAATGGAGCCTCTCCTCTAAAGATATACAGATGGTCAAAGTTTGGTCAAAGCCCAGAAGTCAATACAGTGTTCGTAGCTAAAAATTTGACCATTTCAAAATCTGGTGAAAATTGGCTCAAATCAAAGATCTCATCGAGATGAAGCCAAAAACACCTTGAATCTTAAAAAATGGAGCCTCTCTTCTGTAGATACCGATGGTCAAAGTTAGGTCAAAGAAAGAAAGTTAGTACAGTGTTCATAGCTAAAAATTTGACAGTTTTCATATTTGGAGAAAGTGGTCTCAAATTAAAGATCTCATCAAGATGAACTAAAAAACACCTTGAATCTTTAAAAATGGAGTCTCTCTTCTCAAGATATAGATGTTCAAACTTTGGTCAAGCAATCAAGTCAGTATTGTGTTCATAGCTAAAATTTTGTCCATTTTGAAATCTAGTGAAAGTGCTCTCAAATGGAAGATCTCATTGAGATGAACTAAAAAACAACATGAAACTTGAAAAATAAAGCCTCTCTTCTCAATATACGGATGGTCAAAATTTGGTTAAAGAAAGGAAGTCAATATAGTGTTCGTAGCTAAAAATTTGACCGTTTCAAAATCTAGTGAAAGTGGTCTCAAATCGAAGATATTATCGACATGAACTAAAAAACACCTTGAATCTTTAAAAATGGATCCTCTCTTCTCCAGATACAAATGGTCAAACTTTGGCCAATGCAAAGAACTCAGTACAGTGTTCGTAGCTAAAAATTTGATCATTTTGAAATATGGTGAAAGTGGTCTCAAATCAAAGATCTCATCGAGATAGACTAAAAAACACCTTGAATCTTGAAAAATAGAGCCTCTCTTCTCAAGATCCAGATGGTCAAAGTTTGGTCAAAGCAAGGAAGTCATTACAGTGTTCATAACTAAAAATTTGACACTTTCCAAATATGGTGAAAGTGGTCTCAAATTGAAGATCTCGTCAAGATGAACCAAAAAATATCATGAATCTTGAAAAATGGAGCCTATCTTCTGAAGATACAGATGGTCAAAGTATGGTCAAAGTAAGGAAGTAAGTACATTATTCGTACCTAAAAATTTGATCATTTTGAAATCTAGTGAAAGCATTCTCAAATGGCAGATCTCATCGAAATGAACCAAAAAAACCATGAATCTTGAAAAGTAGAGCCTCTCTTATCAATATACGGTCGGTCTAAGTTTGGTCAGAGTCATTACAATGTTCGTAACTAAAAATTTGACTGTTTTGAAATCTGGTAAAAGTGGTTTCAAATCGAAGATCTTGTTGAGATCAACCAAAAAATATCTTGAATCTTGAAAAATGGAGCATCTCTTCTTAAGATACGGATGGTCAAAGTTTGGTCAAAGCAAGGAAGTCAGGACAGTGTTTGTAGCTAAAAATTTGATAGTTTTCAAATATGGTTAAAGTGGTCTCAAATTGAAGATCTCATCAAGATGAACAAAAAAATACATTGAATCTTGAAAAATAGAGCCTCTCTTCTAAAGATATAGGTGGTCAAAGTTTAGTCGAAGCAAGAAAATCAGTGCAGTGTTCGTAGCTAAAAATTTAACCATTTCAAAATGTAGTAAAAGTGGTCTCAAATTGAAGATCTCATCAAGATGAACCAAAAAGCACCTTGAATCTTAAAAAATGGAGCCTCCCTTCTGAATATATGGATGGTCAAAGTTTGGTCAAAGAAGGGAAATCAGTACAGTGTTTGTAGCTAAAAATTTGACCATTTTAAAATCTAGTGAAAGTGGTCTCAAATGGAAGACCTCGTTGAGATGAACCAAAAAACACCATGAATCTTGAAAAATAGAGCCTCTTCCAATATACAGACAATCGAAGATTGGTCAAAGTAAAGAAGTCAGTACAGTGTTCGTAGCTAAAAATTTGACCATTTTGAAATCTAGTGAAAGTGGTCTCAAATGGAAGATCTCATCAAGATGAACCAAAAAATACCATGAATTTTGAAAAATGGAGCCTCTCTTCTCAAGATACAGATGGTCAAAGTTTGGTCAAAGCAAGGAAGTCAGTATAGTGCTCATAGATAGAAATTTGACAATTTTAAAATCTCATGAAAATGGTCTCAAATCAAAGATCTCATCAAGATGAACCAAAAAACACCTTGAATCTTGAGAAATGGACCCTCTCTTCTCAAGATACACATGGTCAAAGTTTGGTCAAAGGAAGAAAGTTAGTACAATATTTGTAGCTCAAAATTTGAGCATTTTAAAATATGGTGAAAGTAGTTTCAAATCGAAGATCTCATCGAGATGAACTAAAAAATACCTTGAATCTTAAAAAATGGAGCCTCTCTTCTCAAGATACGGACCATCAAAGTTTGATCAAAGTAAGGAAGTAAGTACAGTATTCGTAGCTAAAAATTTAACCATTTTGAAATCTGGTGAAAGTGGTGTCAAATGAAAGATCTCATTGAGATGAACCAAAAAATAATAAGAATCTTATAAAATAGAGCATCTCTTATGAATATATGGATGGTCAAAGTTTTCTTAAAGCAAGGAAGTCAGTACAATGTTTGTAGCTAAAAATTTGGTGCAAAATTGTCTCAAATGAAAGACCTCATGAAGATGAACCAAAAAACACCATGAATCTTGAAAAATAGAGCCCCTCTTCTCAAGATACAAATGGTCATATTTTTGGTCAATGCAAGGAAGTCAGTACAGTGTTCATAGCTAAAAATTTGACCGTTTTGAAATTTGGTCAAAGTGGTCTCAAAATCTTGTCCAGATGAACCAAAAAACACCATGAATCTTGATAAATGGAGCCTCTCTACTCAAAATACGGATGGTCCAAGTTTGGTCAAAACAAGGAAGTCAGTACAGTGTTCATAGCTAAAAAATTAAAAGTTTTAAAATCTGGTGAAAGTGATCTCAAATCGAAGATCTCATCGAGATGAAGCAAAAAACACCTTGAATCTTGAAAAATAGAGCCTCTCTTCTCAAGATATGGACGTCCAAAGTTTGGTCAAAGCAAGGAAAGCAGTACAATGTTCGTAGCTAAAATTTTGACCATTTTGAAATCTAGTGAAAGTGGTCTCAAATGGAAGATCTCATTGAGATTAACCAAAAAACACCATGAATCTTGAAAAATAGAGCCTCTTTTTTCAATATACAGATAGTGAAAGTTTGGTCAAAGCAAAGAAACCATACAACATTCATAGCTAAAAATTTGACCATTTTCAAATTTGGTGAAGGTGGTCTCAAATGGAAGATCTCATCAAGATGAACCAAAAAATATTATGAATTTTGAAAAATGGAGCCTCTTTTCTCAAGATACGGATGGTCAAATTTTGGTCAAAGTAAGGAAATCAATACAATGTTTGTAGCTAAACATTTGATAGTTTTAAAATCTGGTGAAAGTGGTCTCACATCGAAGATCTTATCAAGATGAACCAAAAAACACCTTGAATCTTGAAAAATGGAGCCTCTCTTGTCAAGATACGAATGGCTAAAGTTTGGTCAAAGCAAGGAAGTTAGTACAGTGTTCGTTGCTAAAAATTTGACCATTTAAAAATTTGGTGAAAGTGGTCTCAAATCAAAGATTTAATCGAGATAAACCAAAAAACACTTTGAATCTTAAAAAATGGAGCCTCTCTTCTCAAGATATGTATAGTCAAAGTTTGGTCAAAGCAAGGAAGTCACTATCATGTTCGTAGCAAAAAAATTGACCATTTTGAAATCTGGTGAAAATGGTCTCAAATGGAAGATCTCGTTAAGCTGAACCAAAAACACCATGAATCTCAAAGAATAAAGCCTATCTTCTCAATATATGGATGGTCAAAGTTTGGTCAAAATAATGAAGTCAGTACAGTGTTTGTACCTAAAAATTTAACCGTTTTCAAATCTGGTGAAAGAGGTCTCAAATGGAAGATCTCATCAAGATGAACAAAAAATCACCATGAATCTTAAAAATGGAGCCACTCTTCTCAAGATACGGATGGTCAAAGTTTGGTCAAAACAAAAAAGTCAGTACATTGTTCATAGCTAGAAATTTGATAGTTTCAAAATCTAGTGAAAGTGGTCTCAAATTGAAGATCTCATTGACATGAACCAAAAACCACCTTAAATCTTAAAAAATGGACTCTCTTCTCAAGATACGGATGGTCAAAGTTTTATCAAAACAAGGAAGTCAGTACAATATTTGTAGCTAAAAATTTGACCATTTTGAAATCTGGTGAAAGTGGTGTCAAATGGAAGATCTCATCGAGATGAACCAAAAAACACCATGAATCTTGAAAAATAGAGCTTCTCTTATCAATATACAGATGGTCAAAGTTTGGTCAAAGCAAGGAAGTTAGTACAGTGTTCGTAGCTAAAAATTTGACTATTTTGAATTATAGTGAAAGTGGTCTTAAATCGAAGATCTCATCAAGAAGAACCTAAAAACACTTTGAATCTTGAAAAATGGAGCCTCTCTTCTCAAGATACGGATGGTCAAAGTTTGGTCAAAGCAAGGAACTTAGTACAGTGTTCGTAACTAAAAATTTGACTGTTTCAAAATTTGGTGAAAGTGGTCTCAAATGGAAGATCTCATCGAGATGAACCAAAAAATACCTTAAATCTTGAAAAATCAAGCCTCTCTTCTCAAGATACAGACGATCAAAGTTTGGTCAAAGAAAGGAAGTCAATACAATGTTTATAGCTAAAAATTTGACTGTTTTGAAATCTAGTAAAAGTGGGCTCAAACAGAAGATCTCATTGAGATGAACCAAAAAAATTCATGAATTTTGAAAAATAGAGCCTCTCTTCTCAATATAATGACGGTCAAGGTTTGGTCAAAGTAAGGAAGTCAGTACAATATTCGTAGCTAAAAATTTGACCATTTTTAAATATGGTGAATGTGGTCTCAAATGGAAGTTATCGTCAAGATGAACCAGAAAATACAATTAATCTTGAAAAATAGAGCCTCTCTTCTCAAGATATGGATGGTCAAAGTTTGGTCAAACCAAGGAAGTCAGTACAGTATTCGTAGCTAAAATTTTGACAGTTTCAAAATCTGGTGAAAGTGGTCTCAAATCGAATATCTCATTGAGATGAACCAAAAAAAATCTTGAATCTTGAAAAATGGAGTCTCTTTTTTCAAAATATGGATGGTCAAAGTTTGGTCAAAACAAGAAATTCAGTAGAGTATTCGTAGCTAAAAACTTGACCATTTTGAAATCTGGTGAAAGTGGTCTCAAATGGAAGATCTCATCAAGATGAACCAAAAAATACCATGAATCTTGAAAAATAGAGCCTCTCTTATCAATATACTGAGGTTTAAAGTTTGGTCAAAGAAAGGAAGTTAGTACACTTTTCGTAGCAAAAACTTTGACCATTTTGAAATCTAGTGAAAGTGGTCTCAAATTGAAGATCTCGTCAAGATGAACCAAAAAACACCTTGAATCTTGAAAAATGGAGCCTCTCTTCTCAAGATACGGACAGTCAAAGTTTGGTCAAAGAAAGGAAGTTAGTACAATGTTCGGAGCTAAAAATTTGACAGTTTTGAAATTTGGTGAAAGTGGTCTCAAATCAAAGATCTCGTCAAGATGAACCAAAAACACCTTGAATCTTGAAAAATGGAGCATCTCCTCTAAAGATATAAATGGTCAAAGTTTTGTCAATGCAAGGAAATTAGTAGAGTTTTCGTGGCTAAAAATTTGACCATTTCAAAATTTGGTAAAAGTGGTCTCAAATCGAAGATCTCATCAAAATGAACTAAAAAACACCTTAAATCTTAAAAAATGGAGCCTCTCTTCTCAAGATACAGATGGTCAAAGTTTGGTCAAAGCAAGGAAGTCATTATAATGTTCGTAGCTAAAAATTTGACCGTTTTGAAATATTTTGAAAGTGGTCTCAAATGGAAGATCTCATTGAGATTAACCAAAAATTACCATGAATCTTAAAAAATAGAGCCTCTCTTTTCAATATACGAATGGTCAAAGTTTGGTCAAAGCAAGGAAGTCAGTACAGTGTTCATAGCTAAAAATTTAACCATTTTGAAATCTAGTGAAAGTGGTCTCAAATGGAAGATCTCATCAAGATTAACCAAAAAACACCATGAATCTTGAAAAATGGAGCCTCTCTTCTCAAGATACGGATGGTCAAATTTTGGCCAAAGCAAAGAAGTCAGTACAGTGTTCGTAGCTAAAAATTTGATAATTCAAAATCTGGTGAAAGTGGTCTCAAATCGAAGATTTTGTCGAGATGAACCAAAAAACACTTTGAATCTTGAAAAATGGAGCATCTCTTCTCAAAATATGGACGGAAGTCAGTACAATATTCGTAGCTAAAAATTTGACCATTTTGAAATAGAGTGGGTGCCATTTTTTAATTTTGATGCAATGATTTTGAGCCAATTGATGTCTGCTTTGCTAAGCTCATTAAATTTGGATTGGTGTCCCCAGTTTGATTGAGCAAAGATCGTGCTTTTTTGGGCAATGCAGCTTTTGAGTGTTTACTTAAGATTTGCAATTTTTAGATTTTTAGATTTTTATAGTTTTTTTTGGCTTTTTAAAAGATTTTTTATGTTTTTGGATTTTTAGAGATTTTTTATGTTTTTTGGATTTTAGATATTTTGTATTTTTTTTGGATTATTTGAGGAACATTTTCACATTTTTTTTATTTTTTAGAGATTACTAGCACTCAAACAAGATCACATTGAATTTTCTCGAATGTCTAGCAAGGTATATGACATGAAAGATGGATTTGCAAATTGATGGATGCAAGATGAATAGGCCATGATGAATGAAGCAAGTGTGTTACTTGTAGGACCATCTCCTCAAGATTATCCAAGCTATGGAAAAATAATATCTCAATATAGACCAATGATGTGGTGCTGGATAACATATGGAATAATGACCTGGTGTCATGACAATGGTCCAAAGGAGTGGACATATCAAGAGACTTTTTCAAACATATTTTCTATTTATTTTATTTTTTAATTGGATCAAGATTAAGGGATCGATGTGGATAGGATCACACAATCATGATAAAGGGGTGGTGAAGGCTATGAGTGAATGTTTTGGGATTATGAGAAGGCTTCTTAGTAATAATAAAGGTGGCTTTAGGATAAGCAAGATCATGATAAGGTAGCATGAACGCAACAAGTGAATAGGCTGATGGATAGGATAACTCATGTCAAGATACTTAATGCTCATAGATATGTTCAACCTTGTCAAGATCAAAGGTGAAATATTTAATACAGATGAAAGTAAGATAAATGGTAGAAAGATGGAGGATATGATGGATGAAACTTGCCCCCAAGTGTAGAGTGCAAGAAAGAGGAATTATGCATGATGCCTGTTTGCCAGGTTTTCATCATGGTACTTGTCCAAGATGCCACAAGAAGTGGTTTTCACCATAGGATGGATTTCTTTTCTTTTTTTCTTTTTTCCTTTTTTTTATTTTCTCTTTTTGGATGGACTCAAGCCTCATGCTCTTTGGATACTCCTTGAAAGGTATGATATGATGGGCTAAGGTGTTGAAATGTATGCTCAAAGATGCTGATAGGGTGATGGAAAGGTGACGTGGTGGATAAGGTAGAGGGTGGCTAAAGATTTATGCAATGGATTGGATAATGGAAATGGAAGAATAACGAATAAGAGGATAATAAGTCTTTCCATGAGTGGGTGTGAAAAAGGGAAGGGAAGGATAATGAATAGGAGGATAAGAAGTATTATCAAGATCAACATTGATAAACACCTTGAAGGTTAGTTGAATAATGGAGAAAAAATGGGTGAAATAGCTTGGAATTTTGATGTAAGAGAGGATACGGATCTTGGGACACAAGGACTCAAAATGGATGGATAAGATGGAATGTGTTTGGGAGAATGTGGAGTGGAAGCCTTTGGAAGCTTGAATGTCAACTTTGATTTCTCTTTCGTGTGTAAGTCCTTCAAAAGTGACTTGGGAATCCACACTTTCTTTTATTTTTCTTTCCTTTTGGATGCTTTAGAATGTATTTCTTCGATGAGGGATTTAGGAACCCACATTTTCTTTAATTTTTCTTTTTGTTTGATGGACCTTTGTGGTCTCTTGAATATCTTTTTTTTCTTTCATTCACATGTCAATTAGATGGCACATGGTGCTCTTCATACCTAAGTGGATTCTTAATTTCCTTATGTTTATGTTGCACATCCAAATTTCTTCCAAAGGACTTGGGATTGGTGGATGAATAAGGTTGATATGGCTAGTTCATATGGATGGTCTGATATGGAGGATTCATATGGATGGGTTCTTGGTTTCTCAAGTATGTATTTCTTTGTTGATCTTGATACATGGTAATGTAAGGGGATGGTGGGATAGGGATGGTAGGAAAGATTGATAGAGGGATATAGGGACCCAATATGGATTTGGAGGATGTATAAGGTTTCAAGTTTGGGATATACAGACCAAGGATTGATTTGTAGGATGTATAAGGAATATGCTTATGCACAAATGGAGGTAAATGGGATGTGGGTGGGATATCAACATCTTTATTTTGAGCTGCATGGCCAAGGCTTTTGTCTTTTGGATTTATCTTTGTACCAATAGGCTTATATGTAGCTTTTATAGGAGTGACTTTAATAGGAGAAGTTGAAGCTTGAGGAGATTTATTTTTATGAAGAGAATTAGGAATAATGGGAGAATTTTGAGGTAGATATGGAGGCTTATTAAAAGTGGATGTTGGGGTACTTTGGTCTTGACAAGGATCTTTTGATAGCCTAGGAAGAATACTTTTCTTTTGATTTTCGATAAGTTCATTAGAGAAGGAAGGAATACCTTGATCTTGCTTAGGAGATGGGTAGGATATAAGAAGTGAAGGAATATGGGGTGTTTGAGATGGAAGGATATCTTTTTGAAAGAAATTGAAGGGTATGAAGGGTTCATCATGGGACTCTTGGGATATGGGACTTTGGTCAACTATAGGATAAGAAGGGATAATATCTTGATCTTGATCCTTCATAAGACTTGTTTCTTTGTACTTTTGATTACTCTCTTGACATGGAACCACTTCTAAGGACAATGTAGGAGTTTGGATCTACACGAGGGATTCTTGAAGGGATGATGGATGTTCATTTGAAATAGGTACAATAGGAATTGTATCACATGAAGGCTTAGAGTCTATAACCTTTGAAGCATGAAAGAAGTTTGTAGCAAGATGTAGGTTAGCTTGGATCTCTTTTAGATGTAGCCCTTAAGGATATACATAGTCATTATGAAAACTATTTGGATCTTTATTTGATGGAGGAATATTGGATAGCTTTGATTCTATATGAAATGGAGGAATGGTAGAATAGGTGAAAGCTATAAGAGGACCACTACTAGACATGTGTTCATAAGTTTGGTCTTTCTTGAGAAAAGTATCTTCATTAGATGATTCATTAGGATTTTCAATTTCAATTAAGTAATCATCAATAAGATTTTGGATTTTATGTTTCAACTCCATGCAATCTGAAGTTTCATGCTCATTATGTCTATGATATGCACAATAGTTGCTCAAAAAGATAAAACCACATGAAGTGATTTAAGGCAACATGATGAGATCATTTTCAAGGATTTTTTCCAAAGCTAATTCATAAGATTGTCCTAAAGGAGTAAATTATCTATCCCAAAGATATTTGGATGTATTTTTGTTTCTCAAAGAATTTTCATATGATGAATATTGTTGAGATGGGACTAATTCCTCTTGATTTTGTTGATCAAATATGAGATTCTCTTGATATTTTGAAATAGGTTCTTCATCAAATATTGGTTTATCATTAGGATATTTTTGATCAAATATAGGGTTTTCATGATAATCTTTTTGATCAAATTTTGAATTATCAAAGATATGGCATTCATGATGTTTTTCTTGATCATAGAGGTAAGGAAACAATGTTCTTAATGAGAATTGGTTCGATAATGTTTCCATTTCTTTTTCCATTTCTTGAATTCTTGTGAATAGAATATTCTTTTGAATCTTTATTGTTAATTGATTGTTGGATCTTAATGGATGTTTTCTTTTTGTAATCAAAGACCTTCAAAAACAACACAATACTTTTATCAATTATCACAAGCAATTCTTCCAAGAAATCTACCTAAGGTCAAATTTGGCTTTTAAAAAGGCTCTAATGAGGTAGGCTTTCTAATTTATCAAGGATTTAGTATGGATTCCATTCAAAATGGATCCTAAACTTTCATCCCCCAAGTATGTTAAAGGGCTTCCCACCACCAGTATATCAGAGTTTTGCGCAATCCGTGAGGACTAATCGAGGAAGTTCAAAAATTTAGTATCCTTTTGTCACACACCCCATTAAAGATGTATGCATTTTGTTTTATAGTGGGTTAGATTCTTGTGGAAAAGGCAAGTGTATCCCACTTTAGGCTGTCCCTCTCACCAGCCTCGTTAAGGCAAATTCTCAGGAGGTGAGCCCACTAATGTTCTAGCATGTTCATGAAAAGCAAGGAAATGGAGTTAAGAACAAGTTTTTGGGAATTTGATTCACCAAAAAGTGAAAAGCATATCCCTAACTTTTTCTTAATTTCCCAAACATAATAAACATGATTCAATTTCTTCACCCACTAACTATATGGATTTGAGTATTTCTACTCTCCTCCACAAACAAGGGGCTTTGATTTTATGTGCTTGATTTCCTCAACCTTTCTTCTTAATTAAAAAGTTCAACACCTTTGGCATGTTGATTCACTAGAAAAAGTGCAGAGCATAGGCCTAAATGCTAAACTTTCCAAACAAAGATAGGCTATTTTGTAATTACTAGATTTTCAAATGCACCAATGCCACAATTTAAGGGAAAATATTCACTAGTTTGAGGCTTACCTTTCCTTATAGCTAGCATAAGTTAGGGGCATTTTTGAGTGATTATTTCCATTTTTATCTTACCTTGGCTATAGTTCCTTTCCAATGTGCTTTTCCTCCAACAAAGTTAGTCAACAACAACAACCACAATGAAGGAAACCAAAAACAAAATTGAAGAAGCAAAGTTTGAATTGAATCTAAGGCCTTGGTTACAAATTTTGAGCAAACTTGAATTAAGCTAAGAAAATCCAATTAAGTGATACAAACTTAGTCTTATATGCTTCTACAATTTTAACATAGTTCTCATAAACCTAATTTTCCTCCTCTTGTGAATCCTCAAGAACCGATTTGATGTGAACAAAGTTCTCCTTCCAATTTTCTTAGTCAAATCCTTCCCTTCTTGGTTGAATCTGCTCTCTAGTTTTTTTACTTTTCTGTGATCAGACATCTTGCAGAGTCATACAAATTATTTTACCACAGTCAGATAGTGAAAATTAATAGTTTATGCAAAAATACTTCTATAATGCTTAAAAGCATTATTTTATTGCTTAAAAGTGCTGCTAATCTAATTAAAAGTGTTGTTTCAACTCTGTCAGTAAAACTCAAAAGCACACAAATAACTAACAAAGGCACTGCAGAATCTATCAAAGGTGGTAAAAATGATGTAAAAGCGCTCAAAAAATTAGAAGAAGCACTCAGGGGTTAGGGAATAAGCGTTACAGATCCATGCAAAGGCATTGTAAGAATGATAGATAGAAATAGAAGGATTAAAAGCATCATGGATTAGTGCAAAGGTGTACAACTTCACCGTGAAAGCCCTGAAATAGTGCTGGGAAGTGCCGTTTAAATGTGCAGAAGCACCCTTTGAGCTCTCAAAAGCATTATTTCTTGAAAAACTTGAGAGTTAAACATGCACAAATTTGATAAAAATGAAATAATTTTGAGCGTTTAGTAAAGTGAAGCATCCTACCCCATGGTGGGTGCCATTTTGTGTACAAGATTTAGTACCTTCATAGAATTAGTATTGACAATAAATGAAATAGAAACTAAATAAACCACAATTATAGAAACTATTTAGCAAATGAAAGATCAATTGAGCATCCTATGGCTCTCTATCTAAGAGTGTTAATAGAAGCTTTCAGCAAGCTACCATTAATGGCAGTCCTAGAATGAGAAATGATATGATAACAAGCTAAATTGTTCAATTCCAAATGAAATACAACTAATTAGCCTTAATTTGCCTAGCTAGCTATAAAATGCAAAAAATGCAAGAGTTTTGATGCAATTCTAAGATGTGTGGTTATGAATTATGAGGATTTTGGTCTTCCTTTTATAGATTTATGCAAGGGTAGGGGGTGTAGTTGTGTTGATCATGATTAAGCCTTGGTTGAGTTTTTGGTTCCACCCTTTGAAGATAATGCAAAGTTTGTGTCCTCAAATCTTGGGACAAGTAGACAAGATTCTCTTTCACTTTGAGTGATTGAGATTGAATTTAGCTTGATCCATGTGAATGCATTCCTCAAATCCTATTGGTTAACCAGATTTCATCTCCTTTTAGATTGTTGAGAGAAATTAGGATTTATTAATTGATTTAAATTGATGTATTTAGCCATGTACCCCTTGAAACAGTTGAATTTGATTTAATTCAAAACTATATAATTAATATAATTAATTGCACTTTGATTTGATTTAACTTGATTAACATGCTCTTGATTTTGATTCATCTCAAATTTAGACTTGATTTGAATTTTTATTAGTTAAATATTTATTTTAATTTAATTGCTTTGATCTTGTTCTTGATTTGCTTTGATTTTCCTTGATTTAGTACCTAATTAGCTTTGTCCATTTTTTAGTGATTACAGTATCGAATGGAAGATCTCATCGAGATTAACCAAAAAACACCATGAATCTTAAAAAATAGAGCCTCTCTTATCAATATGCAGACTGTCAAAGTTTGGTCAAAGCAAGGAAGTTAATACAGTGTTCATAGCTAAAAATTTGACCATTTTGAAATTTGGTGAAAGTGGTATCAAATCAAAGATCTCATCAAGATAAACTAAAAAACACTTTGAATCTTGAAAAATGGAGCCTCTCTTCTCAAGTAACGAATAGTCAAAGTTTGGTCAAAGCAAGGAAGTCAGTATAGTCTTTGTAGCTAAAAATTTGATAGTTTTCAAATCTCGTGAAAGTGGTCTCAAATCAAAGATCTCGTCAAGATGAACCAAAAAAATCTTGAATCTTGAAAAATGGAGCCTCTTCTCAAGATACAAATGGTCAAAGTTTGGTCAAAGAAAGGAAGTCAGAACAATATTCGTAGCTAAAAATTTGACCATTTCAAAAGCTGGTGAAAGTTTTCACAAATCAAAGATCTCATCGAGATGAACCAAAAAATACCTTGAGTCTTGAAAAATAGAGCCTCTCTTCTCAAGATACGAATGGTAAAAGTTTGGTCAAAGCAAGGAAGTCAGTACAGTGTTCGTAGCTAAAAATTTGACCATTTTGAAATCTGGTGAAAGTGGTCTCAAATGGAAGATCTCATTGAGATGGACCAAAAAACACCATGAACCTTAAAAAATAGAGCCTCTCTTCTCAATATACGAATGGTCAAAGTTTGGTCAAAGAAAAGAAGTCAGTACAATGTTCGTAGCTAAAAATTTGACTATTTTCAAATCTGGTGAAAGTGGTCTCAAATGGAAGATCTCGTCAAGATTAACCAAAAAATAACATAAATCTTGAAAAATGGAGCCTCTCTTCTCAAGATATGGATGGTCAAAGTTTGGTCAAAGCAAGGATGTTAGTACAGTACTCGTAACTAAAATTTTGACAATTTCAAAATCTGATGAAAGTAGTCTCAAATCAAAGATCTCATCGACATGAACTAAAAAACACCTTGAATCTTAAAAAATAGAGCCTCTCTTCTCAAGATACGGATGGTCAAAGTTTGGTCAAAGCAAGGAAGTTAGTATAGTATTTGGAGCTTAAAATTTGACCATTTTCAAATCTGGTGAAAGTGGTCTCAAATGGAAGATCTTATCAAGATGAACCAAAAAATACCATAAATCTTAAAAAATAGAGCCTCTCTTATGAATATATGGATAGTCAAAGTTTGGTCAAAGCAAGGAAGTCAGTACAATGTTCATAGCTAAAAATTTGACCATTTTGAAATCTGGTGAAAATGGTCTCAAATTGAAGATCTTGTCAAGATGAACCAAAAAACACCTTGAATTTTGAAAAATGGAACCTCTCTTCTCAAGGTACAGATGGTCAAGGTTTGGTCAAAGAAAGGAAGTCAGTACAGTGTTCATAGCTAAAAATTTGACTGATTTTAAATCTGGTGAAAGTGGTCTCAAATCGAAGATCTCATCAAGATGAATCAAAAAACACCTTGAATCTTGAAAAATAGAGCTTCTCTTCTCAAGATACGGATGGTCAAAGTTTGGTCAAAGCAAGGAAGTCAGTACAGTTTTCATAGCTAAAAATTTGACTATTTCAAAATCTAGTGAAAGAGGTCTTAAATTGAAGATCTTGTCGAGATGAACAAAAAAAAATATTTAATTTTAAAAAATGGAGCCTCTCTTCTCAAGATACGGACCATCAAAGTTTGGTCAAGGCAAGGATGTTAGTACAGTGGTCATAGCTAAAAATTTGACCATTTTGAAATCTAGTGAAAGTGGTCTCGAATGGAAGATCTCGTTGAGAGGAACTAAACACTAGTACATTTCACCTAATTTTTCTACCAAATTTTTTGACCATGAAATAAAAAAATTTTGGTTGGTCGGATTATAGAAGGAAAACTTTCATTTATTTTAAATCCATGCCCATGTTAGTCAAAATTTTGACCACTACCGTGTATGTCAAAATTTTGATGAACATGGGTATAACTTTTTTATAAAAAAGAATTCATTTCTCATTTCATTATCACCATGGTGAATTTTTTCAAGGGGCGGCGCGTGAGACCACATCGGCCAGGGTGGATTAAACACTGTGTGTAGGGGTTGCAATTTTTATCTAGACTTGGGCCTTTGATCTTCGAGCTTGAAACCACATCAGCCAGGGTAGATTCAACACTATGTATAGAGGTTAAAATTTTTATCTGGACTTGGGCCTTTGATTTTAGAGCTTCATTTTGGAAACTTGGCTTTTCCTCCCCTTATCAAATAGAACCTCATTGAGCTAGGGATTGTGTTATCTTCTTAGCATTTTGAGGGCACATCTTACTATGATATTTATTAATCCATGCTCTATTGTGAAAGTAGTCTCAAATTGAAGATCTCATCAAGATGAACCAAAAAACATCTTGAATCTTAAAAATTGGAGCCTCTCTTCTCAAGATATGGATGGTCAAAGTTTGGTCAAAGAAAAGAAGTTAGTATAGTGTTTGTAGCTAAAAATTTAACCATGTGAAAATCTAGTGAAAGTGGTCTCAAATGGATGATCTCATCAAGATGAACCAAAAAATATTGTGAATCTTGAAAAATAGAACCTCTCCTCTCAATATACGGATAGTCAAAGTTTGGTCAAAGAAAGGAAGTCAGTATAGTGTTCGTAGCTAAAAATTTGAACATTTTAAAATCTCATGAAAGTGGTCTCAAATCAAAGATATAATTGAGATGAGCCAAAAAACACCTCGAATCTTAAAAAATTGAGCCTCTCTTCTCAAGATACCGATGGTCAAAGTTTAGTCATAGCAAGGAAGTCAGTATAGTGTTCATAGCTAAAAATTCAACCATTTTGAAATGTGGTGAAAGTGGTCTCAAATGGAAGATCTCATCGAGATGAACCAAAAAATAGCATGACTCTTGAAAAATAGAGCCTCTCTTCTCAATATATGAATGGTCAAAGTTTGGTCAAAGAAAGGAAGTCAGTATAATGTTCGTAGCTAAAAATTTGACCATTTTAAAGTCTGATGAAAGTGGTCTTGAATCAAAGATCTCATCGAGATGAGCCAAAAAACACCTTGCATCTTAAAAAATGGATCCTCTCTTCTCAAGATATGGACGGTCAAAGTTTGGTCAAAGTAAGGAACTCAGTACAGTGTTCGCAGCTAAAAATTTGATAGTTTCCAAATTTGGTGAAAGAGGTCTCAAATTGAAGATCTCGTCAAGATAAACCAAAAAACATCATGAATCTTGAAAAATATAGCCTCTTTTCTCAAGATATAGATGGTCAAAGTTTGGTCAAAGCAAGAAAGTCAGTAGTGTTCATAGCTAAAAATTTGACAGTTTCAAAATCTGTGAAAGTGTTCTCAAATCATAGATCTTATCAAGATGAACCAAAAAACAACTTGAATCTTGAAAAATAGACCCTCTCTTCTCAAGATACGAATGATCAAAGTTTGGTCAAAGCAAGCAAGTCAGTACAGTGTTCGTAGCTAAAAATTTGACCGCTTTGAAAACTGGTGAAAGTTGTCTCACATAGAAGATCTACTCAAGATGAACTAAAAAACACCATGAATCTTAAAAAATAGAGCCTCTCTTCTCAAGAAATAGATAGTCAAAGTTTGGTCAAAGTAAGGAAATAAGTGCAGTGTTCATAGCTAAAAATTTGATAGTTTCAGAAACTGGTGAAAGTGATCTCAAATTGAAGATCTTGTCGAGATGAACCAAAAAATAACTTGAATCTTAAAAAATGGAGCCTCTTCTCAAAATATGAAAGGTAAAAGCTTGGTCAAAGCAAATAAGTCAGTACAGTGTTCTTAGCTAAAAATTTTACCATTTTGAAATCTGGTGAAAGTGGTCTCAAATCAAAGATCTCATACGGATGAACCAAAAAACACCACGAATCTTGAAAAATTGAGCCTATCTTATCAAGATACGGATAGTCAAAAAAATTTCAAAGCAAGGAAGTCAGTACAGTGTTTGTAGCTAAAAATTTGACCGTTTCAAAATCTTACGAAAGTGGTCTCAAATTGAAGATCTTGTTGAGATGAACTAAAATAACTTTGAATCTTTAAAAATGGAGCCTCTCTACTCAAGATATGAACGATTAAAGTTTGGTCAAAGCAAAGAAGTCAGTACAGTGTTTGTAGCTAAAAATTTGACCATTTTAAAATCTGGTGAAAGTTGTCTCAAATGGAAGATCTTGTTGAGAAGAACAAAAAACCACCATTAATCTTCAAAAATAGAGTCTCTCTTCTCAATATACGGACGGTCAAACTTTGGTTGAAGCAACGAAGTCAATATAGTGTTCGTAGTTAAAAATTTGACTATTTTTAAATATGGTGAAAGTGGTCTCAAATGGAAGATCTCGTCAAGATGAACCAAAAAACAACACGAATCTTGAAAAATGAAACCTCTCTTCTCAAGATACAGATGGTCAAAGTTTGTTTAAAGCAAGGAAGTTAGTATAGTATTCGTAGCTACAAATTTGACAATTTTAAAATCTGGTAAAAGTGGTCTCAAATCTAAGATATTGTCAAGATGAACCAAAAACACCTTGAATCTTAAAAATTGGAGTCTATTTTATCAAGATACAGATGGTCAAAGTTTGGTCAAAGCAAGGAAGTTAGTACAGTATTCGTAGCTAAAAATTTGACTATTTTGAAATCTAGTGAAAGTGGTCTCAAATAGAAGATCTCATCGAGAAAAACTAAAAACCACCATGAATCTTAGAAAACTAAGTCTCCCTTCTCAATATACGGATGTTTAAAGTTTGGTCAAAGCAAGGAAGTCAGTACAGTGTTCGTAGCTAAAAATTTGACCATTTTGAAATCTGGTGAAAGTGGTCTTAAATTGAAGATCTCATCATGATGAACTAAAAAACACCTTGAATGATGAAAAATGGAGCCTCTCTTCTCAAGATACAAATGGTCAAATTTTGGTCAAAGCAAAAAGTCAGTACAATGTTCGTAGTTAAAAATTTGATAGTTTACAAATCTAGTGAAAGTGGTCTCAAATCGAAGATCTCATCAAGATGAACTAAAAAACACCATGAATCTTAAAAAATGGAGCCTCTCTTCTCAAGATACAGATGATCAACGTTTGGTCAAAGCAAGAAATTTAGTACAGTGTTCATAGCTACAAATCTGACCACTTTAAAATCTGGTGAAAGTGGTCTCAAATCGAAGATCTCATCGAGATGAACCAAAAAATACCTTGAATCTTGAAAAATGTAGCCTCTCTTCTCAAGATATGGATGGTCAAAGTTTGCTCAATAAAAAGAAGTCAGTATAGTGTTCGTAGTTAAAAATTTAACCATTTTAAAATGTGGTGAAAGTGGTCTCAAATGGAGGATCTCATCAACATGAACCAAAGAACACCATGAATCTTGAAAAATAGAGCCTCTCTTCTCAATATATAGAGGGTCAAAGTTTGGTCAAAGCAAGGAAGTCAGTATAGTGTTCGTAGCTAAAAATTTGACCATTTAAAATTTGGTGAAAGTAGTCTCAAATCAAAGATCTCGTCGAGATGAACCAAAATACACTTTGAATTTTGAAAAATGAAGCCTCTCTTTTCAAGATACGGATCGTAAAAGTTTGTTCAAAGCAAAGAAGTGAGTACAGTGTTAGGAGCTAAAAATTTGATAGTTTCCAAATCTGGTGAATATGGTATCTAATCGAAGATCTCGTTAAGATGAACCAAAAAACATCTTTTATCTTGAAAAATAGAGCCTCTTGTCAAGATACGGATGGTCAATGTTTGGTTAAAGCAAGGAAGTTAGTATAGTGTTTGTAGCAAAAAATTGACCATTTAAAAATCTAGTGAAACTGGTCTCAAATAAAAGATCTTGTTGAGATGAACCAAAAAATAACTTGAACCTTAAAAAATGGAGCCTCTCTTCTTAAGATACGGATGGTCAAAGTTTAATGAAAGAAAGGAAGTCAGTACAATGTTCATAGCTAAAAATTTGACAGTTTCAAAATCTAGTGAAAGTGCTCTCAAATTGAAGATCTTGTAAAGATGAGCCAAAAAATACCTTGAATCTTGAAAAATGGAGCCTCTCTTCTCAAGATATAGATGGTGAAAGTTTGGTCAAAACAAGAAATTTAGTACAGTGTTTGTAGCTAAAAATTTGACCATTTTGAAATCTAGTAAAAGTGGTCTCAAATGGAAGATCTCATCAAGATGAACCAAAAAACACCATGAATCTTAAAAAATGGAGCCTCTCTTTTCAAGATACGGATGGTCAAAGTTTGGTCAAAGCAATGAAGTCAGTATAGTGTTCGTAGCTAAAAATTTGACAGTTTCAAAATCTGGTGAAAGTGGTCTCAAATGGAAGATCTCGTCGACATGAACCAAAAAATGTCATGAATCTTTAAAAATAGAGCCTCTCTTCTCAATATACGAACAATCAAAATTTGGTCAAAAGAAGTCAGTACTGTGTTTGTAGCTAAAAATTTGACAATATTTAAATCTGGTGAAAGTTGTTTCAAATGGAAGATCTTGTCGAGATGAATTAAAAAGCACCTTCAAACTTGAAAAATGGAGTCTCTCTTCTCAAGATACAGATGGTCAACATTTGGTTAAAGCAAGGAAGTTAGTACAATGTTTGTAGCTAAATAATTGACTATTTTAAAATCTGGTCAAAGTTTGGTCAAAGTAAGAAAGTCAGTACAGTTTTTTTAGCTAAAAATTTGTCAGTTTCCAAATCTGGTGAAAGTGATCTAAAATTGAAGATCTGATCAAGATGAACAAAAAAAAATCTTGAATCTTGAAAAATGGAGCTTCTCTTCTCAAGATACGGATGGTTAAAGTTTGGTCAAAGCAAGGAAGTGTGTACAGTGTTCGTAGCTAAAAATTTAACCATTTCAAAATCTCTTTAAAGTGGTCTCAAATCAAAGATTTCATCGAGATGAACTAAAAAACAAATTGAATCTTAAAAAATTGAGCCTCACTTCTCAAGATACGAACGATCAAGGTTTGGTCAAAGCAAGGAAGTCAGTACATTGTACGTAGCTAAAAATTTGACTTTTTTAAAATCTGGTAAAAATTGTCTCAAATAGAAGATCTGGTTGATCTGAACTAAAAAGTATCACAAATCTTGAAAAATAGAGGCTCTCTTCTCAATATATGGATGGTCAAAGTTTGGGCAAAGCAAAGAAGTCAGTACAGTGTTCGTAGTTAAAAATTTGACCATTTTAAAATCTGGTGAAAGTGGTCTCAAATGGAAGATCTCGTCAAGATGAACCAAAAAACATCATGAATTTTAAAAAATGGAGCCTCTCTTCTCAAGATACGGATGGTCAAAGTTTGGTCAAAGCAAAGAAGTTAGTATAGTGTTCATAGCTAAAAATTTGATAGTTTCAAAATCTGGTGAAAATAGACTCAAATTGAAGATCTCGTCAAGATGAACCAAAAAATACCTTGAATCTTGAAAAATGGAGCCTCACTTCTCAAGATAAAGACGGTTAAAGTTTGGTCAAAGCAAGAAAGTCGGTACAGTGTTCATAGCTAAAAATTTGACAGTTTTCAAATCTGGTGAAAGTGGTCTCAAATCGAAGATCTCATCAAGATGAACTAAAAAATACCTTAAATTTTGAAAAATGGAGCCTCTCTTCTCAAGATACGGATGGTCAAAGTTTAGTCAAATCAAGGATGTTAGTACATTGTACGTAGCTAAAAATTTGACCATTTTGAAAACTAGTGAAAGTGGTCTCAAATGGAGGATCTCATTGAGATGAACCAAAAAATACCATGAATTTTTAAAAATGGAGCCTCTCTTCTCAAGATATGGATGGTCAAAGTTTGGTCAAAGTAAAGAAGTCAGTACAGTGTTCATAGCTAAAAATTTGATAGTTTTCAAATATAGTGAAAGTGGTTTCAAATCAAAGATCTCATCGAGATGAACCAAAAAACACCATGAATCTTGAAAAATGGAGCCTCTCTTCTCAAGATACAGATGGTCAAAGTTTGGTCAAAGCAAGAAAGTCAGTATAGTGTTCATAGCTAATAATTTAACAATTTTCAAATTTGGTGAAAGTGGTCTCAAATCGATAGTTTCATCAAGATAAACCAAAAAACACCTTGAATCTTAAAAAATGGAGCCTCTCTTTTCAAGATACTAACAGTCAAAGTTTTGTCAAAGTTAGGAAGTCAGTACAGTGTTCGTAGCTAAAAATTTGACCGTTTCAAAATCTAGTGAAAGTGGTCTCAAAATAAAGATCTTGTCGACATGAACAAAAAAACACCATGAATCTTTAAAAATAGAATCTCTTCTCAAGATACGGACGGTCAAAGTTTTGTCAAAGAAAGGAATTTAGTACAGTGTTCGTATCTAAAAATTTTACCATTTAGAAATCTGGTGAAAGTTGTCTTTAATGGAAGATCTCGTTGAGATGAACCAAAAAATACTTTGAATCTTGAAAAATAGAGTCTCTCCTCTCAATATACGAACGGTCAAAGTTTTCTCAAAATAAAGAAGTTAGTACAGTGTTTGTAGCTAAAAATTTGACCATTTTAAAATCTGGTGAAAGTGGTCTCCAATCGAAGATCTCATCAAGATGAACAAAAAAATAACATGAATGTTAAAAAATGGAGCCTCTCTTCTCAAGATACGAATGGTCAAAATTTGGTCAAAACAAGCAAGTTAGTACAGTGTTCGTAGCTAAAAATTTGATAGTTTCAAAATTTAGAGAAAGTGGTCTCAAATAAAAATCTTGTCAAGGTGAACCAAAAAATACCTTGAATCTTGAAAAATGGAGCCTTTGTTCTCAAGTTACGGATGGTCAAAGTTTTCTCAAAGCAAGGAAGTCAGTACAGTGTTCGTAGCTAAAAATTTGACTGTTTTAAAATTTGGTGAAAGTGGTCTCAAATTGAAGATCTCGACGAGATAAGCCAAAAAACACCATGAATTTTAAAAAATGGACGGATGGTCAAAGTTTGGTAAAAGCAAGGAAGTCAATAGAGTGTTCATAGCTAAAAATTTAACAGTTTCAAAATCTGGTGAAAGTGGTTTCAAATCGAAGATCTCGTCTAGATGAACCAAAAAACACCTTGAATCTTTAAAAATGGAGCATCTTTTCTCAAAATATTGACGGTCAAAGTTTGGTCAAAGCAAGAAAGTCAGTAAAATATTTGTAGCTAAAAATTTAACTATTTTAAAATCTGATGAAAGTTGTCTCAAATGGAAGATCTCGTCAACATGAACAAAAAAACACCATGAATCTTGAAAAATAGAGCCTCTTTTCAATATACAGAAGGTCAAAGTTTCGTCAAAGTAAGGAAGTTAGTACAATATTCATAGCTAAAAATTTGACCATTTTAAAATTTGGTGAAAATTGTCTCAAATCAAGGATCTTATTAAGATGAACCAAAAAACATCTTGAATCTTGAAAAATAGAGTCTCTCTTCTCAAGATACAAATAGTCAAAGTTTGGTCAAAGCATGGAAGTCAGTTCACTATTCGTAGCTAAAAATTTGGTATTTTCCAAATCTGGTAAAAGTGGTCTCAAATCGAAGATCTCGTCAAGATAAACCAAAAAATACTTTGAATATTGAAAAATAGAGCCACTTTTGTCATGATACAAATGGTCAAAGTTTGGTCAAAGCAAGGAAGCCAGTACAGTGTTCGTAGCTAAACTTTTAACTATTTTAAAATCTATGGAAAGTGTTCTCAAATCGAAGATCTTATCGAGATGAACTAAAAAATACCTTGAATCTTGAAAAATGGAGCCTCTCTTCTCAAGATACAGACGGTCAAAGTTTAGTCAAAGCAAGGAAGTCAGTACAATTTTTGTAGCTAAAAATTTGACCGTTCTGAAATTTGGTTAAAGTTACCTCAAATGGAAGATCTCATTGAGATGAACAATAAAACACCACGAATCTTGAAAAATAGAGCCTTTCTTCTTGATATACTGATGGTGAAAGTTTAGTCAAAGAAAAGAAGTCAGTACAGTGTTCGTAGCTAAAAATTTGATCATTTTAAAATTTAGTTAAAGTGGTCTCAAATGGAAGATCTTGTCAAGATGAACCAAAAAATACCATGAATCTTGAAAAATGGAGCATCTCTTCTCAAGATATAGATGGTCAAAGTTTGGTCAAAATAAGGAAGTCATCACAGTGCTCGTAGCTAAAAATTTTACACTTTTAAAATATAGTGAAAGTGATCTCAAATGAAAGATCTCGTCGAGATGAACCAAAAAACACCTTGGATCTTGCAAATTGGAGCCTCCCTTTTAAAGATACAGACAGTCAAAGTTTGGTTAAAACAAAGAAGTTAGTACATTGTTCGTAGGTAAAAATTTGACTGTTTGGAAATCTAATAAAAGTGGTCTCATATGGAAGATGTCGTTAAATGAAATAAAAAACACCATGACTTGAAAAAGAGAGCCTCTCTTCTCAATATATGAATGGTGAAAGTTTGGTCAAAGCAAGGAAGTGAGTAAATTATTCGTAGCTAAAAATTTGACCATTTTAAAATTTGGTGAAACTGGTTTCAAATGGAAGATATCATCAAGATGAACCAAAAAACACCATGAATCTTGAAAAATGGAGCTTCTCTTCTCAAGATACGGATGGTCAAAGTTTGGTCAAAGTAAGCAAGTCAGTACAGTGTTCATAGCTAAAAATTTGAGAGTTTCAAAATCTAGTGAAATTGGTCTCAAATCAAAAATCTCGTCGAGATGAACCAAAAAACACCTTGAATCTTGAAAAATGGAGCCTCTCTTCTCAAGATATAGATGGTCAAAGTTTTGTCAAAGCAAGGAAGTCAGTACAGTGTTCATAGCTAAAAATTTGACCATTTTGAAATATGGTGAAAGTGGTCTCAAATAGAAGATCTCATCAAAATGAACCAAATAACACAATGAATCTTTTAAAACGGAGCCTCTCTTCTCAATATACGGATAGTCAAAGTTTGGTCAAAACAAGCAAGTCAGTACAATGTTCATAGCTAAAAATTTGACCTTTTAAAAATTTAGTGAAATTGGTCTCAAATTGAAGATCTCATGGAGATGAACCAAAAAACACCTTGAATCTTAAAAAATGGAGCCTCACTTTTCAAGATAAGGACGATCAAAGTTTGGTCAAAGCAAGGAAGTGAGTATAGTGTTCGTAGCTAAAAATTTGACCATTTTGAAATCTAGTCAAAGTGGTCTCAAATGAAAGATCTTGTCGAGATGAACCAAAAAATAGAATAAATCTTAAAAAATAGAGCCTCTCTTCTTAGTATATGGACGGTCAAAGTTTGGTCAAAGCAAGGAAGTCAGTATAGTGTTTGTAGCTAAAAGTTTGACCATTTCAAAATCTGGTGAAAGTTGTCTCAAATCAAAGATCTTGTCGAGATGAACTAAAAAATACCTTGAATCTTGAAAAATGGAGCTTCTCTTCTCAAGATACGGATAGTCAAAGTTTGGTCAAAGCAAGGAAGTCAGTATAGTATTCATAGCTAAAAATTTGACAGTTTCTAAATTTTGTGGAAGTGGTCTCAAATCAAAGAACTCGTCAAGATGAACCAAAAAACACCTTGAATCTTGAAAAATGGAGCCTCTTTAATGAACTACAACTAATTTAGAACCTGAATGGAGAATTTATAATTCAAGATTACTAAGGAGTTGCTAATTAGATATGTAAGATGATTAAATTAGTATTATATTGTCATTGATGTCAACTAGCTTGACAATACTTATCTTGTAAGTTACTATACCAACACATCTAAAAAAAAGAGAAAGAGATGAAGAATAGAAATATCTTCATGAGGAAGTTGTATATATCAGATGAGGGTAAGTAATACACTAAGTAACTTGTTGATGAGTCTATGACTTGATGAAATTGACTTTATTATATTGCATTTATCTATAATGAAAGATAAAGTTGAAAGACACAAAGTAGTTTTGTCGGTAAATAAAGCATTCTAGTATACACCGACGGAATGTAGTGTACACCGAGCGTAGTGTTAACCGAGCTTGTGTTCACCGATGCATTTCTTTGTTAACTGAGCAAAATAGAAAGGAATTAAATGATCAGTTTAGCTGATAAAGTGATGAGCTGTAAACTGTATGAAATCAAGGTAACAGATAAGGTTTGTTATGAAAATCAATGACTAACATAAATAAAAAGGGATCTAATGGAGCAGATTGAAACGTGTTACTGACACATCAGCCGAGGAAGCTTAAAGCGGCAAAATCTATGAATATGATTAAGTGGCAAAATTTGATAGAGGAAAAGAAAATAATTTACTCATCTATATAAGAGACATTAGTTTCATTGTTGAAACATCGCTGGAGGAAGAAGATACTGCAGAATTCTCGCGTGAACAAGTTTTCATGCATTCTAATCATATTGGTTAATAAGAACCGAGCTACATAACAATTACCGAGCTATAGAAAGTAATTAAAAATGGACAGTAAGTTGATATAGTATTCAATCTGAAGTGGTATAATGATAAGAAGGAATTGAATGAGCTGAACATTGATCTCTAAACTGTAATTAAAGTTGTTTCGAGGCAGATCATCTACTATTACATATTTAACCATTGTACACAGTCAAATCTCTTAACCGAGTGGACTATGAAAGTCTTTTGATGTTTCATTCATAGAGTGAACATTGTTATCCTATCAACCCCAGAGTGACTGCTGGTTGGATGATAACTTTTGGTCTAAAATCCTTTAACAAGGTCACACCTAACAGTGTGTTTGTAACTTTTAACAGGGTTGGGTCTTCACCAACCTCACTTCAGAAGACTGAACAATTTTGGGTTGTCAGTCCCAGGTGATTTTTTCCTTCATAAGTTTTGCACGTTAAATCTCTTATGTTATGTGTTGATTGAAATATTTGTTTGTTATCATACTTTGCATATTCCATGTTAGATTTGATCAGAAACTACTATAAGTTTTAGACTGACAATCGATAAAAATATAGACAGTCAAAGTATTTTATGTTTATCAAGTAGCAGAAGTTGAAGAATTGTTTTGGATTATACATTTTGTTTTGGAACAATGGATAACTGATTCACCCCCCCTCTCAGTTATTCTAACTCTCTTCTCAAGATATGGATGGTCAAAGTTTGGTCAAAGCAAGGAAGTCAGTACACTGTTCGTAGTTAAAAAATTGACAGTTTCAAAATCTGGTGAAAGTGGTCTCAAATTGAAGATCTCATCAAGATGAACCAAAAAACACCTCGAACCTTGAAAACTAGAGCATCTCTTCTCAAGATACGGATGGTCAAAGTTTGGTCAAAGTAAAGAATCAGTACAATGTTCGTAGCTAAAAGTTTGACTATTTTAAAATCTGGTCAAAGTTTCCTTAAATAGAAGATCTCATTGAGATGAACCAAAAAATATCATGAATCTTAAAAAATAGAGCCTCTCTTCTCAATATATAGACGGTGAAAGTTTGGTCAAAGCAAGGAAGTTAGTACAGGGGTCATAGCTAAAAATTTGAACATTTTGAAATATGGTGAAAATAGACTCAAATGAAAGATCTCATCAAGATGAACCAAAAAACACCATGATTCTTGAAAAATGAATCCTCTCATCTCAAGATACGGATAGTAAAAGTTTGGTCAATGCAAGGAAATCAGTATAGTGTTCGTAGCTAAAAATTTGACATTTTCAAAATCTGGTGAAAGTGATCTCAAATTGAAGATCTCATCAAGATGAACCAAAAAAAATCTTGAATTTTAAAAAATGGAGCCTCTCTTTTGAAGATAAGAATGGTCAAAGTTTCATCAAAACAAGGAAGTCAGTACAGTGTTCGTAGCTAAAAATTTGACCATTTTAAAATCTGGTGAAAGTGGTCTCAAAAAGAAGATCTCGTTAAGATGAACACAAAAAGATCATAAATTTTAAAAAAGAGAGCCTCCCTTTTCATTATACAGATGATCAAAGTTTGGTCAAAGCAAGGAAGTAAGTATAGTGTTCGTAGCTAAAAATTTGACTATTTTGAAATCTTGTGAAAGTGGTCTCAAATAGGGGCTCTAGTCGAGATGAACCAAAAAAAGACCTTGAATCTTGAAAAATAGAGCCTCTCTTCTCAAGGTATGGATGGTCAAAGTTTGGTCAAAGCAAGGAAGTCAGTACAATATTCGTAGCTAAAAATTTGACAGTTTCCAAATATGGTGAATGTGGTCTCAAATCCAAGAGCTCGTCAAGATGAACCAAAAAACATTTTGAATCTTAAAAAATGGAGACTCTCTTCTCAAGATACAGATGGTCAAAGCTTGGTCAAAGCAATGAAGTTAGTATAGTGTTCAAAGCTATAAATTTTACCATTTCAAAATCTAGTGAAAGTGGTCTCAAATTGAAGATCTCATCAAGATGAACCAAAAAACACCTTGAATCTTGAAAAATGGAGCCTCTCTTCTCAAGATACGCATGGTCAAAGTTTGGTCAAAGAAAGGAAGTCAGTACATTGTACGTAACTAAAAATTTGACCATTTTGAAATATGGTGAAAGTTGTCTACAAGAGAAGATCTCATTGAGATGAACCAAAAAATACCATGAATCTTAAAAAATAGAGGCTCTCTTCTCAATATACGGATTGTCAAAATTTGGTCAAAGCAAGGAAGTTAGTACAGTGTTCGTTACTAAAAATTTTAACATTTTGAAATGTGTTGAAAGTAGTCTCAAATGGAAGATCTCATCTAGATGAACTAAAAAAATTATGAATCTTAAAAAATGGAGCCTCTCTTCTAAAGATACAGATGGTCAAAGTTTGGTCAAAGCAAGGAAGTTAGTACAGTGTTCCTAGCTAAAAATTTGATAGTTTAAAAATTTGTTGAAAGTGGTCTCAAATCGAATATCTCATCAAGATGAACTAAGAAACACCCTAAATCTTAAAAAATGGAGCCTCTCTTCTGAAGATAGAGACGGTCAAAGTTTGGTCAAAGCAAGGAAGTCAGTACATTATTCATAGCTAAAAATTTGACCATTTTAAAATCTGGTGAAAGTGGTCTCAAATGGAAGATCTCGTCAAGATGAACCAAAAAACACCATGAATCTTGAAAAATGGAGCATCTCTTCTCAAGATACGGATGGTCAAAGTTTGGTAAAAGCAAAGAAATTAGTATAGTGTTTGTAGCTAAAAATTTGACAGTTTCAAAATCTGGTGAAATAGTGTCTCAAATTAAAGATCTTGTTAAGATGAACCAAAAAACACCTTGAATCTTGAAAAATAGAGCCTCTTCTCAAGATACGTATGGTCAAAATTTGGTCAAAAGAAGGAAGTCAGTACAGTGTTCGTAGCTAAAAATTTGACCATTTTAAAATCTGGTGAAAGTGGTCTTAAAAGGAAGATCTCGTCGAGATGAACTAAAAAACATCATGAATCTTGATAAATAGAGCCTCTCTTCTCAATATATGGATGTTCAAAATTTGGTCAAAGAAAGGAAGTTATTACAGTGTTCATTGCTAAAAATTTGACCATTTTGAAATATGGTGAAAGTGGTCTCAAATCGAAGATCTCGTCCACATGAAACAAAAAACACCTTGAATATTAAAAAATGGAGCCTCTATTCTCAAGATACAAACGATCAAATTTTGGTCAAAGAAAAGAATTCAATACAATGTTTGTAGCTAAAAATTTGATAGTTTCCAAATATAGTGAATGTGGTCTCAAATTGAAGATCTCATCAAGATGAACCAAAAAACACCTTGAATCTTGAAAAATGGAGCCTCTCTTCACAGAATACGGATGTTTAAAATTTTTTTAAGGTAAGGAAGTCAGTATAGTATTTGTAGCTAAAAATTTTACATTTCAAAACCTAGTGAAAGTGGTCTCAAATCAAAGATCTCATCGAGATGAACTAAAAAATATATTGACTCTTGAAAAATTGAGCCTCTCTTCACAAGATACGGACAGTGAAAGTTTGGTCAAAGCAAGGAAGTCAATACAGTGTTCGTAGCTAAAAATTTGACCGTTTTAAAATCTAGTGAAAGGGGTCTCAAATTGAAGATCTCGTCCAGATGAACCAAAAACTAACTTGAATCTTGAAAAATAGAGCATCACTTCTCAAGATATGGATGGTCAAATTTTTGTAAAAGCAACGAAGTCAGTACATTATACGTAGCTAAAAATTTGACCATTTTGAAATCTAGTGAAATTGGTCTCAAATAGAAGATCTCATTGAGATGAACTAAAAAATATAATGAATCTTGAAAAATAGAGCCCCTCTTCTCAATATACAGATGGTCAAAGTTTGGTCAAAGCAAGGAAGTCAGTACATTGTTCGTAGCTAAAAATTTGACTATTTTAAAATCTGGTGAAAGTGGTCTCAAATGAAAGAACTCATCAAGTTGAACCAAAAGACACCATGAATCTTGAAAAATGGAGTCTCTCTTTTCAAGATACGGATGGTCAAAGTTTGATCAAAGAAAAGAAGTCAGTACAGTGTTCATAGGGAAAAATTTGATAGTTTCAAAATCTGGTGAAAGTGGTCTCAAATCGAATATCTTATCAAGATGAACCAAAAAACACCATGAATCTTTAAAAATGGCACCTCTTTTCTCAAGATACAGACGGTCAAAGTTTGGTCAAAGCAAGGAAGTCAGTACAGTGTTCGTAGCTAAAAAATTGACTATTTTAAAATCTAGTGAAAGTTGTCTCAAATAGAATATCTCATCAAGATGAACCAGAAATCACCATCAATATTGAAAAATTGAGCCTCTCTTCTCATGATACAGACGGTCAAAGTTTTTTCAAAGCAAGGAAGTTAGTAGAGTGTTCATAGCTAAAAATATGACAATTTCAAACTCTGATGAAACAGGTCTCAAATCGAAGATCTCATCGTGATGAACCAAAAAACACTTTGAATTTTAAAAAATGGATTCTCTTATGAAGATACAGATGGTCAATGTTTGGTCAAAGCAAGGAAGTCAATATAGTGTTCATAGCTAAAAATTTGACAGTTTTGAAATCTGGTGAAAGTGTTTTCAAATGGAAGATCTCGTCGAGATGAACCAAAAAATATAATGAATCTTTAAAAATAGAGCTCTCTTGTCAATATACGAGCGGTCAAAGTTTCGTCAAAGCAATGAAGTCGATAAAGTGTTCGTAGCTAAAAAATTGATCATTTTGAAATCTAGTGAAAGTGGTCTCAAATCGAAGATCTCATCGAGACAAACCAAAAACTACAATGAATCTTAAAAAATAGAGCCTCTCTTCTCAAGATATGAACGGTCAAAGTTTGGTCAAAGCAAGTAAGTTAGTACAGTTTTCGTAGCTAAAAATTTGACCATTTTGAAATATGGTGAAAGTTGTCTCAAATCGAAGCTCTCGTCAAAATGAACTGAAAAACACCATGAATCTTGAAAAATGGAGTCTCTCTTCTCAAGATACAGATGGTCAAAGTTTGGTCAAAGATAGGAAGTCAGTACAATGTTCGTAGCTAAAAATTTGATAGTTTCAAAATCTCATGAAAGAGGTCTCAAATAAAAGATCTCAGTGAGATGAACCAAAAACACCTTAACTCTTGAAATATGGAGACTCTCTTCTCAAGATACAGACTGTCAAAGTTTCGTCAAAGCAAGGAAGCTAGTACATTATTCGTAGCTAAAAATTTTACCATTTTGAAATATAATTAAAGTGGTCTCCAATGGAAGATCTCATTGAGATGAACCAAAAAACAACTTAAATCTTGAAAAATGAAGCCTCTCTTCTCAACATACGGATTGTAAAAGTTTGGTCAAAGCAAGTTATTATAGTGTTCGTAGCTAAAAATCTGACCACTTTGAAATCTGGTGAAAGTGGTCTCAAATCGAAGATCTCATCGAGATGAACTAAAAAATATAATGAATCTTAAAAAATAGAGTCTCTCTTCTTAATATACGGATGGTCAAAATTTGGTCAAAGTAAGAAAGTCAGTACAGTGTTCGTAGCTAAAACTTTGATCATTTTAAATTCTAGTGAAAGTGGTCTCAAATCGAAAATCTCATCGAGATGAACTAAAAAATACTTTGAATCTTGAAAAAAGTAGCCTCTCTTCTCAAGATACAGATAGTCAAAGTTTGGTCAATGGAAGGAAGTCAGTACAATGCTCGTAACTAAAAATTTGACTATTTCAAAATCTAGTGAAAGTGATCTCAAATTGAAGATCTTGTCAAGATGAACCAAAAAACACCTTAAATCTTAAAAAATGGAGTCTGTCTTCTCAAGATATAGATGGTCAAAGTTTTGTCAAAGAAAGGAAGTCAATATAATGTTTGTAGGTAAAAATTTGACTGTTTTAAAATCTGGTGAAAGTGGTCTCAAATCGAAGGTTTCGTTGAGATAAACTAAAAAACACCTTGAATCTTAAAAAATGGAGCCTCTCTTCTCAAGATAAAGATGGTCAAATTTTGGTCAAAGTAAGGACGTCAGTACAACGTTCATAGTTAAAAATTTGACCATTTTGAAATTTGGTGAAAATGGTCTCAAATGGAAGATCTCATCGAGATGAACTAAAAAACACCATGAATCTTGAAAAATAGAGCCTATCTTCTCAATATATAGTGGGTCAAAGTTTGGTCAAAACAAAGAAGTCAATACAGTGTTCATAGCTAAAAATTTAACCATTTTGAAATCTACTGAAAGTGGTTTCAAAATGAAGATCTCATCGAAATGAACCAAAAAACACCTTGATTCTTGAAAAATGGAGTCTCTCTTTTTAAGATACAAACGGTCAAAGTTTGGTCAAAGTAAGGAAGTTAGTACAACGTTCGTAGCTAAAAATTTAACAATTTCAAAATTTGGCTAAAGTTATCTCAAATTGAAGATCTCATCGAGATGAACCAAAAAACACCTTGAATCTTAAAAAATAGAGCCTCTTTTCTCAAGATACAGATGGTCAAAGTTTGGTCAAAGCAAGGAAGTCAGTACAGTGTTTGTAGCTAAAAATTTGACTATTTTGAAATCTGGTGAAAGTGGTCTCAAATAGAAGATCTCATCAAGATGAATAAAAAACACCATGAATCTTAAAAAATAGAGTCTCTTATTTCAATATATGGATGGTCAAAGTTTGGTCAAAGCAAGGAAGTCAGTACAATATTCATAGCTAAAAAATTAATCGTGTTGATCAGAAGAATTTGAATGAGCTGAACATTGATCTGTAAATTGTTATTGAAGTTGTTTCGAGGCATATCATCTACTTCTACATATTTAACCATTGTACACAGTCAAATCTCTTAACCGAGTGGACTATGAAAGTCTTTTGATGTTTCATTCATAGTCTGAACATTGTAATCCTGTCAACCCTAGAGTGACTGTTGGTTGGATGATAACTTCTGGTCTAAAATCTTCTAACAAGGTCACACCTAACAGTGTGTTTGTAACGTTTAACAGGGTTGGGTCTTCACCAACCTCACTTCAGAAGACTGAACAATTTTGGGTTGCCGGTCCCAAGTGGTTTTTCCCTTCATAAGGTTTCCACGTTAAATCTCTTGTGTTATGTGTTGATTGTGATATTTGTTTGTTATCATACTTTGCATATTACATGTTAGATTTGATCGGTAATTGCTATAAGTTTTAGACTGACAATTGGTAAAAACACAAACAGTGAAAGTATTTTATGTTTACTGAGTAGAAGAAGTTGAAGAATTATTTTGGATTATACATTTTGTTTTGACACTGGATAACTGATTCACCCCCTCTCTCAGTTATTCTAACATTCTTCTCAAGATACAGATGGTCAAAGTTTGGTCAAAGTAAAGAAGTCAGTACAATGTTCGTAGCTAAAAATTTGACTATTTTAAAATATGGTGAAAGTTTTCTTAAATTGAAGATCTTGTTGAGATGAACCAAAAAACACCATGAATCTTAAAAAATAGAGGCACTCTTCTCAATATACGAATGATGAAAGTTTGGTCAAACCAAAGAAGTCAGTACAGTGTTCGTAGCAAAAAATTTGACCATTTTAAAATCTGGTGAAAGTGGACTCAAATGGAAGATCTCGTCAAGATGAACCAAAAAATACCATGATTCTTGAAAAATGGATCCTCTCTTCTCAAGATACAGATAGTAAAAGTTTGGTCATTGCAAGGAAATCAGTATAGTGTTCGTAGCTAAATATTTGACATTTTTAAAATATAGTAAAAGTGGTCTCAAATTGAAGATCTCATCAAGATGAACAAAGAAAAATTTTGAATCTTAAAAAATAGAGCTTGTCTTCTAAAGATACAAATGGTCAAAGTTTGATCAAAACAAAGAAGTCAGTATAGTGTTCGTAGCTAAAAATTTGACTATTTTGAAATCTGGTGAAAGTGGTTTCAAATGGAAGATCTCATCAAGATGAACCAAAAACATCATGAATCTTAAAAAATGGAGCCCTTCTTCTCAACTTACAGATGGTAAAAGTTTGGTCAAAGCAAGGAAGTCTTACTGTGTTTGTAGCTAAAAATATCACAGTTTCAAAATCTGGTGAAAGTGGTCTCAAATCGAAGATTTCATCGAGATGAACCACCTTGAATCTTGAAAAATGAAGCATCTCTTCTCAAGATATGGATGGTCAAAGTTTGGTCAAAGCAGGGAAGTTAGTAAGTGTTCGTAGCTAAAAATTTGACAATTTTCAAATCTTGTGAAAGTGGTATGAAATTTAAGATCTCGTGAAGATGAACCAAAAAACACCTTGAATCTTAAAAAATGGAGCCTCTCTTCTGAAGATACAGATGGTTAAAATTTAGTCAAAACAAAGAAGACAGTAGTGTTCATAGCTAAAAATTTAATGATTTCAAAATCTAGTGAAAGTGGTCACAAATTGAAGTTCTCATCGACATGAACCAAAAAACACCTTGAATATTCAAAACTGGAGCATCTCTTCTCAAGATACAGATGGTCAAAGTTTGGTCAACGCAAGGAAGTCAGTACAGTGTTCCTAGCTAAAAATTTGACCGTTTTAAAATTTGGTGAAATTAGTCTGAAATGGAAGATCTCGTCATGATGAACCAAAAAACACCATGAATCTTGAAAAATCGAGCCTCTCTTCTCAAGATATGAATAGTAAAACTTTGATCAAAGCAAGGAAATTCGTATTGTGTTCGTAGCTAAAAATTTGATAGTTTCAAAATCTATTGATAGTGGTCTCAAATTAAAGATCTCATCAAGATGAATGAAAAAATACTTTGAATCTTAAAAAATGGAGCTTCTCTTCTCAAGATACAGATGGTCAAAGTTTGGTCAAAATAATGAAGTCAGTACACTATTCGTAGCTAAAAATTTGACCATTTTAAAATCTGGTGAAAGTGGTCTCAAATTGAAAATCTCACTAAGATGATCCAAAAACCACCATGAATGTTGACAAATAGAGCCTCTTTTCTCAATATACAGACGGTCAAAGTTTTGTCAAAGCAAGGAAGTCAATACAATATTCGTAGCTAAAAATTTGATCATTTTGAAATCTGGTGAAAGTGGTCTCAAATGGAAGATCTCATCAAGATGAACCAAAAACCACCTTAAATCTTGAAAAATGGACCCTCTCTTCTCAAGATACGGTTGGTCAAAGTTTGGTCAAAGCAATGAAGTTAGTAAAGTGTTCGTAGCTAAAAATTTGATGATTTCAAAATCTGGTGAAAGTGGTTGTAAATTGAAGATCTCATCGACATGAACCAAAAAACACTTTGAATCTTCAAAACTAGAGCCTCTTTTCTCAAGATATGGATGGTCAAAGTTTGGTCAAAGCAAGGAAGTTAGTACAGTGTTTGTAGCTAAAAATTTGACCATTTTGAAGTCTGGTGAAAGTGGTCTCAAATGGAAGATCTCGTTAAGATGAACCAAAAAACACCATAAATATTAAAAAATTGAGCCTCTCTTCTCAAGATACGAAAAGTAAAACTTTGGTCAAAGCAAGGAAATCAGTATAGTGTTCGTAGCTAAAAATTTGACAGTCTCAAAATCTAGTGATAGTTGTCTCAAATTGAGGATCTCGTCAAGATGAACTAAAAAATACTTTGAATCTTAAAAAATGGAGCCTCTTTTCTCAAGATACGGACGGTCAAAATTTGGTCAAAGAAAGAAAATTAGTACAATGTTCGTAGCTAAAAGATTGACCATTTTGAAATATGGTGAAAGTGGTCTCAAATTGAAGATCTCACTAAGATGATCCAAAAACCACCTTGAATCTTGAAAAATAGAGCCTCTTTTCTCAATTTATGGATGGTCAAAGTTTGGTCAAAGCAAAGAAGTCAATACAATGTTGGTAGCTAAAAATTTGATAGTTTTGAAAATTGGTGAAAGTGGTCTCAAATCGAAGATCTCATCAAGATGAACCAAAAAATACCATAAATCTTGAAAAATGCAGCCTCTCTTCTCTAGATACAGATGGTCAAAGTTTGGGCAAAGTGAGGAAGTCAGTACTATACTTGTAGCTAACAATTCGACAGTTTCAAAATCTGGTGAAAGAGGTCTTAAATCGAAGATCTCATCGAGATGAACCAAAAAACACTTCGAATCTTAAAAAATGGAGCATCTCTTCTTAAGATACGAACGGTAAAAATTTGGTCAAAGTAAGGAAGTTAGTACAGTGTTCGTATCTAAAAAAATGACCGTTATAAAATCTGGTGAAAGTGGTCTCAAATTGAAGATCTCGTCGACATGAACCAAAAAACACCATGAATCTTGGAATACAAAGCCTCTCTTCTCAATATATGGACAGTAAAAGTTTGATCAAAGCAAGGAAGTTAGTACAGTGTTCATAGCTAAAAATTTGACCATTTTAAAATCTAGTGAAAGTGGTCTCAAATCAAAGATCTCATGGAGATGAACCAAAAAAATCCTTAATCTTAAAAAATGGAGCCTCTCTTCTCAAGATATGGATAGTCAAAGTTTGGTGAAAGCAAGGAAGTCAGTACAGTGTTCGTAGGTAAAAATTTAACAGTTTCTAAATCTGGTGAAAGTGGTCTCAAATTGAAGATCACATCAAGATGAACCAAAACACACCTTGAATCTTAAAAAATGAAGTCTTTCTTCTCAAGATATTGATGGTGAAAGTTTGGTCAAAGTAAAGAAGTCAGTGCAGTGTTCATACTTAAAAATTTTACAGTTTCAAAATCTAGTGAAAGTGGTCTCAAATTGAAGATTTAGTCAAGATGAATGAAAAAACACCTTGAATTTTAAAAAATGGAGCCTCTCTTATCAAGATATGGATGGTCAAAGATTGGTCAAAGAAAGGAAGTCAGTACAGTGTTCGTAGCTAAAAATTTGATAGTTTCAAAATCTAGTGAAAGTTGTCTTAAATCGAAGATCTAGTTAAGATGAACCAAAAAACAACTTGAATCTTGAAAAATGGAGCCTCTTTTCTCAAAATACAAACAGTCAAACTTTTGTCAAAGCAAAGAAGTCAGTATAGTGTTTGTAGCTAAAAATTTGACCATTTTAAAATCTGGTGAAAGTGGTATCAAATGGAAGATCTCAACAAGACTAACCAAAAAACACCATGAATTTTGGAAAATAGAGCGCCTCTTCTCAATATACGGATGGTCAAAGTTTGGTCAAAGCAAGGAAGTCAGTACAGTATTCGTAGCTAAAAAATTGACCATTTTCAAATCTGGTAAAAGTGGCCTCAAATCAAAAATCTCATCGAGATAAACTAAAAAACACCTTGAATCTTGAAAAATAGAGTCTTTCTTCTCAAGATACAAATGATAAAAGTTTGATCAAAGTAAAGAAGTCAGTACAATGTTTGTAGCTAAAAATTTGATAGTTTCTAAATCTGGTGAATGTGATCTCAAATCAAAGATCTCATCAAGATGAACTAAAAAACACCATGAATCTTGAAAAGTAGAGCATCTATTCTCAAAATACGAACGGTCAAAGTTTGATCAAAATAAGGATGTCAGTATAGTGTTTGTAGCTAAAAATTTGTCTGTTTCAAAATCTGGTGAAAGTGGTCTCAAATCAAAGATCTTGAAAAATGGAGCCTCTCTTCCCAAGATATGGATGGTCAAATTTTGGTCAAAGTAAGGAAGCCAGTACAGTGTTCGTAGCTAAAAATTTGACTGTTTTGAAATCTGGTGAAAGTGGTCTCAAATAGAAGATCTCATTGAGATGAACCAAAAAACAACATGAATCTTAAAAAATTGAGCCTCTCTTCTCAATATATGGACAGTCAAAGTGTGGTCAAAGCAACGAAGTTAGTACAGTGTTCGTAGCTAAAAATTTGACCATTTTGAAATCTGGTGAAAGTTGTCTCAAATCAAAGATGTCATCAAGATGAATAAAAAAACACCTTGAATCTTGAAAATTGGAGCCTCTCTTCTCAATTTACAGATGACCAAAGTTTTCTCAAAGCAAGGAAGTGAGTACAGTATTCGTAGCTAAAAATTTGACCATTTTAAAATTTGGTGAAAGTGGTCTCAAATCGAAGATGACATGGAGATAAACCAAAAAACACCTTGAATCTTGAAAAATGGAGCCTCTTTTCTCACGATACAGACGGTCAAAGTTTGAAAGGAAGTCAGTACAATGTTCGTAGCGAAAAATTTAAATATTTTGAAATCTAGTCAAAGTGGTCTGAAATGAAAGATCTCGTCGAGATGAACCAAAAAATATAATGAATCTTAAAAAATAGAGCCTCTCTTCTTAATATACAGATGGTCAAAGTTTGGTCAAAGCAAGGAAGTCAGTACAATATTCGTAGCTAAAAGTTTGACCATTTTAAAATCTGGTGAAAGTTGTCTGAAATTGAAAATCTCGTCAAGATGAACTAAAAAACACCTTGAATTTTGAAAAATGGAGCTTCTCTTCTCAACATACAGATGGTCAAAGTTTGGTCAAAGCAAAGAAGTCAGTATAGTGTTCGTAGCTAAAAATATGATAGTTTCCAAATTTTGTAAAAGTTGTTTCAAATCGAAGATCTCGTCAAGATGAACCAAAAAACACCTTGAATCTTAAAAAATGGAGCCTCTCTTCTCAAGATATAGACGGTCAAAGTTTGGTCAAAGCGAGGAAGTCAGTATAGTGTTCATAGGTATAAATTTGACAGTTTCAAAATCTAGTGAAAGTGATCTCAAATTGAAGATTTCATCTAAATGAACCAAAAAACACCTTGAATCTTGAAAACTAGAGTCTCTCTTTTCAAGATACAGATGATCAAAGTTTGGTCAAAGTAAGGAAGTCTGTATAGTGTTCGTAGCTAAAAATTTGACTTTTTAAAAATTTGGTAAAAGTTGTCTCAAATGGAAGATCTCGTTGAGATGAACCAAAAAACACCATGAATCTTGAAAAATAGAGCCTCTCTTCTCAATATACGGATGGTGAAAGTTTGGTCAAAGTAAGGAATTCAATACAGTGTTTGTAGCTAAAAATTTGACCATTTTAAAATTTGGTGAAAGTGGATTCAAATGGAAGATCTTGTCAACATGAACCAAAAAACACAATGAATCTTGAAAAATGGATCCTCTCTTCTTAAGATACGGATAGTAAAAGTTTGGTCAAAGCAAGGAAATCAATATAGTGTTTGTAGCTAAAAATTTGACAATTTCAAAATCTCGTGAAATTGGTTTCAAATTAAAGATCTCGTCAAGATGAACCAAAAAAAATTTTGAATCTTAAAAAATAGAGCCTCTCTTTTCAAAATACGGATGCTCAAAGTTTGGTCAAAGCAAGGAAGTCAGTACAGTGTTCGTAGCTAAAAATTTGACTATTTTGAAATCTGGTGAAAGGGGTCTCAAATGGAATATTTTGTTGAGATGAATCAAAAAACACCATGAATCTTGAAAAATAGAGCCTCTCTTCTCAATATACATACAGTTAAAATTTGGTCAAAGTAAAGAAGTCAGTACAGTGTTTGTAGCTAAAAATTTGACCGTTTTCAAATCTGGTGAAAGTGGTCTCAAATAGAAGATCTCATCAATATAAATGAAAAAACACCATGAATCTTAAAAAATGGAGCCTTTTTTCTGAAGATACGGATTGTCTAAGTTTGGTAAAAGCAAGAAAGTCAGTACAGTGTTCGTAGCTAAAAATATTGCAGTTTCAAAATTTGGTGAAAGAGGTTTCAAATCGAAGATCTCATCGAGATGAACCAAAAAACACCTTGAATCTTGACAAATGGAGCCTCTCTTCTCAAGATACGAATGGTGAAAGTTTGGTCAAAGCAAGGAAGTTAGTACAGTGTTCATAGCTAAAAATTTGACCGTTTTGAAATCTGGTGAAAGTGGTCTCAAATAGAAGATCTTGTTGAGATGAACCAAAAAACATCATGAATCTTGGAAAATAGAGCCTCTCTTCTCAATATAAGGATGGTGAAAGTTTGGTCAAAGCAAGGAAGTTAGTTCAGTTTTCATTGCTAAAAATTTGACCATTTTGAAATTTGGTGAAAGTGGTCTAAAATGGAAGATCTCATCAAGATGAACCAAAAAATATCATAAATCTTAAAAAATGGAGCTTCTCTTCTCAAGATACAGATTGTCAAAGTTTGGTTAAAGCAAAGAAGTCAGTATAGTGTTCGTAGCTAAAACTATCACAATTTCAAAATCTGGTGAAAGAGGTGTCAAATTGAAGATCTCATCAAGATAAACTAAAAAATACCTTAAATCTTGAAAAATGGAGCCTCTCTTCTCAAGATACGGACGGTCAAAGTTTGGTCAAAGCAAGGAAGTCAATACAGTGTTCATAGCTAAAAATGTGACCATTTTAAAATCTATTGAAAGTGGTCTCAAATGGAAGATCTTGTCGAGATGAACCAAAAAACACCATGAATCTTAAAATATAGAGCCTCTCTTCTCAATATATAGACGGTAAAATTTTGGTCAAAGTAAGGAAGTTAGTACAGTGTTCGTAGCTAAAAATTTGACCATTTTGAAATCTAGTGATAGTAGTCTCAAATCAAAGATATCGTCGAGATGAACCAAAAAACACCTTTAATCTTGAAAAATGGAGCCTCTCTTCTCAAGATACTGATGCAATCAAAGATGGAGAATCCAATTAAGAACTGTCCGACCTTGCAACTAAACACCAACACAGCGGAAATACACAACAAGAAATGAGATCTGAAAGAAAATAGATGTCTTTATTCATCAATTAACTGATTACATGTAATGTGTCAGGCTGTAAGGCCTTCCTGGTTACGGCCAAATACAATGGAAGAAACAGTTCTACAAGATCACAAAGGCTCCAACACACTTCTCCTCAGCTAGCCCAGGTCTGCAACACAACTAAACACTGGTAGGAACTCCAAGAAAGATCTAAACTTGTACTCAAACTTTCAAGCAATCTTCCTACTACCTTAGCTCGCAAGCTACTAACTCTTCTTTCATAGATCCACCCATCTACTACTGCCAGATCCCCCTAAACAACTACCCAAACATCTACTTAAATACTAAACCCTAACCACAAGTCAGCTTTACAAACAATTAAATCTCAAAAGCTAGTCGACTTCCAAATATACAAATATTAAATGCCAAACATCAGTCAGCTTACAAATAATTTCACAAATATTTAATTCACCAAGTCGGCCTCTAGATCCACATAGGATAATGCAACACGCCAGATATAAGTCCCCACACGTCCAATGGTTTATCCATAACTTGAGGAATGTGACCCAAATTAAATGCATCAGTCGGCCAAGCCAAATCTCCAAGAACAACCGTCGGTAAGCCAAACTATCGAGTGTCAGGAAATACACCAAGCATCAACACCAATCGAGCTCCCAAACATTACCGAGCACCAACAATGTCGAGTCTCCTTCAATAGTCCCTTTAGCCACCGAGTCCTCCAGCAACTGAGCCACTTCAACAACTGAGCAATAGGCATAAACACCGAGACCTCATCAGTAACCGAGCACCGAGAAACAAACCACCGAGTCACCGAGTGACCATCATTCACAGAGATCCACTAGAACTTCCAACTAAGAATCACCGTCAGGACTGAGAAACTCTAGTCTTCTACCGAAATCACCAGCCAAGTAACCGAACTCCACCAGATAGTTACCAAGACTGCCAAAAACGTCAGGCACCAAGCGATAAGCTGGGATGCCATTGCATCAAACTCCCAGGGTACAAAGAAAAGTGTGTCCCACACTTTCTCACCAAAGGGAACATCTGAAAAACACCAACTCCACTTCATCTTCACCAAAGGTTTCCACTCCATCACAAGAAAGAGAACCAATCTGCAACCCAACCAATCAGTATGTTCAACATCCTGAACAAACCGAGCCTTTAATCCATCACCAAGGATCAAGGAAGAATCCGATCTGAGAATCTCATCACCAGACTTATCACTGTCAACCAGCAACTCAAGTCCACAACCAATAAACAACATTAAGACCACAACACTGAACAAAAGCAATTCAATAACACCAACATCATTGAGGTGTTCAACAACAGGTAACTCCACACCAACGACAATTTGATCAAGCACAACTAGATGCTCTACAATTTCCATGTCAAGCACAACTGACTGAACATGAAAACCAATCTCCTCACCAACCTCAACAAGGTTAGCAACATCATCGGTAATCACAGGTAACTCAACAACAAGCATAAGTTGCTCTGCAGGTTTCATGTCAGAATCCACCAACTAACCATCAAAACCAATTTCACATACCTCTTCAACCTCGGAACTGTCACAGGAAACCTTGTCAAGATGTCTTCTCTCATGAGCTAGCCTTCTAACTACCAAACAACTTTCCTCTAGATCAGCATGCTCCAACTCTAGTAATCTTTACATAGCTCGATAAACACTTTCTCTCATAAGGTTCTTAACTTAGTTCTCCACGTAGTTCAGAAAATCTGCTTCTAATCAAGCAAACCTCTCAGAAATCACATCACCAAGGTCTAATCCTCTTGGAGAAATCTGCAAAGATCTTTGAAAACCTTCTGCAACAAACCCAACCAACCACCTTGTGACAACCTCCAAGTTGTGTACAATCTATAATCTTGCATGAAAAACTAGGGCACAATTTCACAAGTTCAGCATCACAGCTCTGCAACTCAGATTGCACACAATCTCTTCGTCAACAAGATCAACTTCGCAAGATCAGCCTTGCTAGGTCAATCTTCTACTCCAACAAGATCAAACTCTCACTCTAATACCACCTAATGCAGTCAAGGATGGAGAATCCAATTAAGGACTATCTGACCTTGCAGCCAAACACCAACACAATAGAAATACACAACAAGAAACTAGATCTAAAGGAAAATAGATGTCTGTATTCATCAATTAACTGATTACATGCAATGTGCCGAGCTGTAAGGCCTTCCCAATTACGGCCAAATACAATGCAAAAAATAGTTCAATAAGATCAAAAAGGATCCAACACACTTCTCCTCAGCTAGCCCAGGTCTGCAACACAACATGACACTGGTAGGCACTCCAAGAAAGATCTAAACTTGTACTCAAACTTCCAAGCAATCTTCCTCCTACCTAAGCTCGCAAGCTACTAACTCTACTTTCATAGATCCACCCATCTACTACTGCCAACTCCCCCTAAAGAACTACCCAAACATCTACTTAAATACTAAACCCCAGCCACTGTGCATGTGAATTTTGTACCTAGCTGTAGACACAACACTTCAGTAAAACATTAGAGGTTAGCAAATCAAAATCATGCAATGAAATGGAAACTAAACTAACCAGGCAATTTACTACTTTCTAGTAGGTGCGAGTATGATACTCTCAGATCAGACTGAGACTAGTGACAATGTAACACCTAAATGAAGGATTTGAATGTAAAATATGAAAGACTATGAATGCAAATTAAGCTATATTTTTGGTATTTTCTATGCAATAATATGAATGAAAATCTATATGAAGCTAAGCTATATGAATGAAATTGGAATGCAGATTTGATCTAAGAATTTTATTAATGAGTATGAAACTATGAATATGAAACTATGTAAAAGCTAATGATCAACTATGAAAGATCTCACAAATTGCCTATCGCAAATGCTCAATCCTTCAATTGCCAATTCGCCAGAGTAATTGTGCAAATTCAAGTGTTGATAATTATGAAGAGCCGAGCCTTGATTTTATAGAAATCCAAGGGTTTGAGGATGCAAGAGAAAAGCCATAAATCACTCTTGATAAACTGAGGTTGATTTTTGAGTTATCAGGAAATTAGGAATAATTAACTCACAAAAATTATGCAAAACCATGCAAGAACAACCTTTTAACTCAAATCAGAAGTTTAGATTAGCTTTGAACTCAAAATAGATGTTGAGTTTCCAAAAGTTAACAACTTGCATTGATTTCCTGATTTTGAGTTTAACTGCTCTTTGAATGTGCACAATTAATTATGAATTAATTAAATAAATAAAGTGATTTATCCTCAACTTAACTGATTTTTGAATTAAAAATAATTGATTTATGAGTTAGTCAATTATTAAATCAAACTTTTATTTGAAAACTATATCATATTATTTGACAATTGACTTTAATTGATTAAATAGGAATTTAATCAATTAGTCATAAGATTTTTGATTTATTGTCAGAATTAAACAATATAATTTAGGAATAATTATAATTAAATCTAATTAAATAATTAAGTGGCAGTATTAAATCTGATTAATTAAATATTCAGAATATTCAATTAATCAAACTTTAGGATAAATAAGATTTATCACCAAATAATGATTAAATTAAAGATAATTAGGATAAATAGGAATATTGCTAGGAATATTCCCTGATGCAAAATTTAGGATAATCAATTAGGATTCAATAATGTGCAGATGTGCCTTAGGTTAGCACTTTGATGTCAATTTTGTTCAAATTGAAGATGGAGGAGGTTAATGAAACTATAGCACATTTTTGGGGTATTACATTTTTCCCCTCTTTTAATTACTGTGCAAAGGGCAGTGGTTCAAAGAATAATCTGTGTATGATATACATATGAAACTGATTTGAAAGATGAACTAATTCTGAGGTAGAAACCAATTGAAAGATTGGAAAAAGAGATACCAACCCAGGCCGAGAATGACTAGGAATCAAGATGATGCTAGCTATATCAACAATGAACTGGTGATTACAAAAAAGTGCCAAAATGCCCGATTCTGAACCTTATGATTGTGAAGAAGTGAGTGACCAATTCCAAACTTGAATGTCCTTGTATGAATCATATTGGTATCACATCCTGAACCCATCAGTTATGAAGAACCAAGGAAATAACACTAATGAACCGATGGTTACGAAAAGTTAATACAGTATACAAGATAGATTTAGGATACTAGATTGATATGGATCTCGATGAATCTGATATGCCCCAAGTGATGATAGATTTGCCCCAAGTGACGAGGACTTTAGATGATTCAGCAGCTAGATGTGGTTGTTGTCTTGATCACTGAGGAAAGCTTAATTATAGATTTAGATTTACAGACTTGAATGATGTGCAATACCATGCCCCCTTTGGGATAAAAATTGAAATCTGACAAGAAAAGTCAGCGTTGAATGATTAGAAGCATGTTAATTAATTTGAGAAGTGGTTATACATGTTTGAGAACATGTTCTTCATAATTTGGAGGTCCTGGAGACCAAGTTTGACTAGGTTAAACCATGAGTTGACAATAGTTGACCAAGTTAAAATTTTGATAGTTTGATGTAAGATAATCAGTTAAGTTGAATTCTAGATTTATGTGATGATTGAAGGTTGATTATGCAAGTAGTTAATAATATGAATGATCTCAAATTTTGATTTTGATCCTGAAAAAAGATTCTACTTGCTATTTCGTTGGAAGAACCTTCATACAATACTCAGTCCTTGTTTCATGTTTGGCATTTTTGGTTTTGAAGAATCGTTTAATTGTTCAAGCAATTTGTGAGATCATGCGAAGTGCAAAATGAAATGCAAACCTAGGACCTAGGACCTAGTCACTAATCATGTGTTGATTTGTTGTCATCATTGAACATTTAGGTAACTGAATAAATCAATACAATGTCCACTAGTTATGAAACCATAGACATATGAATATTGATTTGTATGTGCAAGAATCAATACAACACCCACTGGTAAGACAACCATGGACATATGAATATTGATTTTGTTTTTGAAATGTCAGATTAGATATAAGCACCAAGGCATAAACGCTAGGATGACCTAAATATCATGTCCATTTTGATATAGCAATTTGTATAAGCATCAAAACATAAACATCATGATGACCAGAATATGCCTTGTGTAATAAACACATCAAGTAGTCAAGAGATCATTCTAAATCCAGTGTGAATTACCCGTAGTGACCCTTTATCATTCACATCCTTAGGCAAGATTGCATTTTACAGTAGGAGAAAGAACTCACTCAAAAAGACAATAGTTAGATCAAACTTCCTTGAATTTTTTGGGTATCAATGGTCGAGGTACTCGTGGCCATCCAATTCGAGATAGAGGCTCTTACAGACAGACACCATTTTAATCCATAATTTTTCAAAGTTGTTAGATTTTCACATACAAGCAGAAAATAAAGAAAAGATTATGCCCCTAGTTATCACTCTCTAAATCCTATAAAGGACATCATCAAAAAGCTCGAAGGGACACAATATGTAAAAATCTCAACGCAAATTAGTAAGCATACAAGGATATAAAAGTATGTAAAAAGCATAGATTGTTTTCAGTTTAATGTTTGATTGCGTTGTTGTAGATGCAAAAATCCTTTCTAGAGAGGAGACAGACTAACTGACTCAAATGAAGCTTCAAAGGACTTTGACTGGATATGACATGTCTAAGATACATTGGAGGCCATAGGATATGACATTGATTGCCCCCAAGTTTGAAACATTGATAGGATACAGACACTTTTGCCAATTGGTGTACAGACCGTCTTATTGAAAAAAGGAATGTAGGAACAAATCGGGAGATATGTACAAACTAAAGAAAGATTGAAAATTGGAAAAGACCAAGATTGTGCTGATAGATGGACCAATTTTGAACAAGTGGCACCTATTTGCCTAGTTTTCACCATCTTGGCAGAGATTCTATTTTTGCTACCAAGGTGCCTATTTCCAAGTTTTCACCAAGGCACTTTTTTCTTTTTCTCATTTTTTTATATTTTTCATTTTTTTAATTTTTTTTTTTATACTTTTGATATTTTTTTATTTTTTTGTGAATCATCAAGGCGCCCATTGCTAGGTTTGCACCAAGATGTTCATTTTTTTAGGACATTTTCTATTTTTTTAATAATTTTTTCAAGACATTTTACCATAGACTGAATGCCTTAGGCGTAGAATTTTTTCAAATAGAGAACATTGATTGGTTCTCAGAGCTATTCTTCTTTAGTTGTTGAGAGTTGATAGGCACTAGAGCCAAAAGTAGTAGTGATTAAAAGGGACCCAGCTAGTTGGGTTCAAACTTCCCCTTGCGTTCTCTATGTGATTGATTTTTAGGATTCTCTCTCAAGATAAGATCACCAATCTAAAATTCTCTATGTCTGACTTTCTTGTTATAGCCTCTAGACATTCTTTTCTGATACACTCTGAGATGATCATATGTTGCTTATTTGTGCTCATCTAGTATTTGAAGTTCTTGCAACCTAGACACTCTGTAGTTATCATTAGTTACTAGACCATGCATTATGATTCTTAGTGATGGGATTTGAACCTCAATAGGCAGTACCACTTCAGACCCATAAACTAAAGTGAAAGGTGTAGCCCTAGTAGGCATTCTGATACTTGTTCTGTAGGCCCAGAGAGCTGGATTGATCATGAGATGCTAGTCTCTTCCTATTTTATTAATTGTATGATGCAAGATTTTTAATAGATTCTTATTAGAAGCCTCTGCTTGTCTATTCCCTTGAGGATAGTAGATAGATAACCAATGTTGTGTAATCTTGAATTTGGCACATAAATCATCCAAGTCTTTGTTCTTAAATTATCTACCATTATCTATGACTATAGAATGTGGAATACCATACTGGCATATGATGTAGTTCAAGATGAACATAGATATTTGTTTTCCAATTACTTGTGTCAAAGGGACTACTTCTACCCATTTTGTGAAATAATCTATAGCTATGATTATATGGGTATGTCCATTAGAAGAATGAGGATGTATGGATCCTATAAGATCAAATTCCCATTGGTGAAAAGGCCATTGTGTAGTAAAGGGAATTATATCTCTCCCTAGGGCATGAATTAAGTTACCATGTACTTGGCACTTTTGACAGTTCTTAGCAAACTTGATTGCATCTTTTTCCATTTCAGGCCAATAGTACCTAGCCCTAATAAGCTTTTGAGCTAGTGTTAAACCATTTGAGTGTGACCCACAAATACCATCATGGACTTCCTCTAACACACGTTGAGATTCTTCCCATTCTAAACATCTAAGTAGCATACCATCTAGACCTCATTTGTACAGATCGTGACCAATGATGACATGTCAGGAGGCATTATGGATAATGTATCTCTTGTCATGACGGTTAAAGGTATCAGGAATGATTTGGTCTTTGAGAGAGGAGAATAGGTTTTTATAGTGGGATGATCATGACCTACAATAGTGCAAATTATGCGGGTTTCAAGGGAGTCATATGCAGGATAAGATAGTGCTTCCACCAGGAACTCGTAGTGTAGCTCATGTTTAGGCTGTTGTAATAAAGTAGATAGCGTTGCCATAGCATCAACAACCTTATGCTTTGTTCTAGGAATTTTCTCAAATGTGATAGATATGAAATATTTCTTGAGACCATCTACCATTTTCTTGTATGGAATGAGCTTTTCATCCTTTGTTTGGTACACATCATTGACTTGATGGATTACAAGTTGCAAGTCTCCATGAATGTGTAATTTTGTTACCCTCCACTCAATTGCTATTTTCATACCATTCAAAAGGGCTTCATATTCAGCAATATTGTTTGTACAAGGAAATTTAATTCTAAATACCTTAGGAATGGAGTATCCTTGAGGAGTGATAATCAAGATATCTACTCCAGATCTATTCTGTGTATAGGAGCCATCAAAGAACAATTGCCATCCTCTAGAAGAAATATTCATGATAGAGGAATTTGGGAACTCTATTTGCATTGTTGTGCCATCAAACATAGGTGCATTAGCCAATTGATTAGCAATTACCTATCCTTTTATAGCTTTTCTTTCAACATATTCAATGTCAAATTCACTTAAGAGCATGACCCATTTAGCTAATCTACCCATGAGGGCAGCTTTTCTTAGTAGGTACTTTAGTGGATCAATCTTAGCTACTAAATGCATGGTATGAGCCAACATATAATGTCTCAGTTTTTATGATGTAAAGATCACAGCTAGACAAGCCTTTTCAATCATAGAATAGTTCTTTTCATATGCCACCAATGTTCTACTGATATAGTATATAGCTCTTTTCTTCTTGTTCTCATCATGTTGTGCAAGAAATGCCCCTAGTGATGTATCTATAGTGGAGACATATAAGATCAAAGGCTTACCTTGAATGGGAGGAATCAAGATAGGAGGATTTGATAGATATGTCTTCATATGATTGAAGTTTTTATCACATTCTTCACTCCATGAAAAGGTCACGCCTTTATGTAATGTCTTTGTAAAAGGTTGTGATATGTTTTCCAACTAAGATATGAAGTGTCTGATAGATTGAACTCTCCCTTGCAATGTCCTCATTTGACTGATGTTCTTCGGGAGTTGCATTTTCATTATAGCCTTTACTTTAGCAGGATCAACTTCAATGCCCTTCTTTGAAACTATGTATCCTAAGAGCTTTCCAGAAGTGACACTAAAAGCATACTTCTTAGGATTCAGTCTAAGACTAAATTTTTCCATTCTATCTAATATCTTGCTCAAGTTATTTAGATGTTAAGCTCTAATCATAGATTTTGCTAAAGTATCATCAACATAATCCTCCATAGTTTGATGCATCATGTCATGAAAAATAGATGTCATAGCTCTCTGATATGTAGCACCAACATTCTTAAGCCCAAATGGCATGACATTCCAGCAGAAGATACCCCATGCACATGTGAAAGTAGTTTTCTCTTAATCCTCTGGAGCAATTTTTATTTGATTATATCTAAAAAAAACCATCCATCAAAGAATACATCTCGAAGCTCACAGTCATGTCCACTATCATATCAATGTTCGGTAGTGGAAAATCATCCTTAGGGCATGCCTTATTTACATCTCTAAAGTCTATGCATACTCTTATAGATATATCTTTTTTAAAAATAGGTAAAATATTAGAGATCCATTCAGCATAAGAAATAACACGGATGAATCCAGCCTTCAGTAGCTTCTCTAATTCAGCTTTGACCAAGAGTGCAACATGTGGATGCATTTTTCTTAATTTCTGCTTAACAGGTTGAACATTTGGAGCTATAGATAAATGATGCATTATAAGATCAGGATCCAACCCTGGCATATCTGAATATTTCCATGCAAAGTTGATCTTCTTTTCTGTTAGGAATGTTGTAAATTTTTGCTTCTCTTCTTCTGATAAAGATTGTGCTACATGGATCAACTGGGGTTCCTCTGTTGTTCCCAAGTTGATAGATTGAGTGGGCTCAATTAGAACTAGAGATCTATCCTATAAATGACTCGGAATGATATCAAATATCTCATCCTTAGGCACCTCAGAGAGGTTTTCACCTTTGGATACATCTTTTATTTTTACTTTTGTAGGTTCTGAGACTGCCACAAAGTGTATTTCACCCTCAGAACTCTTTTTCTTTTTATTCTTATTTTTCTAACTAAGATACTTCATGTCTGACTCCATCATGCTAATGCTTAGTTCACTGATGGAAGTCCTCATAGGCTCAACTACATTTAGCTAGCAAGCAAGGGCATAGTCATTGGGAAAGGTATAAATACCTTGGCTCATATTTGTAGAGGTGTGGTCCAGAAGTTCAGGATTTTGGATAGTCAAAGTTGTGAAACATTGGGAGAGTGTTTACAGATATGGATCTTCCATGATTGGTCCTAACCCGATGCTTGAGTTCAAAGGTGATATTATAACTTAAGACTTTCAATTTGTGAAGAGGCTCAATGTCATTGCGGAAGTCCACTTCAGCCATCGGTGGATCAGACTCGATAAGTTCATCATTTCATTCTAGACTTATGTTGGGTTTAGGTACATATTAGTGAATAACATCAACATGTTTTTCTATAATAAGCTCATCTTCTTCTGGAATGGATTCCCATTCATAGTCATTAGATTCTTCATCCATGCCTCTAGGAAATCTAAGAACATGAGTAAAGTTAGGATGGATACCCCAAGAAAGGTTACCCTCAGATTCTGATTTGAATTCATACTCATGGGAATCTATCTCAGAATAACTACCACCTTCCTCTCTATCTATTTGATTGTCTTCAAGATTATCTAGTTCTTGTGTTGCAACTATCTCTTGCTCTATAGTAGGTTCTTGTGTTTCTACTACATTAATTCTTTTTATTGGATCATCTTCAGTGTCAAGGAGGTCTTTTATTTCTTTAGGCAAATGCTCATAGGGAATGAGATCTTCAGTGGTGTCTAAATCATCACTATCAGATTGTTCTTTTGTTTCTCCCTTTAGTTGATTTGTTGCAGAAGGCTCAACCTATTCTAAGACATGTGGGGAGTTCTTGCTAAGATAGAAAGGATTCTTCTTATATCCGAGACCTATAGTATTCTTGTAGGTTTGACCATGATGGTCAAGAGGTGATAGAAGACTGTTACCCTATAATCCTAGAGGTCCTTTCCCTTTATATCCCATCTTTGTGATCAATTTATCCCCTAGGCCATTTGACTTAGAAGGGATATTCAGTATTTTAGCATCACATATTTGAACAACTCAAGATTTAGGTTCATCTTTGTATAGCCATGCGAGCACAACTTCATCTTCTTCAAACTCCTATTTAGATTCTTGTTTTGCAACAAAATTTCCTTTATATGCTTCAAGAGGTTCTTTAGACTCCTTTTTAGACTATTGTAGAGTTTGTCCATAAGACTTAGGAGAGATAGGGAGAGATGTCAAATATAAGATTGGATCTATAGTATATTCTCCCATACCATTTTCTTTGATCTTAACCTCTTTAGCAATGTCTTCCATCTTGGATGTTAAAGCAACATCTAGCTACGTAGTGCAAGATTCTCTGTTATTAGGAACAATTTTATCAGCACTCTCTTTCAATGTATTGCAAGTTGTATATAGATCAGCTAGGATCGTCACCTCTACTCCATAAGGAAATTTCAAACATTGATGGTATGTAGAAGGAATAGCTTTCATTTGATGTATCTAGGGTCTCGCTAGAAGGATATTGTAAGCCAAAGGTAGATCAAGAAATTGATATATAGTATCTCTAATGACAGGACCTACTCTGATAGGTAAGACAATAGCTCCCTTAGAAGATATTTCTTGCTCATCATATGCTTTGATAGTTATCTTCTTTCTAGGATCAATGGCCATTTCTAAAAATCCCAATTGTGTAATCAAGCTGAAAGAACAAATGTTTAGGCTAGTGCTCCCATCTATCAACACACATTTGACATGATAGTTTTGGATCAAGACTTCAATATGAAAGGGCTAGTTATGTGGATGAATCAAGGAGTTATCATCTTCCTCTGAAAAGGAAATGTATTGTGGAGATGTAAGATGACCAACCATAGTTTGGAATCTGTCTAAATCAAGGTCGTCAGGAACATTGGATCCGAGTAGAGATTTGTCTAGAATGGCTTTATGAGCTAGAGATATTTGAAGCAACTCAAACATTGATATTTTAGCATTTGTGTGCTGGAGTTGTTTAATAATACTCTATGAAGTAGGCCTTGTGTCTTTAGGATTTGAAGATTTAGATGTAGCCTTCTATTTAGAAGTAGATGAAAGATTAAAAGGCACCTTAGGGACATTGGATTAATCTGGTATTTGTCCTTGTAGGTGGGCCTGAGCTTGTGATCAAGTAACTACATTAGCTATTTGATTTTCTCTATCTCTTCTTACAATTGTAATGACATTGCAACACTCAGATAGACACAGTTCAACCATATTGATGATAGTGTTGTTTCTAGAGTATGCATAATTGACTTTAGCACCCATATTAGGCTAAGAAGAAGAATCTTCTTTACCATGTTTAGGAAATGGTTCTGTGAATGCTATATGATCATTATTGCTCTTATGATTGTCAATCGTGATGTCACCATTATAAATTTTGTCTTGTATGATGTGCTTCAAGTGAACATTGTTATTAGTCTTATGACCTTTATTGCGATGGAATTCATAGAAATCATTCTCTCTCCACCATTTCAGTTTAGGTTCAAGATCAAAGACTTTCATCTCAGGCAAGTAGATGATTTTGTTTTCCAATAGAGTTTTCATGGCAGATTCTAAAGATTCTCCAAGAGGAGTGAATTTACGATAGGATCTGTAGCCCAAGGTTTGTAATCAGATGACTTTTTGTTGGACTTAGTTGCTTTAGCTTTGGAAGCTTTGATGGCTTGGGTACCAATAGTGAGATTGAAATCAAGTGCCTTAGATGGGGCATGGATATTATCAACAATGCCATCTATGACAACGCCTTTATTCTTGTTCCAATTTTTGTTCTTATCTGTAGAACTAGATCCAGATTCATACTTGTCCTTTTGAAGTGTGATGTCTCCTTTTTTCACAAGTATTTTCTCAATTTTGATTGCATTATCTACCATCTTATCAAAAGATGTATGATCTTGCATTTGTAAAAGGTAGTTTATTTCTGGAACAAGATTGTTGATGAAGATTTCTAGCTTCTCAGTTTTTGGAATGGGTCTAGCATATAGGGAAAATTTCTTCCTCCATCTTTTGAGAAATGTCAGGAATAGTTCACTTGGATATTGTTTCAAATTACAGATGTCAATCATGGTGATTGGATGTTGAATATTGTAGGAGTATTGTTGATAGAACAGTTTGATTAACTCAAATGTTTTGATAGTGGGAGGCATTCTAGAGAACCAATGAATTGCTGCCCCTCCTAGAGATCGAGGGAAGAGATGCATTAAGTAGGTTGGTTCATGCATAAAATTCATAGATTGAGTACAGAATTCTCTAACATGATCTTGAGGGTCAAAGTTTCCATCATACCTATCATATTTAGGCATCTCCACTCTTTTAGGGAATGGTGGCATGTACAAGTCTTTATCAAATGGAAAAGGGCATAGAGCTTCCATGGAGAAATCCTTAGGTTCCTTTTCTTTTTCAAGTTTGTTAAGTTTGACTTACATGGCATGCATCTATTTTATCATAGCCATGATAGGAGTTTCTTCCTCATGTGTAATGATATCTTCCACATTAAAGTTTGGAGGAATTTTAGCCCCTTGATGGGCTAACTCTAGAAACTATGCTTCTCTATCTTCTTTCAAGAAATGCTTCATCATCCTTTTGAAGTTATCATCATTTTTATATTGGGCAATTTCAAAAGGTGTAGGTTCTTGATCCATACCATGTTGAGATTGGTGTCCTTGAGACCTGTGATGTGTCCCTCTATGAGACATGTTAGGATTTTTAGGGCTCCCTGGATTAGATTGAGGTGGAGTTTTTTTATTACCTTCGTGAGTTGATGGAGGGGGTATGTAACCAGTTTTCAATTGAAAATTGCTAAGACCATCGTCTTTGTAAAGACTAGAATTGTAGAGTTGCTCAAGAGTTGGAGCCTACAGATTATTCAAAGGTATGGTATGGGATACTTCTCTAGATTTCTTGTGTGATGAAGCTCTAGTTTCCACCATTAACCTTGGTGAAGCAAAAGAATAAGATGAAGACAACTGAAGAATGAATTGATTCAAGAAGATCAAATGACGCAACCTTGTCAAGATTGAGTTGATTAAAGATTAGATCAGATGTAAATGAAGGATATTGTGCCATAGTAATGTGGGTAGATGCCCAACAGATAACAAACATGAGCTCACAACACTAAGCTATTTTAGCAAGAAGACTGAATTTGAAGATAATGTTGACAAGGTTTTGACATAAGATGAAAAAGACTCAAATCGATAAATCAAAAGGCAAGATCAGACTCAAAGGCCCACTTGAGGAAAATGAATGAATTTGTTCTAGTTTTTTCTCTATTCTTGACACAGTGATTTGTCCAATAGATTCTATAAATAGGCTATAAAAACTAAGTTTTTGACAATTCTAACCACTTTCTAGCAATTTTTCTCAAATGACTTTCTGTAGGATTGTACGACAGTGGGTATGCTATGAAATGACAATTGACAAACTCATACAACAGTTGCAAAACTTGCATGACAATTGATAGTAGGATTTTTTACTTTTGTTTTTGACTGGTGGAAAAACTCATACGACACTATACAAGCTATCATACAACAATACAGGGGTTCTAAATTGACAATTGCCAAAACTCGTACGACTTTCTGACTTGGTGGGATGACTGTTGACTCCAAAAAGGAATTTTACTTTAGATTTTTCAAATTCTTAGTTTTCATTTTCAGATTGTTCACAAATTTCTCTGTCCAGGTTTGAAGATTATTCTAAGATCATTCATTTTCGGTAGCCAAATAGATAAACAATCACACAAAATAGCAAGCAAGTGATTCCAAGCATGTCTAAAAATAATGAACAGGGGGAAAAGAAACCCTGTGCATGAACAACTAAGTGACTGAATGTGCTAATCCCTAGGAGTGTTAATTATGTATGTTCCAAAAAGCTTTTCAATAATGCACATATTCCTAGAAAATGAAAATTTGGCCTCACTAGGGTTTATAGTAATGGTCTGACTCTGCAACTTTTGTGATCTCAAGAGGGCAAACTCCAATCCAAGCGCATCAGGGTTTTGACACAATTTGAGAAATTAATCAATCAGGAGCTGCTAGGGGGATCTGACAGCCCAACAAGAGACCACACCTGTAAAGATTTCCTCCACAAGGACATTTATATAGCAACTATTGCTACCATGACAAAAATGGTTATTACCGCTTGAGGTTCTATCCACATGGTTGAACCAGTTAAGGGAATGTCCACTATAGTTAACCCTCTCTAAAGGTGACTCACAAAAGATACCACATGGAGACTGGTTCTAGATTCAAGGATCTAAGTTTCTGATACCACCCAAAAAGGGAGTAGAGCATAGTCCACTAGCCTTTTCACTTTTAACCAAAATAAAGCAGACAGATTAATCCAACATGCTAAGACCAATATTATCTCACAGAGAGCTATGACATCAACTGCTTATGATCTATCAACCTCTCCGAAGAGAGAATGTATCAATTAAACGTTGAAGAAATATGAATCTAGTAGAACGTGAGACTCTCTCAGTAACCTCCCTACCTACAAGGGGATCTGTCATCAAGAAGAGCTTTGCATGCATGAACAAGTGGAAGAAGCCCACTCTCTTGAGATCATCCAAAAATAGTGTTCATAGGGCCTATTTAATATGTGTAACAGATATGTAGAAAGTAAATCTATGTTTGTTTTATAGCCCAAAATAAAGTTTGCGATATGAAAGGAAGAAAAGTCACACAAGTTTGACATGTGAGAGTTCATTTTAATCCAAATCGAAATGTTATCAACTTGAGAAGAATACCTGAATTCCTCACAAAGTGCTTAGTAGATTTTTACCTATTTTTAGCAATTTAATTGCACTTTTTCCAATCAGATTCAACAAGTATCAGTCAAAAACAAAAGATTTCAATTTTTAGGGTTAGTTGTTAGTCCAAATCTAAAAAATTGCCAAAAATGCTGAAATGATAATTGAATTCTAGAGTCAAAAATCGTACGATAGTGGGCTACCTCCCAGACAATAGTCTAGAAACTCGTAGGACTATGGGTGTCTTCTCATATGACAATCTAGCTTCTAAACAATAGTGTGTACTTTCTGATACGAGCCTCAAAATCTGAACCTAACGTAGGATAGTGGGTACCTCTTGGTATGACTTTCTCACAAAAGTCATACGAAAAATGTATGGACAGAAGATAAAAATCATAGTTTTAACCAAAAAATGATAAGAAATTAATAGAAATTGATAGAATTTGAATGGAAACCCATTTCAGTGCCCCACGGTGGGCGCCAGAAATGTGTGTGTGAATTTTGTACCTAGCTGTAGACACAACACTTCAGTAAAACATTAGAGGTTAGCAAACCAAAATCATGCAATGAAATGGAAACTAAACTAATCAGGTGATTTACTACCTTCTAGTAGGTGCGAGTATGATACTCTCAGATCAAACTAAGACTAGTGACAATGCAACACCTAAATAGAGGATTTGAATGCAAAATATGAAAGACTATGAATACAAATTAAGCTATATTTTTGGTATTTTCTGTGCAATAATATGAATGAAAATCTGTATGAAGCTAAGCTATATGAATGAAATTGGAATGCAGATTTGATCTAAGAATGCTATTAATGAGTATGAAACTATGAATATGAAACTATGTAAAAGCTAATGATCAACTATGAAAGATCTCACAAATCACCTGTCGCAAATGCTCAATCCTTCAATCACCAATTCGCTAGAGTAATTGTGCAAATTCAAGTGTTGATAATTATGAAGAGACAAGCCTTGATTTTATAGAAATCTAGGGCTTTGAGGATGCAAGAGAAAAGCCATAAATCACTCTTGATAAACTCGGGTTGATTTTTGAGTTATCAAGAAATTAGGAATAATTAACTCACAAAAATCATGCAAAACCATGCAAGAACAACCTTTTAACTCAAATCAGAAGTTTAGATCAGCTTTGAATTCAAAATAGATGTTGAGTTTCCAAAAGTTAACAACTTGCATTGATTTCCTAATTTTGAGTTTAACTGCTCTTTGAATGTGCACAATTAATTATGAATTAATTAAATAAATAAAGTGATTTATCCTCAACTTAACTGATTTTTGAATTAAAAATAATTGATTTATGGGTTAGTCAATTATTAAATCAAACTTTTATTCGAAAACTATATCATATTATTTAACAATTGACTTTAATTAATTAAATAGGAATTTAATCAATTAGTCATAAGATTTTTGATTTATTGTCAGAATTAAATAATATAATTTAGGAATAATTATAATTAAATCTAATTAAATAATTAAGTGGCAGTATTAAATCTGATTAATTAAATATTTAGAATATTCAATTAATCAAACTTTAGGATAAATAAGATTTATCACCAAATAATGATTAAATTAAAGATAATTAGGATAAATAAGAATATTGCTAGGAATATTCCCCGATGCAGAATTTAGGATAATCAATTAGGATTCAATAATGTGCAGATGTGCCTTAGGTTAGGACTTTGATGTCGATTTCATTTGAATTGAAGATGTAGGAGGTTAATGAACCTATAGCCCATTTTTGGGGTATTATAGCCACAAGTCAGCTTTACAAACAATTAAATCCCAAAAGCCAGTCAGCTTCCAAATATACAAATATTAAATGCCAAACATCAGTCAGCTTACAAATAACTTCACTAATATTTAATTCACCAAGTTAGCCTCCAGATCCACATAGGATAATGCAACACACTAGATCTAGGTCCCTACACATCCAATGGTCAATCCATAACTCAAGGAATGTGACCCATATTAAATGCATCAGTCAGCCAAGCCAAATCTCCAAGAACTACCGTCGGTAAGCCAAACTACCAAGCATCCACACCAACTGAGCTCTCCAAGCATTACCAAGCACCAACAATGCTAAGTATCCTTCAATCATCGAGCTCCCTTCAATGATCGAGTCCTCTAGTGACCGAGCCACTTCAACAATTGAGCAATAGGCATAAACACCAAGACCTCATTGGTAACCGAGCACCGAGCAACAAACCACAAAGTCACCAAGTGAGCATTATCCATAGAGATGCACCAGAACTTCCAACTAAGAATCACCATCAAGATCAAGAAACTCTAGTCTTCTACCAAAATCACCAGCCAAGTAACCGAACTACACCAGATAGTTACCAAGACTGCCAAAATCTGTTAGGAATAATAGTCCATAATATAACTGAGAGGGGGGGTGAATCAGTTGTATGACAAAATATTAAACTTTAAACTTTAAGCTCAATAATATTAGATCCAATGAACACAATGAATGCCAACACAATAACATAATATTTTGGTTATGGGGAAACCTTGTTAAAGGTAAAAACCTTGGTGGGAATTAGCACCCACTAATGATGTACTATGAGTATAGTAATCCTTGTTAGAAGATATAGCCCTGTTAGGATCTTATTGAAATATTATAGTACATAGTCCTTGTTAGAGGATGCACCCTATTAGGAGTCAAGAACAATAGAGGACTCATTGCCCAAAGAAGGTTAAATCCACCTTCAGAATTCACTAGTTCGCAATAGGTGTATATGAAGAAATACACAATCTTTTGAACTATTTTCCAGCAACTATCTTTTCTTGATTAGTTCCAATGAAGTCCTTTAGTAAACCTCTATTCTACATGCAGCAAACACAAGCTCACAGCTTTCACAACCTCTCTATATCATATCTATTCCATCCATATATTTTCTAAAGAAAAGACCTTTCATTTATACCTTATTACATTTTACCAAGATCAGGTTGGCCCATAAGGCTTTCCTAATTATAAATAATTACATAAACCCTTGCTAAGATACACATAGTATCTAAAAAAAGTTTACAATAATTACATTACAACAATTAAGGACCGACATCTTTGATTTGTGCTTGACAAACAAAACACACTCTTCATTCCCTGAGTCAGCTTCAGAATAAGCTATCGCCAGAGCACATGCCACAAATGAAGTCACCAATCACTCCATACCTTGCACTAAACAATGAACATCCATCAGTGCCTCTTCCATCATCCTTCAAGTTCACATACCTTGAATCTAGTTCTTCTAAAAGATATATCAAAAACTCAGAGATTAACTCTATCAATTCTCATTGTCACAGTCCAGTGATCGGTCTTTACCAAAATAGTTGTAACTCTCTTAATATGCAATATCTAATGATGTGATCACATATATATTCTCACAACATCCACTTGAACTCTCATCTGACTTCACAGCATCTGAAACATCCGTACACTAACCATACACCATGATTACCAGTCTAGTTCCTTCATAAAAGCATATGTTGACATCAGTGACAAAACACAAATGACAACAATATGAGTGCCTATTCAGTAATGTAGTGATTAAACATATTACATGTCTCAATCACTACTCATGTATTAGCAATATCCAACAATCTCCCCCTTTGGCATTGATGTCAACATATGGGAAAATCTTATCCCAAAGTTATATCAATCAAAAGTCCTTCAATTGAACAATCTCCCCAAATAGTAGAGATTTTCTCATAGAAACACTCCCCCTTTGACAATAATGGAAAAGGGTGCCATGAGTCTTCAAATACCTTCACAGATAAAATTTCTTCCATGATCACTCCCCCTAAGGAGTAGATCCTTACATCCAGTCCAGAAAATGATAAGGCTCTGAATACTTTTGGACTGATGCATCTCTGCATCATTTAGTTCTGACTAGGAGGGACCTGAACCCCTAGCATACCTCTGAGATATTCAAAGGTATCTTTTGGTAGTGGCTTTGTAAAAATGTCTGCAATCTGCTCTTTTGTACTAATATATTCTAGCTTGATTTCTTTTTCTGCCACCTTGTCTCTCAAGAAGTGATACTTGATAGAAATGTGTTTAGTTTTAGAGTGCATCACTGGATTCTTTGACATGTTTATTGTGCTGGTGTTATCATAATGGATAACCATAGGCTCATTAAAATTTATTCCAATGTCTGTTAGCATTTGTTTCATCCAAACAATCTGAGTGCAATTTATAGCAACAACAACATATTCTGATTTAGCAATAGATTGTGCTATACAATCTTGTTTCTTACTTAGCCAAGAAACCAACTTTTTCCCAAGGAAAAATGAACCACCACTAGTTCTTTTTCTGTCATCAATATTTCCTACCCAATCAGCATCAGTATAAGCATGAAGTTCAAAGATATCATTCCTGTCATACCATAAACTATAATCTATGGTTCCTCTGAGATACCTTAGTATTCTTTTCATAATAGCTAGATGAGTCTCTTTGGGTTCTGCCTGATATCTAGCCACAATTCCAACAACATTAGCAATATTTGGTCTAGTGTAAGTCAGATATTGTATCCCTCCAACCATTGACCTATACAAAGTTTGAAAAACACATTTTTATTCATCATCAATTGTTAGCTTGTTTACAATCACCATAGGTGCTCCTATTGGTTTACAATCTTCCATACCAAATTTCTTAAGCAATTCTTTGAGATACTTGGTCTGAGAAATGAAAATACCATTCTCATTCTAAGTTATTTGCAGTCCAAGGAAGAATTTCATTTCACCTATCATGGACATCTCAAATTCAATTTCCATTTCTTTAGCAAACTTTTTACATAGATCATCATTACCTCCAAAGATAATGTCATCCACAAATACGTCTACTATCAGGACTCCATCTTCAGTAGTTCTTAAGTACAAATTACTATCCGCATTACCTTTTTTGAATCCAAGTCCAAGTAGATACTTGTCCAACCTTGCATACCAATCCCTAGGAGCTTGCTTCAACCCATACAATGCTTTCTTCAATTTGCACACCATGTATTTATCTTCGCATAGAGGAAATCCATTTGGTTATTCTATGTATACTTCTTCTTCAAGATCTCCATTAAAAAATGCAGATTTAACATTCATCTGATACACTTTGAAGTTTTTGTGTGCAACATAAGATAGAAATAATCTTATTGCCTCTATTCTAGCAATAGGAGCAAATGTTTCTTCAAAGTCTATGCCTTCTTGCTATGAGTATCCCTTACACACTAGTCTTTTTTTGTTCCTTACAACTATTCCTTCTTCATCCATTTTGTTTCTAAAGAGCCATTTTGTTCCTATAATATTTTTATTTTTAGGTCTTGGACCCAATTCCCAAGTATTATTTTTCTTTATCTGATCCAATTCTTCTTTCATGGCATTTATCTAAGATTCATCCTTAAAGGCTTCATCTGTAGTTTTTGGCTCAACTTGAGAAATCAAACAAATTTCTTCTCTAACTTTAGATCTAGTTAGCACTCCCTTATTGGTATTGCCAATAATTTTATTTTTAGGATGGTTATTTTTTACTTACCTTGGAGTTTTAGGAGTTTCAGTAGTGTTGCGTGTATCATCACAAGCCTCTTTTTCACTTTCTTCCTCAATAATTTCTTCTTCTTCAGCAACAGTAGTGGTTTCTTTCACTTCTGATATCTGACCGCTATCATATATTCTTTCTTGTATCTGAAATTTCTCATCTATTCTTACATTATTACTTTCAACCATCTTCTTTAATCTCATATTGAAACATTTGTATGCCTTTCTTTTAATAGAGTAACCAAGTAAGATACCTTCATCACTTCTAGCATCAAATTTCCCTATCTCATCATCCCTCTTGATATAACATTTGCTACCAAAAATTCTAAAATATTTTACAATAGGAGTATGATCAAACCATAGTTCATAGGGAGTCTTACTTGTGCCATCTTTGATTTGAATTATGTTTAATGTGTACACTATTGTTCCAATGGCCTCTCTCCAATGTACATGAGATACATTTCCTTCAATTAGCATTGTCCTGGCAATATCAAGTATAATTCTATTTCTTCGCTCTGCTATCCCATTCTATTGTTGAGTCTTAGGAGCAGATGTTTGTCTTTTTATCCCATGCTCTTCACAGTATGAATTAAATAAATTTGATGTAAACTCTCCACCTCTTTCTGATCTTAAACACTTTATTTTTAGTCCTAATTCAGTCTCTACTTTTTCTTTAAAAAACTTGAATTTGTCAAATGCTTTTGATTTTTGTCTCAAATAAGTAATCCACATCATTCTAGAAAATTCATCAAAAAAGAGTATAAAATACCTTTCACCATAGTATGAATTTGTTCTTGTAGGGCCACATAGATCTATATGTACCAGATCCAACTTTCCTTTTGATGTAAATGTTTTTCTTTTATGACTGCTTTTAGTTTTCTTTCCCATAACACATTCTCTGCATACAATGTTAGAAGGTTTCACAATCTTTGGTAGATCTCTTACTGCATTAGCCATACTTGACTTCACAATGTTATCAAAGTTAACATGACAAAATATTCTATGCCATAACCAACTATCATCTACCTTTGCAGCAAAACAAGAGGCTCCAAATGTGTTTAGTTCAAATACATTACCTCTAGATCTTGAACCGGTAGCAATCATTTTTCCTTCCTTGTTTCTAATAAAGCATTTACCATTAACAAAACTTAAGTGAAAGTTTTTATCCATTAACTATCCAACACTCAACAAATTGTGTTTTAGTCCTTCAACAAGTAGTACATTATCTATATTAGTGTTTCCATACAAAGTGATGGATCCAACTCCTATGATGGACTTTGGGAGATTGTCTCCAAACCTTACAAGACCTCCATCATAATTTACTAATTTAAAAAATTTGTTCTTATCACTAGTCATGTGATGAGAACATCCACTGTCAATTATCCATTCAGTTTTCTTGTCAACATGAGATACTAAGGCTTTTTCTTCATGAATAGGTTCATCTTTAGTAGCAACAAATCCAATCTCTTCATTGTCTAAATCATCATCAGAGATTCCTTCAATAGCATAATCACATTCCTTGTCTCTTCTAATCTTTGCATAATCAAGTTTGTACTTAGGAGCTCTTGTAGGACATCTAGATACAAAATGACCTATCTTATTACATGAAAAACATTTCAAAGGTAATTTTACTTCAAATTTTCCCTTACCTCTTTTCTCTCTTCTAGTAATCAATGCAACAAGTTCTTCCATCTTCTTTTCTTCTTCCACTATCTTCGCCCATTCCTCAGCATACTCACCAAGCTCTTCTTTCAAGTCTTCTTTGCTTGTGCTCATAAGTGTAGATACTTTCTTGTGTGTGGATGCCCTAAATGTAGATTCAACTTTAGGTGTAGCTTCTCCTAATTCCACAGCTTCAAAGGTAGTTAAATTTGCAATCAACATCTCTCTGCTAAAGTTTGGAGTCAGGGGTATAGTTTCTTGAATTAACATTGCCTTGAACTTGTAAGTAGGAATTAGAGATCTGATAATCTTTGCAATAACTTCATCTTCATCATAAGTTCCTCCATAATTTATGATTCCAACTACAGCTTCTATAACCCTTTGAATATAGGCTCTAATTCTTTCATCTTCATTCATTTCCAGCTTCTCCATCTTTGCCTTCCAACTTTGCAATTTCACTTGTTTGGTATACTTGTCTCCTTCATAGAGTGCCTCTAGTCTATTCCAAATATCATGTGTTGAATCTAGGTCTTTGATTTTAGTAAAATCACCCTTAGATAGTGCACTGATCAATGCTTCTCTTGTGACCATATTGCATGAAAATAACTTCTTTTCATCTTCATCAGTTGTTTCCAAGTCATTCTTAGCTTTCAGAGATTCCTTCTTCTTCATAATCATCTAGTAGTCTATGCCCATGCATAGTAGATGTGTTTGCATCTTGTTCTTCCAACTGTCAAAGTTTTCAAGATCAAACTTAGGACTTTCCTTCTTATAGAATTCCATCTCCAAGATCACCTCAAGCTATTAAGCTTTCTCTCTGAGGACCATGAGCTCTGATACCAATTGTTAAGAATAACAATCCATAATACAATGGAGAGGGGGGGTGAATCAGTTGTATGATAGAATATTAAACTTTAAACTTTAAGCTCAACAATATCAGATCTAATGAACAAAATGAATGCCAACACAATAACACAATATTTTGGTTATAGGGAAACCCTGTTAAAGGTAAAAACCCCTATGGGAATTAGCACCTACTAATGATGTATTGTGAGTACAGTAATCCTTTTTAGAAGATATAGCCCTGTTAGGAGATTATTGAAACATTACAGTACATAGTCCTTGTTATAGGATAGACCCTGTTAGGAGTCAAAAACAATAGAGGGCTCATTTCCCAAGGCTCACTACCCAAAGAAGGTTAAATCCGCCTTCTAAACTCACTAGTTCACAACCAATGTATATACATAAATACACAATCTTTTGAACTGTTTGCCAAGAACTATCTTTGCTTGATCAGTTCCAATGAAGTCCAGTAGTAAACCTCTACTCTACATGCAATAGACACAATTTTGCAACTTTCACAACCTTTCTATATCATATCTATTCCATCCATATCTTTTCCATAGAAAAGACCTTTAATTTATACCTTATTACATTTTACCAAGATCAGGTCGGCCCATAAGGCTTTCCTAATTACAAAAAATTATATAAACCCTTGATAAGATACACATGGTATCTAAAACAAGTTTACAATCATTACATTACAATAATTAAGGACCGACATCCTTTATTTGTGCTTGCCAAACAAAACTCATGCTTCATTCCCTGAGTCAGCTTCAGAATAAGCCATCGCTAAAGCACACACCACAGATGACATCACCAATCACTCTGCACCTTCCACTAACCAATTAAAATCTATCAGTACCTCTTCCATTATCCTTCAAGTTTTCATACCTTGAATCCATTTCTTCTGAAACATATATCAAAAACTTAGAGACTAACTCAGTCAATTCTCATCGTCACAGTCTAGTGACCAGTCTTTACCAAAATAGTTGTAACTCTCTTAATATGCAATATATAATGATGTGTTCAAAGATATAAGCTCACAACATCCCACTAAACTCTCATATGACTTCACAGCACCAGAAACATTCGTACACTAACCATACACCATGATTACCAGTCTGGGTCCTTCATAAAAGGATATGTTGACATCAGTGAAAAAACACAAATAACAACAATATGAGTGCCCATTCAGTAACATAGTGATAAAACAAATTATATGTCTCAATCACCACTCATGCATTAGCAATATCCAACAAAAGCTTCAGGCATTGAGAGATAAGCCAGGATGCCACTGCATTAAATACAGACGCTCAAAGTTTGGTCAAAGCAAGGAAGTTAGTACACTATTCGTAGCTAAAAAATTGATAGTTTCCAAATCTGGTGAAAGTGATCTCAAATCAAAGATCTCGTCAAGATGAAGAAAAAAACACCTTGAATCTTAAAAAATGGAGCCTCTCTTCTTAAGATACAGATGGTCAAAGTTTGGTCAAAGCAAGGAAGTCAGTGCACTATTCGTAGCTAAAACTTTGACCATTTCAAAATCTAGTGAAAGTGGTCTCAAATCGAAGATCTCGTCGAGATGAACCAAAAAACACCTTGAATCTTGAAAAATGGAGCCTCTCTTCTCAAGATACCAATGGTCAAAATTTGCTCAAAGCAAGGAAGTCAGTACAGTGTTTGTAGCTAAAAATTTGACAGTTTCAAAATCTGGTGAAAGTGGTCTCTAATCGAAGATCTCGTCGAGATGAACAAAAAAACACCTTGAGACTTAAAAAATGGAGCCTCTCTTCTCAAGATATGGATAGTCAAAGTTTGGTCAAAGCAAGGAAGTCAGTACAATATTTATAGCTAAAAATTTAACCATTTTGAAATATGGTGAAAGTGGTCTCAAATGGAAGATCTCATCGAGATGAACCAAAAAACACCATGAATCTTGAAAAATAGAGCCTCTCTTCTCAATATACGGATGGTCAAAGTTTGGTTCAACCAAGGAAGTAAGTACAACATTCGTAGCTAAAAATTTGACCATTTTTAAATCTGGTGAAAGTGGTCTCAAATCAAAGCTCTCCTCGACATGAACGACAAAACACCTTGAATCTTGAAAAATGGAGCCTCTCTTCTCAAGATACAGATGGTCAAAGTCTGGTTAAAGCAAGGAAGTCAATACAGTGTTCATAGCTAAAAATTTGACAGTTTCCAAATCTGGTGAATGTAGTCTCAAATCAAAGATCTTGAAAAGATGAACCAAAAAACACCTTGAATCTTAAAAAATGGAGCCTCTCTTCTCAAGATATAGACGGTCAATATTTGGTCAAGCAAGGATGTTAGTATAGTGTTCGTAGCTAAACATTTGATCATTTGAAAATCTGGTGAAAGTGATCTCAAATAAAAGATCTCATCCAGATGAACCAAAAAACACCTTGAATCTTGAAAAATGCAGCCTCTCTTCTCAAGATACGGATGGTCAAAGATTGGTCAAAGTGAGGAACTTAGTACAGTGTTTGTAGCTAAAAAATTGACCATTTTGAAATCTGGTGAAAGTGGTCTCAAATTGAAGATCTCATCAAGATGAATAAAAAAACAACATGAATCTTGAAAAATAAAGCCTCTCTTCTCAATACATGGAATGTCAAAGTTTGGTCAAAGCAAGGAAATCAATACAGTGTTTGTAGCTAAAAATTTCACCATTTTGAAATCTGGTGAAAGTGGTCTCAAATCGAAGATCTTATCAAGATGAACCAAATAACACGTTGAATCTTTAAAAATGGAGCCTCTCTTCTCAAGATACGAATGGTGAAAGTTTGGTCAAAGCAAGGAAGTCAATATAGTGTTCGTAGCTAAAAAATTCACAGCTTCTAAATCTGGTGAAAGTGGTCTCAAATCAAAGATCTTGTCAAGATGAACCAAAAAACACCTTGAATCTTGAAAAATGGAGCCTCTCATATCAAGATATAGAATGTCAAAGTTTGGTCAAAGCAAGGAAGTCAGTATAATGTTCGTAGCTAAAAATTTGACCATTTCAAAATCTGGTGAAAGTGGTCTCAATTCAAAGATCTCCTCGAGATGAACCAAAAAACACCATGAATCTTGAAATATGGAGCCTCTCTTCAAAAGATATAGACGGTCAAAGTTTGGTCAAAGCAAGGAAGTTAGTACAATGTTTGTAGCTAAAAATTTGACCATTTTAAAATCTAGTGAAAGTTGTCTTTAATGGAAGATCTCATTGAGATGAACCAAAAAACACCTTGAATCTTGAAAAATAGAGCCTCTCTTCTCAATATACAGACAGTCAAAGTTTTCTCAAAGCAAGGAAGTCAATACAGTGTTCGTAGCTAAAAATTTGACCATTTTGAAATCTAGTGAAAGTGGTCTCAAATGGAAGATGTCATCAAGATGAACCAAAAAATACCATGAATCTTGAAAAATGGAGCCTCTCTTCTCAAGATACGGATGGTCAAAGTTTGGTGAAAGTAAGGAAGTTAGTACAATTTTCATAGCTAAAAATTTGACAGTTTTAAAATCTGGTGAAAGTGGTCTCAACTCGAAGATCTCGTCAAGATGAATGAAAAAACACCTTGAATATTGAAAAATGGAGTCTATGTTCTCAAGATACAGATGGTCAAAGTTTGGTGAAAGCAACGAAGTCAGTATAGTGTTTTTAGCTAAAAGTTTGACCATTTAAAAATCTTGTCAAAGTGGTCTCAAATCGAACATCTCGTCGAGATGAACCAAAAAACATGTTGAATCTTGAAAAATTGAGCCTCTCTTCTCAAGATATGGATTGTCAAAGTTTGGTCAAAGCAAGGAAGTCAATAAAGTGTTCGTAGCTAAACATTTGACCATTTAGAAATTTTGTTAAAGTGGTCTCAAATGGAAGATCTCATCAAGATGAACCAAAAAACACCATAAACCTTGAAAAATGGAGCGTCTCTTCTCAAGATATGGATGGTCAAATTTTGGTCAAAGAAAGGAAGTAGGTATAGTGTTTGTAGCTAAAAAATTGACAGTTTCAAAATCTATTGAAAGTGGTCTCAAATCGAAGATCTCGTTGATATGAATTAATAAACACCTTGAATCTTGAAAAATGGAGCCTCTCTTCTCAAGATACGGATGGTGAAAGTTTGGTCAAAGAAAGGAAGTCAGTACAATGTTCGTAGCTAAAAATTTGGCCATTTTGAAATCTGGTGAAAGTGGTCTCAAATGGAAGATCTCGTCGAGATGAACCAAAAAACACCATGAATCTTGAAAAATAGAGCCTCTCTTCTTAATATACAGATGGTCAAAGTTTGGTGAAAGAAAGGAAGTCAGTACAATGTTCGTAGCTAAAAATTAGACCATTTTGAAATCTGGTGAAAGTGGTCTGAAATTGAAGATCACGTCGAGATGAATGAAAAAACACCTTGAATCTTAAAAAATGGAGCCTCTCTTCTCAAGTTACAAATGGTCAAAGTTTGGTCAAAGCAAGGAAGTTTATACAATGTTCGTAGCTAAAAATTTGACAGTTTCCAAATCTGGTGTAAGTGGTCTCAAATTGAAAATCTCATCAAGATGAACCCAAAAACACTTTGAATTTTGAAAAATGGAGCCTCTCTTCTCAAGATACAAATGGTCAAAGTTTGGTCAAAGCAAGGAAGTCATTACAATGTTCGTAGCTAAAAATTATTATTTCAAAATCTAGTGAAAGTGGTCTCAAATTGAAGATCTCGTCGAGATGAACCAAAAAACACCTTAAATCTTGAAAAATGGAGCCTCTCTTCTCAAGATATGAACAATCAAAGTTTAGTCCAAGCAAGGAAGTCAGTACAATTTTTGTAGCTAAAAATTTGACTGTTTTAAAATCTGGTGAAAGTTGTGTCAAATGGAAGATCTCATTGAGATGAACCATAAAACACCTAATGAGTCCAATTATTGCCTCAATTTTGTTATGATCTTTATATTTTGTTGATACTCTGACAAACATTTCCAAGACATTTTATGACTTATACTTATTGAACCTATGCCAAGTATAACTAAAGCCATAAAATCTATGGGTAGCTTGAGTGATATGTTTTGCTGACTATTATAAATATAATGCAGTACTTCATATAATTATTTCAAGCTGTGTTCTAACATTTAAGTAGGAGTTGAAAATGTTGATTTGCATATGTGTATTGAATGTTACTAACCTTTCAAGTAAACATGGAGTGGTATGAGGAGTTGTGCATTTGCATTAAAGAAGGAGCATTAGAAGACCAACCATGACAGGAGAATCCAGCACGGTTCTATTGGATATGCTGCCCTTTGAAGGAGCTGTTGTTCCAGAGAATATAGGGAATTAGTCGTGCTATATTTCCTTAGAATTGTTATTCTGTTGTCAGCAATAATTGTATTATGTCATGGTTGTTTTATCTCCTCCATATTTGGCGAGGTTTAATAAGACTTTTCTGTTATGTTTTCAATAAGCGTCAATCCTTGATATAAAGGGATTTTGACTGATTTAGTAGGTAATGAAGAAAGATAGAATTATGTATTCAGTATAGTGGAAGTTGCTCTGTTTTGTTCTTCATGAGTTATTCAATTGTTATGTAACTAGTTAAGAAGGATTTAATGAAAGAGTAATTTTTTATTATTTCTTGTGTTGAGTAGTTAGCAGAAGCCAACCAAGGGGGCCCACTTGGGAGGTGGATTAGTTTAAGTAAGAATAGATTTTCTTCCTGTACTTTTCCTATTTTCAAATAGGGTTACTATTTTACTCCTGTAGCATTGCCACTGTGGTTGTTCCTACAGCATTTGCAGAGACAAGTATAGTGAATGTTTTGAGTTGTTAGATAGGCTTAGATTCATTTCATTAGTTTTTTGTAGTAATTCCATTTAATAGTCAAGTGTGTTTACTTTCCTACAACAATAGCAAAGATTTCTTTCATGCATTTTATCTTCCTGCAACATAGGTGTTATGACTCCTAAAGGAACTTAGTTCACAAACTGTGCCATCCCATTTCAAGTCTACATCCCTAGGTTGACAATCTAAATGCATTTCATGATGGGGATAGGTAATTTGTAGCATAGATATATTACCCTTAAGAGAGACAATGACATGATTATCTCTACCTATTGTGAGACTATTCATTTTTGGCATCGTTGCTGGGGATGGTGTCAAACTAGGAAACTTAATGAGTCATTTATTTTTCAGATTAGTTTCCTATTTTTAGTCAATACCGAGAAGTTGTGAGCTATTCACAAGTCATCAACTTACTTGCATGCATCAAAGAAGGCAAGATGTTCATGGCATATTTCTTCCAAAAGAAGCTATTAAATTGAAAGAAGAGTCTGAAGAGCTTGAATTACCATTTCTTACCGCCAGTCCTGAGTATGTTGCATCATCTTCAATAGAAGAAGAAACCCAAGAAACATTTGAGCTCCATCATTTTGTAGAAATATTAGCCAGTTTCCATAATAATCCCAATCTAGGACCACCTATTGCTCAGAGCCCTCTAGTCAATAATAATTTCCAGCCATAGTTTCAATATCCAACACCTCCAGTAATGGCAGCTCCTACATTTCCATTTCCAATTCCAAGTATTATTAACAATCCTAACCTCAAGAATGTACCTGCTTTAGCACTTCCAAAGTTCTATGGACTTGTTATGGAGTATCCTGACACCTTTTTGTTTGAGTTTGACATACTGTGTCAAATTTTTGACTATAATACTGATAGTCATAAGCTTAAGCTATTCCCAGCAACACTGAAGGAGTCAACCCTCAGATGGTTCATGGGCTTAGGAGCGAATGCAATAGCTAATTTGGATGCAATGAGAGATTTGTTTCTAAGAAAGTATAAGGAATACTACAAGGGAAGTGACTCAAAAGGAGATGACATCTTCTATATATCACAAAGGGAAGATGAGACATTAGAGGACTACATATCATGTTTCTTATTTAATTTACAAAAGAACCCACAACATACATTGCAGGAGGATTCACAGAAGCTGATTTTTCTAAGAGGAGTGAATGAAAACTATCTTGAAGCTCTGGACCTCATGGTTGGAGGTGATATATCTCAGTCCTCCTAGGATGAACTTCACAAGATTTGTATGAACTATTCTAGAGCAGTGGTCAAGAAAGGAAGGGAATTTTGCTCAACGCTAACTAAAGTGGCTCTGGTATTTCAAAGATGGATATTTCAAACCTGTTGTTAGACTTCAAGCAAGACATCATCAATGATGTTTCTACACATCTGGACATGATGACCACTAAGAAGAAGCATGCAGATGCAGAGGCGCAGCTAGCTAAATACTGTCCTCATTGCCGCAAACAAAAGAAGGATTGTCAGTGCAAATTGGTTGCAAACCTGGAGAATCAACATCTTCCAATTGAATACTTGAAGATAGACAGAGAGGATGAGAAAGTATTCTTTGTTTCTCAACACCGGCCATGGGCCATGAGACAAGGTATGCCTCAAGACCCATTAAAAATTTCAAGTCCTTATAATAGTCAGTAGCAAAATTGGAATGTCCAAAGTCCTCCACAGTATAATCAGCCCACTTGGAATAATGCTAGGCCAAATAATCAACAGAATCAATGGTATCCTCAACAACAACCCCAATGGTCACAATTTCCAAACCAATAGAAACAACCACAAGGAAATTGGCAGCCCACTAACGAGTGGAGAGGACCTCAACAATGGCCTAATCCAAATCTTGGATATCCACCTCTACCACCTCCAAAAAATATGCCTACAATAATGCCACCACCTCCAAACCTAGGTCCTCAAAAGAAGATGCAATTACCTACTCAACCTCAATCGAATCCCAATGGTCAATAGCCACAATAGAAAATGTATTCTACTGATGTTCAGCAGTACCCTTCCTATGCACTTGATATAGCTGATATACACCTAAGATCAGGTACTACCTTGCCAGCACTTGAACCACCCCTGATCACTGAAGTGCCAGACCTTCCTATAGTAGTAGTACTGATTCTAGAGAATAATTTTTCAAATACTGTTGCATCATAAAATGTTTCCAACTTAGCTAATGCTCATACATCAATTAAACTACCTTTTCCTCAGAGGCTCACCATGGACAAGCCCATACCAAAATAAGACCAACTATTTGATATCATTGACCAGCTTAAGAACATGCATGTCTAGATTCCCATGTTTCAAGCAATAAAAGATGTTCTAGTTTATGGAAAAGAAAAAAAATAAGCTTGTCTTAAAAATCCTAGGAGAAAGAAAAAGGATCCTATAAAAGTTCATGTTATAGGACAATTGGCTGACATCATGCTAGGAAAACTGGTAATACCAAAATATTCAGATCCAAGGAATCCAATTGTGAATATCATCATTAATGGCCAGTCTGTCAAAAATGCATTAATAGAATTAGGTGTTGACATTAATGTAATGACTAAGGATACTATGAATAAGATAAGTATTGAAGGGTTGAGAGCTACTCCAACAATATTTCAATTAGCATATATCTCTACTATTACTCCTGATGGAATGATATAAGACATAATAGTTTCCTTAGATTCTTGGGAGTACCCTATTGATTTCATGATCATTTCACCAAAAGTCAACCTTGCTGGTTACCTTGTTATTCTAGGATGTCCATGGTTAGCAACAGCTAATGCAAACATAAGTTGTAGATCGGGAAACATGACAATTTCAGATGGGCAAGCCACTAAGAAACTAGCATTGTATCCTCCAACTCAACTGCAGCTAGATTTGAGTACACCTATATGGCCAGACTTAGGAGATGGGGAAGAAGAACTTACTTCTATGGTTCATCTCATGATGTTACATAGGCAATCCTTTCTAAAGCTATAAGAGGAAGATGAAGTCATTTGGAGCATTCTTAATAATGACTGTGTTGTAATCAAAGATGTATCTGAGAGTTTTGTGTTAGAGTTAAGCACATATGAAGATGAAATTGAGAATTGTGTATCACCTTCAAAACCCAATATCATCCACCAATTGCTACCTAGTGAAGTAAACACAAGTCCTATCCCTGAAGTATCCATGCTTGACCTTACAACTACTATTGAGCTTTCTAAAGGTCATAATCTCCATGTGAATAATAAGTTGCCTTCACAAAAAATGGAGCAACTAACCAAACTACTGCAAACACATGAGAAAGACTTTGCATGGGACTATGGGGATATGAATGGATTAAGCCCTAAACTATGTACTCACATGATATATATCAATGAAGGAAGCCTACCCCTTTGTCAACTTCAAAGAAGGATTAACCCAAAATTAAGGGAGATAGTCAAAACTGAATTGCAAAAGCTATTAGATGCTGGCTTTATATATCCTATATATGATAGTAAATGGGTATCACCTTTGGTTATAATACCCAAAAGGGGGGGTAAATGGAGAATTTGTGTGGATTACAGGGAGTTAAACAAAGCTACCAAGAAAGATCACTTCCCATTACCATTCATTGACCAAGTACTTGATACTTTGGTCGGTAATAAGTATTTTTCCTTTCTTGATGGATATAGTGGATACAATCAGATAACTATTGCTCTGGAGGATCAGGAGAAGACTATGTTCACATGTCCATGGGGGACATATGCATATTCAGTTCTACCTTTTGGGTTGTGTAATGTTCCAGCAACATTTCAAATAGCTATAATTAGTATTTTTGTTGGCATATCACATGACTGTATGGAAATATATATGGATGACTTTACAACATTTGGAGTGACATTTGATGAGGCTTTGAAGAATCTTAAAAGGTACTATTTCGGTGTAAGGAGCATAATCTATCCCTTAATAGTGAGAAATTCTTTATGATGATGCAGGAAGGAGTGGTACTTGGGTATTTCATTTCAACAAAAGGAATTCAAGTGGACCCAACTAAAGTTGAGGTAATACTTACACTACCTACTCCTACTAAACAAAAAGATGTAAGATCTTTTCTAGGACATGTTGGACACTATAGATGCTTTATTCAAAATTTTAGTCAAATTGCTAGTCCTCTATACACATTGCTTACCAAAGAAGCTAAATTTAAGTGGACACAAGCATGTGATGAGTCCTTCTTGTAGCTAAAGAACCTCCTCAAAACTGCACCAGTCCTAAAAGGACCATATTGGTCTATTCCATTCCACATCCATATAGATGCATCAAATTATGTCATAGGTGTTGTGTTGGGACAAAAGCCTACTAACCTTGAGAATGCAATTTACTATATTAGTAAAAGCCTCCATGGCCCTGAATTGAACTACCTAGTTACTGAAAAGGAACTCCTAGCTATAGTTTATGCATTGAACAAATTCTGACACTATGTCATAGGCTATCCTATTTTTGTTCACATTGATCACTCAGCAATAAAATATCTGATGAACAAACCTACTATAACAGGCAGATTGGCAAGATGGTTCTTACTATCGCAGGAATTTGATATAACATTTTTTTATAAGCTAGGGAAGGCTAATGTAGTTGCTGACTACTTGTCTAAACTACAAAATGCTGATGAAGACACTACTCAGGTTGAAGATACATTTCCAAATGAACACCTATTCCATATAGCAATAAAAAAACCCATGGTATGCAGACATAGCCAATTATCTTATAGCAAATAAGATGCCCCCACATTTTTCTCAAAAAGACAAGAAAAAGCTTGCAGAGAAAAGCTTTCAGTTTTCATGGATAGATAACAATATATTTTACACTGGTCCAGATCAGATTATGAGAAGATGTGTGAGATAAGATGAGGTATATGATATACTCCATGCTTGTTATGATGAGCCTTGTGGAGGTCACTTTGTAGAAAACCAAACAGCCCTGAAAATCTTAATAACAAGATATTATTAGCCTCAATTACACAAAGATGCAGCCAGTTATACAAAAAAATGTGATAAATGTTAGAGGATGGGTTGTCCAACAAAATTGGATGAGATGCTCCTTAATCCACAAGTAGTAATGACACACTTTAATAAGTGGGGTATGGACTTCATCGGACCAATTGATCCTCCATCAAATGGAAAATCCTACATCTTAGTTTGTACAGATTACCTAACAAAATGGGTTGAAGTGAAAGCTATGCAGAATGTGAGGGATGAAAAAGTAGCAAAATTATTGTATGAAGAAATTTTTACTAGGTATGGAGTCCTCAAAGAGCTTGTAATGGACCAAGGAGCATAGTTCACATCAAACTTGATCACAAAGCTAATGAAGGAGTATAGCATAAGGCATCAAAAGTCTAGTCCTTATCATCTGCAAGAAAATGAATAGGCAGAGGTGACAAATAGAGAAATAGAGGCCATATTAACAAAGATAGTATAGTTGCATTGCAAGGATTGGAGTAGTCAATTAACACAAGAATTCTAGGCTTACCGTACCACATGGAAGACAACAAAAGGGTTCACATCATTTGAATTGCTGTATGGAAAAGCAGCAATGTTGCCCATAGAATTTGAACACAAAACATTGCGCCCAACACTTGAGCTAAACATCAATCTTCCTGCAACACAAATAGAATGTCTCCTCCATCTCAACTCATTGGATGAAATGCACAAGTCAACATTGGAAACACCAGAGCTAATCTAGAACCAAAGGAAAAGATGGCATAATTCACATATCAAGAAAAAGCAATTTCAAGTAGGAGATTGGGCTTTATTATATGATTCTAGATTCAAGGAGAACCCAGGAAAGCTGCAAACTAGATGGCTCAGACCCTATGAAATTCAATATGTCTTTGATAATGGAGTAGTTCAGCTGACCACACTTGATCTAGTACAATTTAAGTTGCTAGTCAATGGACACCTCTTGTGCATGTATCACAAGCCTCAAACAAAAGAATAATTCTTGAAACAATTCAACAGCCCCTTAGGAAATAGTTCCTACAGCAAAAGGTGAAAGCCTTCCTCCTGCAGCATCACCATGACATATGTTCACTAGTACTCATAATAAAAGTTCATTTAATGAGGTATAATTCTTCATTCACTTTTATCTTTCCTTCTCACCAACTCATCTCATTCCTATTTCTACCACCCACTCAAATTCCATGTCACCCACAATTTCTATTTTTGAATGCTTTCAATAAAATACCATGTCAGAAATCTTATGCAGCCACCAGAATTGACACTCTCATTAGCTCACATTCATGTACGGTAACTAATCACCAAGTACAAATTTCTAACTCCTTACTTACTTTTAGTGCGCGGGTTTAATTAATTATATCTAGTACTACATTAAATGTATAATATATGCATTGAGCCAATTTCCCAACCTCATGCTAAATTTAATAAGTGAGGACACTTGTTCAACTTTCATAGGAGGCAAGGGAAGTGTACTAACTTCCAAGTGTCATTCCTAAACTACCCTTGTCATACCCCTATCACATCAGTGTTGTACTTAGGCTACGTTCCATTAATTCTTTTAATCCTTCACACATTTATCGTACTTTCAAATTCCAATTTCCTAAACATGACATGACTTCAAAAGGATCATAATTAATTTTTGAGGTAACTCGCACTTAAGGTATTGATGTCCTCTAAAATTAATGCCATTATTATAGTTCATGTCAAGTAAAACAAATGTAATGCAAGTGAAAATATCAGTATTTTCAAGAATCAAAATTGTATTTCAAAAGAGGGAATTTGCAGAGAAACCAAAAGCTTAGCAGTGGGTTGGAGAGCTGAAAAATTAGAGATTCGGCATTATTAGGATTGGTGGACAATTACAAAGATAGGAATCAATCATTCATGGTATTTTGCTAGTGGATGTTGAGGTAGTCTGCAAGTTCAATGCATGTGGCTTGCTTGGCTATTTTCTTCAGCTGACAGAGTTTAATGAGGAGGTTGTTGCAAAATTCATAGGTATATTTGAAGAAGGACAAGCAACTGTATGGGGATTGACAATTATTTCTACTAAAGAGATAACTGTAGAAGTTACAGGGTTACCAGTTTTGGGAGAACATTATCCAAACGAGCATGATGCCAGGTCATCTCGAGCTCAGTTCTCTAGGCTGGGTGATCCACTACTTGAAATTACTAAGTAGGGGTGCAACAAATTGTCCCTTCCATAGCCATTTCTAGAACTGGCTACACACATCATCAAGTATTTAACTTGTGAAGGAATATTTTCAAACTTGTATGCTCATCACTTTAAACTACTTAGCTGTATCAATCATAATATTTAGGTTAATATTCCCAATTTTCTTTATAATATGCTAAGTATCAGTGCTGAGAAAACTCAAAAGGGAAATGAAAACTCCATAAGTCACCATGCCCTAATCAAGCTTTTGGTTGAAAAATCTCTTAGGGATGTTTCTCCCATGTCATGGGCAAAATTTGTCCAATCTAAAACTTTGCAATCCTAAGTAAATCCTATGGCCCAACCTCTAGAAGATGAATTAGAATCTTCCAACCCTACTAAAGAAGTAGCTATGAAAGAAAAAGAACTAGAATTACCCCCAAAAAACCAACCTCCTAAACCTACTCCAAAGAGTAATGTACCCACTTCATCCTCAAGAAAAGGAAAGAATAAAGTTAGAAAAGAAATCCCTAACTTAGAAGGAGAAATTTTGAACCCTACAATTCAAATAAATAAATAAAAATAGTCAATTCCTATAGTAACTACTCCTGCAACACATAAACCAAAAAGGTCTCTCTGACCTAAAACTGTAGTGGTTGAAGAGCCAATTGTGTGTAGAAGCCCTCACATGAGAGGACATGTGTCTCCACCTTCTCCTCAACACGCAGATGTTCTAGCACCAAAACCTTCTACAGAGCCCTCTGTTGAATATATTCCTGATGACTCCCCTATGCAGGAAGAACCCCATCATATGGAGGAGCCTCCTAATGAGCAAGAACCTAGCAGTAGCATGCCACAAGATGATCAAGGAATGCCTGAGCTGAACCCTAAAGTAATGCAAGAGAGAATTCTTGTAAATGTTCAATCTACTCCTCCTCAACATCCTGTATATTCTAATGTATCCATTATACCTTACCAATCAATGTGGTTCACTGACTTCTTCTAGAAGATGGTTAAGGAGAAGAAAAAGAAATCTCAAATGCAAGAATTCCCTTCATCAACAATTTAGTCTGTCCTCTTTCATCTATACAACCATTTTATCTTTTAGAAAACATGGTGGAAGCAGGAAAGAAATCAAATGCAAAGGGATATGTTTGAGAAGGATGGGGAAATTGAATCTCTCAAAGAGAAACTAAGGAAACAAAAAGAGAAAATGGACAAGGCCTTAAAACTAGCTAATCAAGTGATAGCTTGTAGACCACCACCTAGGGTATATTCTATTTTCTTAAAGGAGCAATTTATTTTGTTCCAACTTATGATGACAATGAAGGACATTGATTGTGTACTCAAGTCGGCCCAAGAATTTTATGGTTTGTATCAGACTCTGCCATCATGGAAACAAAATCTGTTATGTGATCTTTATTTGCACAATTTTACCATCCCACATGAAACAAAGTGGAATCCTCTACTCTATAGAGGGGACATTCACTTAAGGGCCTTGATGTCATGAATGCATAATGAGATAAACTATGACAAATAGTTGAACACATACAGTGATCTAGAGAAATCTAAGCCTTTGCCATTAAGGGTTGAGTCACATAAGCCTAATGTTCTTTTGAGGGATTGGCTCAATTTGATTTATGGAAGACCAAAGCCAAAAATTAGGGAGAAAGTATTTGCATTGAGGGATAAAGTTTATAGAGATTATCAGACATTGCCCAATTTTACAACCCAGAGAGCTCTTTCAGGGGTCAGAAGTAGGTGGAATAGATTGCTAGAAGCTTTCAAAAAAGTAGAACCACATAGCCCAATTAATTATGAAGTAGTTATCCATAGAGTGACTAATTACATGAAATTGGGATGACAACCCAGAAGGGAATTATAGATGCCTTTATCCTTCCAGCCACATACACTCTTTTGGCCCCTATACGACATCAATGCTACTAGATTGGATTAGTTGGTTGAGGAGCATCAAGAAAATTACTTGGAACACACAAGGGGGTTCTACTACACTTTCAAAAGTGGAAAGAAGGGAAAGATGACCATTGGTGATTTCAGGACCATAGCCAGGAAATACAATGCTTGAGGACAAGCATTCTATTAGTAGGGGGCACATGATGAGTCCAATTATTGCCTCAATTTTGTTATGATCTTTATATTTTGTTAATACTCTGACAAACATTTCCAAGACATTTTATGACTTATACTTATGTGAACCTATGCCAAGTACAACTAAAAACACAAAATCTATGGGTAGCTTGAGTGATATGTTTTGTTGACAATTATAAATATAATGCAGTACTTCATATAATTATTTCAAGCTGTGTTCTAACATTTAAGTAGCAGATGAAAATATTGACTTGCATATGTGTACCGAATGTTACTAACCTTTAAGGTAAACATGAAGTGGTATGAAGAGTGGCACATCTACATTAAAGGAGTGTTAGAAGACCAACCATGGGAGGAGAATCCAGTACGGTTCTGATGGATATGCCGCACTTTGAAGGAGTTGTTGTTCCAAAGAATATAGGGAATCGGTCTTGCTATATTTCCTTAGAAATATTATTCTGTTGCCATCAGTAATTGTATTATGTCATGGTTATTTTATCTCCTCCATATTTGGCGAGGTTTAATGAGACTTTTCTATTATGTTTTCAATAAGCCTCAATGCTTGATATAAAGGGATTTTGACTAGTTTAGTAGGTAATGAAGAAAGATAGAATTATGTATTCAATATAGTTGAAGTTGCTCTATTTTGTTCTTCATGAGTTATTCAGTTGTTATGTAACCAGTTAAGGAGGATTTAATGAAAGAGTGATTTTGGATTATTTCTTGTGTTGAGTAGTTAGTAGAAGCTAACCAAGGGGGCCCACTTGGGAGGTGGATTAGATTAAGTAAGAATATATTTTCTTCCTGTACTTTTCCTATTTTCAAATAGAGTTATTATTTTACTCCTACAGCATTTCCACTATGGTTGTTCTTGCAGCATTTGCAGAGATAGGTATAGTGAATGTTTTGAGTTGTTAGACAGGCTTAGATTCATTTCTTTAGTTTTCTACAGTAATTCTATTCAATAGTCAAGTGTGTTTAATTTCCTACAGCAATAGTATAGATTCATTTCATGCATTTTATCTTCCTCCAACATACGTGTTATGACTCCTAAAGGAACTTAGTCCACAAACTATGTTGTCCCATTTCAAGGCAACATCTCTAGGTTGACAATCTAAATTCATTTTATGATGGGGATAGGTAATTTGTAGCATAGATATATTACCCTTAAGAGAGACAATGACATAATTATCTATACCTATTATGAGCCTGTTCAACACCATAAATCTTAAAAAATAGAGCCTCTCTTCTCAATATACGAATAGTCAAAGTTTGGTCAAAGTAAGGAAATAGTACAGTGTCCGTAGCTAAAAATTTGATCATTTTGAAATCTAGTGAAAGTGGTCTCAAATGGAAGATCTCATCAAGATGAACCAAAAAACACCATGAATCTTGAAAAATGGAGCCTCTCTTCTCAAGATAAAGATGGTCAAATTTTGGTCAAAGCAAGGAAGTCAGTACAATGTTCATAGCTAAAAATTGGACAATTTTAAAATTTGGTGAAAGTGGTCTCAAATCAAAGATCTTATTGAGATGAACTAAAAAACACCTTGGATCTTGAAAAATGGAGCCTCCCTTCTAAAGATACAGATGGTCAAAGTTTGGTCAAAGAAAGGAAGTTAGTACAGTGTTCGTAGCTAAAAATTTGACATTTTAAAATCTTATAAAAGTGGTCTCAAATGGAAGATCTCATTGAGATGAAATAAAAAACACCATGAATCTTGAAAAAGAGAGCCTCTCTTCTCAATATACGGACAGTCAAAGTTTGGTCAAAGAAAAGAAGTCAGTACAGTGTTCATAGCTAAAAATTTGACCTTTTTGAGATCAAGGGAAACTGGTCTCAAATGGAAGATCTCATCAAGATGAACCAAAAAACACCATGAATCTTCAGAAATGGAGCCTCTCTTCTCAAGATGCAGATGGTCAAAATTTGGTCAAAGCAAGGAAGTCAGTACCGTGTTTGTAGCTAGAAATTTGACAGTTTCAAAATCTTGTGAAAGTGCTCTCAAATCAAAGATCTCATCGAAATGAACCAAAAAACAATTTTAATCTTTGAAAATGGAGCCTCTCTTCTCAAGATACTATGGACAAGGCTTTTGAGGATACCTGTTTTGAAAGACTCAAACTAAAAAGAGATTAGATGTTAGTCTAAGCATAAAATCAATAAAAAAAAAACAAGTAAAACTCTAAACTAAGCCACCTCAGATTGAGCTAAAACAGGTGCACCCAAGCACTGTTTGATTTGCTCTTGCTTAAGGGGATGTGGGTGTGCTCTCTAAGCACTTGGAGCATACTCTAATACATTCTAAGATAATTTGAGACTCATGAAAACCCCAAAAAGTGGGACAATATTGGGTAGAACACCCAAAATTTCCCCTAAGGCTTCAAGAACTCAAAATAATACTTTAATGGAGATTTGATGCTATATGCTATTCTAAATAAAGAAAGAAACTATGTTAATCCATTTATTGCTAAGCTATGATGTGCTAAAAAGCTTGAAGAGAACAAAGAAATCTAACAATTAGTTGATTTTAAGCTATGATCTAACATGAAAATGGCATTATAAGATTACTATTACTTGAAAATAAAAGTGGATGGATTTTCTCTTAGAAATGAGAGTATTTATAGGCTTTTGGAAAGGTTTGGGTTAAGAGGATAGGTTAGAGTTTGGGGTAAGGTTAGAGTTGGAGTCAAGGGGATAAGGATGAAGACTTTCTAGAAGAGTCTAGGCTTTGGATGAGGATAAAGACTTTCTAGAAAAGTCTAGGCTTTCTAAGGATAAATATGGAATTTAGGAAATAAATAAAGTTTTATTTATCTCAAAGGCTTTAATGAGTTTGAGGCTCATTAGGGGTAGGATTTGACTAGGATTCAAAGGGATAAGGATGAAGACTTTATAGAAGAGTCTAGGCTTTGGATGAGGATAAAGACTTTCTAGAAAAGTCTAGGCTTTCTAAGGATAAATATAGAATTTAGGAAATAAATAAAGTTTTGTTTATCTCAAAGGCTTTAATGAGTTTGAGGCTCATTATGGGTAGGGTTTGACTAGGAGTCAAAGGAGACTTAGATTAGCTTAGAGAAAGTAGGTAATTTCCCCTAAATGGGTTTAGGGAATGATTAGGAAAGTTCTAGAAGAGTCTAGAGTTTTCCTAAGGTAAATTAGGAATTGAGGATTAATATTTAATCTTAATTAAATATTCTTGAGTTGGGATTAGGGTTAGGAAATGATGGGATTAGCCTTTAATCAAAATTAAAGAAGGATTAGAAGATTCTGGAAGAGGTTAGTGGTCTTAAGGAAATTGGCTAAGTTTTGGGCAAAAAATAAATAAATAATTTATTTTGAGATTTTTGGTCAATTTATTAATTAAATAATTAATAAATAGGGGAATAATGTTTAAATAAGATTTAAACATTTTTGGGAGGGATTTCTTAATTAAATATTTTTAATTAAGATAAAGGAATTTAATGACATAAAAATAAATTAATTAATTAAATAAATAATTAATTAATAAATGATGATGTCATCAGAGATTTTTCAGAAAATAAAAATACTTTATTTTCTAAAAGATTTTTAGGTGTCTAAATTTTGCCCCTCTTTGATGCAATACCGCAAGTGGCATGGCATCAAAGACAAGAAAATAAGATGCCCAAGGCTAGAATTTAGAAGAATGATGGGTTGTGCCCCCTCGAGAAAATAACGCAAGGAGTAAACGTTGTGGAATTTTCTCGAAAGGAAACAGAGAAGGAAGGACCTAGGAAGAAGGGGAGAATAAATAACCAAGCTTCCAAGAGCAAAGATGGGTGAATGGAAGATGAGATGGAATGCAAAAATGTAGGATGTAGCTATATGAGAGATGCAAGATGCAAGATTAATCTATATGATGCAAGATGTAGGGGATTGGGGAAGCTCCAAGTGCAAATGTGGAGAGCACAACCTAGTTTAATATAGCAATGCTAGAGACTTGCCAAGGATACTGGGATCACGAGGCCTTGTCACTAGCGTGGCAGAGGACTGACACTAAAAAGACATGCAGGGTTGCTCCAACATCATGCATAAAACCTGAAGGAGGCATGGTGGAAATGATGCTGAAGAAACCACAAACACACAACTGACTCACAGGCAGAAGCAAAAGATCAAAAGACCTTGCCCCAAATTATCCGCATTCGCAGCACACCATGATATAAAGGATCATGGCGACTTTGAGTAGAGAGCAATGAGAAGCTGTAAAAGATTAACAAGATCCAAAGGACAAAATCCAAGACCAAAATGAGAACTCCAAAAAGATATCTTTTTCCAAGGAGAGAGATTTGATGTGATTGATTGATTAATGGTGGGAAGATTGGTCTGAATGTGTGGAAGGATACATCGACATGGACCTAGTGTGCTTGGTGGAAGATTAGGTTAGGTCAGATAGGAAGGATACAATTGAGGGGACCCGTGATTAGGCTTAGGTCAGACAAAACATAAGCATACATCTATGCAGAACTGAGGCTAATGGGGAGAATGTTGTGTTGCTGATTGGCAAATGATGCAGTTCAAAGAATAATCACTGGGATCAAGAATAGTCGACAATTGATGTTGTTGAAGTAC